>JABTTQ020002838.1:0-414746 GCA_016081115.2 Rehmannia glutinosa
TGGATGGCTTTTCCCTATTTCAACTTTGGTTTTTCATATGATTGAGTTGAGAGATAGTGTAGTTGGGAAATTTTCTTTGATGAAAAGATTGCTGGATCTTTGATGCAAAATTATAATCATCGTCTTCGTTCTGTTTCTGCAGACAGCATTGATGCAAGCGTGTCGATATGGGCACTGGGAAGTTGTTCAAACTCTTCTTCTCTTTAGATGCAATGTGAGTTTTCACTTAAATTTCCCCCCCTTTTTTCCCCTTCCCTTTTTGTTATAATTCATTGGGATAATTACAAAAAACTCCCCGAGGTTTGGGCTAATTACAAAAAAAAAACAGAGATTTTCGGAAATTACAAAAAAAAAAAACCTTTAGATTTGATCCATCTTACATTTTCACCCTTCATATGCAAAAAAACATTTCAAAAGCTCCCCTTACTTTTATCAAAATATTACATTTATCCCCTTAAATTTAAGACACAATCGAAACTTCAAGGGGTTTCTTTGTAGTTTTCAAAGCCTCTTGTTTTTTTTTTGTAATTAGCCCAAACCTTAGGGGACTTTTTGTAATTATCCCTAATTCATTTGATCTTCTTATTGAGAGGCAACTTTATGTGTACAGAGTTCTATAAATTTCAACTCTTTAGTTGTAATTATATTTGGGTGCTTATATAGTTATAAGAGGACATGTGCTATAATCTTTTGGGGAGTGTTTGCAAAAACTTATGCCTTTAGAGGACAAGTGATGTATTAATTGAGAATTGTTTGCAAATAGAAGCTAAAAGTTGCATAAGTTAAAAGAGAGTGTTTTGGTGAATGAGTTGTAAAAATGTGTTATTTGTGTGTAAATTTCAAACCAGAAACAAATTCAGAAATCTAAAACACACCTAACACACCTCGCACTGCTTTTAGATTCAAATTAATTTATGCAAAATCAAAATCAGAAGTTGACAATTGAAAATACGAAAAACTGTTTTCTCTCTTTCTTTTTTCTTTTTTATTTTTAGCTAAAAGCCGACAATCATTTTTTTTAAGTGTTTGCAAACACTCCCTTGATGACCCTATCTTTAAATTCTGATTAATTTATGCAAAATCAGAAGCAAGTGAAAATACTAAAAGCTACTTTTTCTCGCCTTTTTTTTTTTTCTTTTCACAATCACTTTTTCTAAACTCCCTTGATGACTTGGTCTGATTGGTTTACAGGTTACTCGAGCAGATTATCTTAATGGGAGGACTGCTCTCCATTTTGCCGCGGTCAATGGACACGTGCGATGTTTGAGATTAGTGGTTGCTGATTTTGTTCCAAGTGCTCCATTTGAATCTTTGAAGGATCAAACAATTTGTGACAGAAGTGATGGTTCAAATAATAAAACCAAGTATGAGCAAAGGTTTGTTGGTTTTTCAGTATTCATTTTAACCTATTCTTGCTCATCGAAATCTCGTCAAATTGGAGAACATAGCAAGTGTGAGGTTATGCTGATACACAAGCTTTAGCATGTTCAAGAGATTGGATAATTACAAAAACTACCCCTGAGGTTTGGGTTAATTACAAAAAAGACCCAGAGGTTTGATTTTGTATTACACTTAACCCCTTCGTAAGCAAAAATATTTCAAACACTCCCCTCACATTTGTAAAAATATTACGATTACCCCCTTATATTTAACACAAAATCAAACCTCACGGGTTTTTTTGTAATTAACGCAAACCTCGGGGGTATTTTTGTAATTATCCTCGAGAGAATTGTTTGATCCGGTTTGAGTAGGACGAGAATCTATCAGAATTTCAGGATGTTGAGGATTATTTGCCCATCCTCTACTTTGATCATTTTGTTAAATAAGATGAATTAAAACGGGTTAAAAGCATAAAACTTGTTATTGTTTCTTATTGTACATCTTCCTTCTTACATTCCAGTGCTCTCTCCAAGTTCGTAAACAAATCTGCCGATGGTGGTGTTACTGCTCTTCATATGGCTGCGATGAATGGATACTTTGATTGCGTTCAGCTCCTACTTGACCTTCATGCAAATGTGAAAGCCGCGACATTCAATTATGGAACATCAATGGATTTGATAGGTACATTTCTTGATGATTGATAATATATGAACTATGAAGCCAATTTAGTTTAGGGATAATTACAAAAACCTCCCTCAGTTTCAGGCTAATTACAAAAAAGTCCATAAGTTTTTCAAAATTACAAAAAAAAAAAACCTTGAGGTTGACTCTGTCTTACATTTTCCCCTTCATAAATAATATACTTTTAAAAAAAAAACCATGATAGTTATAAAAATATTACAATTATCCCCATAAATCTAAGAAAAAAGTAAACTTGAGGGGACTTTTTGTAATATTGAAGCATCTTCGGATTTTTTTGTAATTAGCACAAACCTCGGGGGTTTATTGTAATTATCCCTTTAGTTTATCTGCTCAAGCCATTTTATGTTCATACTTTTATAGGAGCCGGAAGCACTCCTTTGCATTACGCTGCATGTGGAGGAAATTTGAAATGCTGCCAGGTGATCATGATAATCCATCCTCCTTAATTTTTCAATTTTCACAAAAGGATTAAATGTAGGGTTAATTACAAAATTACCATTGAGATTCAATCAAATTACCAAAAAACCCCAGCTAATATTCAAAAGTACAAGTACCCCCTTGATCTTTGTTTCTATTTTACAAATTGCACAATCAACAAGGGGGTATTTGCTAAACAAATACAAATCTCAAGGGGTGTATTTGTAATTTGAAAGATAACTGGATATTTTTGTAATTATGTTGACCTCAGGGGCAATTTTGCAATTTAAGTATATAGCCGTGACACTTTTCTGTCTGCAGATCCTTCTTGCAAGAGGCGCCAGTCGTTTGTCACTAAATTGCAACGGGTAATTTCGCTGTAGATATATTTTTCTGAACTTTGATTATATGCCTGTTTGCGTGCGACAACTGATCGACGTATACGCTTTTTCAGATGGCTTCCGATTGATGTTGCAAGAATGTGGGGGCGTCATTGGCTTGAGCCACTGCTGTCGCCTAATTCTGTTTTGCCACTCCCAATTTTTCCACCCTCTAATTATTTATCGTTGCCACTTTTGAGTGTGCTAAATATAGCTAGGTAATTTGTTTATATGTGCTCAGAATAAAATCCATCCTTTTTTATATATCAGGTGAATAACAAAACTACCCATGAGTGTTCGCCTAATTACAAAAAAATCTAATTATCTTTCAGAATTGCAAATACCACCTTAGGGTATTACAAACACCTCCTTGGAGGTGCAATTTGTGAAATAGAAACAAATATCAACGGGGGTAATTGTAATTTTGAAAGAAGGCAGGGTCTTTTTTGTAATTAGACTGAACCTCAAGGGTATGTATTTTATCTCACTCATTTCGACACTGAAAAATCCGGCTTTTTGCTGCAGAGACTGTGGGTTGAAGTTATCATCTACTGCTTCAGATGATGCCGAAGTTTGTGCGGTTTGCTTGGAGAGAGCTTGTAATGTGGCTGCTGAAGGTAATTCCCGTCTCTTTTCGTGTGATAATACTTTCTCTATTTGGATTATATGTGTCCATTGTTCTTTAACTTGTTTTGTTGGTATTCAAATTTTTACATTCTTGTTCATTCCTGCAAGGGAAAATTACAAAAAAAACCTTGAGGTGCGGGCTAATTACAAAAAACTCCAGATGTTTTTGAAAATTACAAAAAATAACCTTAAGGTTTTAATCCGTCTTACATTTTCCCCATTCATAAGCAAAAAAACCTTTCAAACCCCTCTGATATTTATAGAAATATTACAGTTATACCCTTAAATTCAAAACATAATCAAACTTGAGGGGGCTTTTTGTAATTTTGAAATATCTCTGGGTTTTTTTTGTAATTAGCCCCAACCTCAGGTATTTTTTTGTAATTATCCCTTCCTGCAATTGACATTAACTAGTGGCAAAAACTGATTGACATATGTGGCAATTTACTAATTTTGATATGGACAATGTTACTTGTATTGGTGGATGCATCTTGTTTTCGACAGTATCAAGGTCTGTAGGCATGACTTCAATTGCTAATAATATGATTAAAGGGTAAATTACAAAATCTATCCCGAGGTTTAGCCTAATTACAGAAAGAAAAAAAAAACACTCGTCTTCCAAAATTATAAATACTCCCTTAAGGTATTACAAACACTTCATTCAGGTTTGTATTTACTTAACAAATACTTTCGTCTTGAGGGTGTCATTTGGAAAATAGGAACAAATTTCAAGGGGGTATTTGTAATTGTGAAAGATAATTGTTTTTTTTTAATTAGACGAAACCTCGATGGTATATTTTTGCAATTAACCCTATAACTAAATATGTCTGTAAGATTTGATAAACCCTATAACTAAACCCTATAACTAAATATGTCTGTAAGATTTGATAAATTTGAAAATATGTATTTTTTCCCATGCCCTTGGACTCGAAAGCTTCAGTTGATATGTTATATATAAAAGTTAGTGGATGTTTGGCTAAGCTTATTTAAAGGATCTTACAACATGTTATAAGTTGTTTTAAGAATTTATAAAATGTTAGATCTTACTTTGAAAATAAGTTGTTGAAGTGTTTGGATAAAATAAGATAATGACATTTATGTAATTAAAACGGTCAAAATCAAAGGACGATGTTAAAATAAAATCTTATTTTGAAAATAAGTTGGGACCTCGTTCCTTTTCTAAAAACAAGTTAGAAGCTCCTAACATCTTATTTTGTGAGCTTATAAGATTTTCCTAAAAATAAATTACCAAATACTTTTAGAGAGCTTATAAGCTCTCAAACATCTTATAAGATATTTCGAAGAGCTTATAAACTCGGTCTCTGTTCTAACGTACTTCAAATTTTTATGATGATGTAAACTTTCAGGATGTGCGCACGAACTCTGTGTAAGATGTGCTCTCTACCTTTGCTCAGCCATTAATATTCCTTCAGACTCGTCAATGCCACCTGGTTCGATTCCATGTCCTCTTTGTCGACGCGGCATTTTGTATTTTGTAAAAACACCTGGTTCTTCAGAACACGACATGGAATCACCATTATCGCTCGGCTTATGTACACCAGATACTGGAAACAATGGCCGAGATTCTGTTTCTTCGGAAATCTTCTGTCCGGTCACTTGTAGTCCGTTTTCTTCTGTTTCTATCCCTATACGCTCGTGCAATGAAGGAACTTGTCAAAATTTTGACTCTGGGGAAAGTCATCCCCAAGAAGAGACGCCTCGTTGTTCACAACCCGTATCGAGTGAACAGGAAAGAACGGAGGGGATGAGATTGGAGAAAACGACGTGTTCAGTTATGTTTTGGTTTAGAAGAAGACGCAATAGGGATAATCAGTGCAATGCTGAATAAATTTGTGAGTGCTTTTAGTAGAGGTCGTATTCTTGATTATTTTTTTATGGGATATTGATTCAAGCTTGTTTGAATTTTTACGGCATTGAAAATAGAAGGTGATGAGCAATTTTGAGTTGAGATTTGTTGTTTTGTTTTCTTTTCTTTCACAACACAATGAATTGACCTTTTCAAGGTTCGGCATGGGATTGATTATAGCAGTTTGCTCGTGGCGGGTACATTTTTCTTTGGGTCAATTACAAAAATACCTTTGTGGTTGGGTCTAATTACAAGAAGATCCCAATTGTTTTTTAAGATTACAAATACCCTCTCGACATTTGTTTCTATTTTACAATTGTAATCTTAAGAGATGTATTTGTTAAGTAAATATATACCTCAAGAGGGTGTTTATAATGATTTGAGGGGATAATTTTTGTAAGGGACAATTACAAGAACTACCCCTGAGGTTTGAGGTAATTACAAAAAAATCCAGAGAAATTTCAAAATTAGAAGAAAAAAACCCGAACGTAAACTTGGAAACCGTATTATAAAAAATAAAAAAAGTGAAAACATAAACAGCCATTGAGTTAACTGTTATTTTCATATGTAAGTCCATATTAAGAAATTAAATTAAATTCTTACACTAGGATTGATTACTAATTTACCTTTTTGATTGAATTCAACTTTACTTTCTATTCTGCAAGAATGTATGAATAATGTTTTTGGCTTATTGGCTGGCTTAGAATTTGTTAGTATTTCTTAGAAGCACTTTAGTTTAGTATTTCTAGTATTCCATAGCCCCAACATTCTTGTTTTGGAGATGCATAATGTTTTTGGCTTATTGGCTGGCTTAGAATTCAGAAAATGACTTGAATATATTATCGTGGCAAACGTGAATTCAGCTTTTAAGGTGCTCCTCTAAATATAATACAACATGAAAAGGGAATGCAAAAGTATCTTATCACCAAACGTGGACGGTATGCTAATTATTTTAAGTCAAAAAGTTTACATATGTATCATCCTTCTAAGATGCTTCCCTGTGTGACGTTGCTATTTTAAGACATATCATTCAAGTCAATTAAACAAATTTTTTTTTGAAACGAAAGTCTTCACCCCACTCCTTTTTCTAAGGAGAAGTCTTTTTATCTTTTTCTTCCCGATGGGAAAGTCTTCAAGTCTTCTTCTCCGAGAACTGGAATATCCTTCGACTGGAAATTTGCATGCACATGTACGCCAATGTTAGGGGTTTCTTTAAGGTTGCCTACGGAGGCCCCTTCGACGCTTAAATCAGCACAATGAACGAGCGAATAAACATTAATTGAATATTGAATAATGAATGCATAGCGTAGGAGAATAATAAATTAATTTACTTACAGATAATAGAATAAACCTTTTTATATCTGAGAGATGGAGTCGTATGTGGGTCGTGTAGAATTGGCCGATGGGCCAAACCCATACTCCTTGGGCCTGTTGATTTATTAAGAGCTCATTGGGTAATTAATATTAAATAAACATATATACAATAAATTATATATTTAATTAATGAAATTCCGTTTTTTAAAAGTGATTAAAAGTAATCGAGAATTAGAAGTTTATAGTGTTTACAAATTTAATATAAATATTTGAAGATCGAAGTTGGAGTGCTTGGGAGGAAAAAACATTTTCAAAATTAACTTTTGAATAGAAAGATAACACCCATATATGAATAGTATGAGTATTTTGGAAGAGAAATGACAGTTTTGGATTATAATAAAAATTTGAGGATAAAATATTAAAAACAAACTTCTTATTGATAAAAATACAAAAAATATTTTTTCTAAAAATGAGAAGCACCCGATCCAACTTTTAGATTTTGATTAAATAGAGCAAAACCACAAGTTGGCATTTACAAATACTAGAAAATATATTTTTGGTTGCGCTATTTTTAAGACTCATTTTTTTTTGATGAAGTCTGTTTCACTTTTAAGACATCATTCCCTATTTTTTCAAATATGACACAATTGTTAAATACATCCCCCTTTTTTTTCAATTTTATCCTTGCACTTATTTTCTCTCTCAAATACACCCAAAATGATAAACCCAAGGCGCGACTACGCGATGAAGAAATTCCACCAATCTTTTTGTTAAAGAACGAAAAAAAGATGTAATATCTTTTGGATTACACATTTTTTAATTTATTTTAATTTTGAATTTAATACTTTACTTTAATTTCGCACTTATAGTTGGATTAATTTGGGTAATTGTTGGGTATAAGTGTTGGGTAATTGTATTTGTTTGAATTCTAGAGTTACATATTTTTTTTGGTTTTTGTCCGAGTTTGGGGAAGAAGATGATGGATGGCACGATGGTATACTCGATCGTGCCTTATAAGTAACTACGATCGTCAAATAACGCTGCAAGATCGCACTTTTGTTATTCAACAAAGAAATTTTCAATTTTGTAAAAATGAAAAAATAGCACACTTTTAAGTTGCAAATTAAGGATATACTTATATTATTCGACAAAATTAATTTTTGTTGTCCATATTTGTAATAATATGAGTGTTTGAAAATCTAGGGTTTACAAAAGAAAAAGTTCAACTTTTTACAAGAATGTGGGTAAGTGTGAGGAAGATGAAGTGTAGACGTAACTTATTTATTTAAGTAAGGGTATTATAGTCTTTTAAACTAATGACATTTTGAAATATTATGAAGAGGGTATACTTAATAATTTCAAAAATCGATAAGCCACCCATATTTTTTTAACTATAAGTTGAGAATTACCTTTTTTTTAAGTATTCGCAAACACTAAATGGATTATGTGGAAATTCTTCGATGTTTGAACATTGATTATAGTAATACTATGATTGTTTTTTTTTTTTTAAATCAGTAATACTATCATTGTTAAAATTTCAATAATTAAACTTTAGTACATTTTATTTTAAAATATAATAAATAACTCAAACTTTTTTGAATTGTTGTACATATATTCTATTTTATAATAAAGCTACCACGTTATACATTACATTAATAGGAAAATTAAGTCTAACGAAACTTCCTGAAAATGTCCCTACCCTGTTTTAGATAATCAAAATTCTATCAGATCCAATCATCTACACTATTCCCCACTGCACCGGCCACGTCGATTCTCAAATTGGTCCCGCGTGTAACACGATGACTCTTCATTGTCACCTCTCTCATCATGATCCTACGGCTCACATTTAATCTCTCCTACCGGAAGCTGCAGCTGTAGATCCATCCCATCCTCCGCCGGAGTACCTTCGTTTTCCCTCCCCCGTTTCGCACATATCGGCACACCGAATAATCTCGCGCTCATTTCCTCCGCCGCCGATCTGATGTTATTTTCTCCTCCGCCGTTCGCCGCCGCTGCTATTTCTTCGTAAAATCTGGTCATCGGTAGGAGATCCAAAGGTTGCGCTGCGGTTTGTGTAAAAAATGATTTGCAGCTGATGTGTTCCTGGTCACCGTTGCTTCTGTTATTGTTGTCACTACTCGCGGCGTAGTTCGACATTAAAACGAAAATGTTGTTGCATAAATTCCTCATGTGGCTCAACTCTTTGTTGAGCTGCACGTTTTCCTTTTTCAGCCGCTTGTTCTCCCCAATCAGCTCCGCCGTGCAACCGCTGAACTTGAAGATGGAAGCCGGAGAAATGGAGGATGAAATTACCTGCTCTTCGCCGGAATCGGACGGAGACGCTGTCGGAGGCGGCGCAGCTGGAGTCAGCTGAACGGTCGGCGTCGCGATTTTGCGGCGCTGAATGTCGCACAAGAGTTTTTTCTCGCCTCTTCGGAAGCATTAATTCGAGAACTCCCACCGATCCGGCACAACCTTCCTAAATCCCTGAAAATAGATTAAAAACGACTCAATCAATCACCGAAAACAACAGATTCGTCTCATAAACCGAAGGACTCAACGTTTCAAGCTTACGTAAGTATTGAGTTGGCGAATAAAACTCGCGAAATTGCAGTGTTTGAAAAACTTGGGGAGCAAATCTCTCGCGAACTCCGCCGTATTCCACACGATGAAAGTAGATCCAACTACGTTCCAGGAAATGACGTCATCGATGTCTGGATCATCAACAAGCTGGTAAGTTTTGGTCAAAAACGGCGTCGGAAGTAACTTCGACGTATCGCCGGCCGTCGATTCCCCACCGTTCCGATCCACCAATAACAGAGCCATATGTACAGCTACTCTACCAAAACCAAAACCAAAAATTACACAAACTCTCACTGAAGATAAAACAAATAAGAAAAAATGGAAATTAATCACACTTACGAGTTCTGATTCAGTTGAAGCGCGGAAGACGACGCAGAGCAATTCTAGAAGGTTCTGATGATAGATGATGCATTTTTAGAGAGAAGAAAAGGGAAATTTTAGGAGATTGATAAAAATGGGGTGAAAGAGAATGAGAAGTTTCGGCAGACAGCTCAATGTGAACTGTGTGTGAAGAAGATTCTTCAGAGGAACAGAAATAGTGTGGACTTGTGGTGCACAGATAAAGGCGTGTGTCTTTGTTATTTGTTAACTATATTATTATCTAAATTAAAATGAAATCTGCAATGTTAGTTTTATTTGATTTGATATATCTCGACAATCCATACCTTTTTTTTCTGCTGGGACCCAAATTTTTCGGATGAGATCTTCTATTCCAAAACCGTGTTTCATCTCCTATTCCAACCGTGTAGATGATTTCTGTTCCGACTTTATACTCATCGTTCAAACTTTTGGATTAATAATATGTGTAGATACATGTAAATAATCAACCATCTATGTTTATCTCTAATACGAGAGAGTTATTCAACGAGCCAAGTGGAATAAGAAGTTGAATTAGAAAATGGAACGAGAAATATGTTCATGTTATTGGAGTTTTGCCTTTTGACCTATTTATCACTCTGTAAGGGAGAAAATGTTGAGGGTCGAATATTTGAATCCTATGTTATATTTTGATTTATTTTATATTTATAAGAATATGATTTTTAAATATATATTTAAGTTAAATAATAACATTTAAGAACTTGTTTACTTCATTTTGATTTGATTGATTGTATTATTATATCCAACATAGTCAAATGCTTACTTTGCCTCACTATGGCTCCTCATAAACTACCATAAATTATTTTTATTGGATAATTCATCCCACCTCTTGAATATGTAATGAGAGCCTCCCTTTTAAGATTTCTAGTATATATTTTGACCATGATACACATTATTTTAAGAGTGTTACTATTTAAATAAGAATAATTTATGAAAAAATTTATATTAAGGATAAATTAATTAGTCAAGAGCACAATAATCCACTGATAAGAATATTATTTGAATAATCATATGAAGTACACATCAAATTTATTAGATAATTAGTATAAGATGGTGAAGGTTTAATTCTTGAAAATTCTTAGCATAATCTTATTATTTTTAGGTGATTTAGTGAATTTCAACCAGGTTTTACAAGTCAAAGTTCCAGCAAATCAAGGTACCAGATTGGAAAATTCTTACTGAGGATCATTTTGGTCTAGTCAGATTTAGGGAAATGAGGTGAGGTGAGGTGAGGCGGGGTGAGTATCTCAATACCTAGATGGCCAGACCCGTCTCGTCCCCTCCACGGAGCGACCATTTTTTTTTATATATTTTTATCTTATATTTTATATTATTAATAATTTTTAATATTATATTTTGTATTATAAATACATATTATTTATAAAATTTGTCAATATATATTTTAAATATAATATTAAATACATAAAACTATATTATTTTATATAATATAAATGTAATATATACAATAAACATATTTAAAAAAAGATGCATAGGACAGGAACCCACGGGGTAGAACTAATACCTAGACCCGCCCCACCAGGGGTTACGAGGCGGGACTACGAGGTGGGACAAGTCTTGAAAAGGCATACGATAGAGTCAACCGTGATATAATGTGACGCGTATTGGAAAAAAGAGGAATAAAAATAGCCTACATAGATGCCATAAAAGATATGTATGATGGTATAACAACATGTATCAGGACACCAACAGGAATATCTAGTGAATTCCCAAACACTATAGGTTTGCATCAGGGATCTGCTCTAAGCCCGCACCTTTTTATCCTAATAATTGATGAAATCACTAAACACTTACAAAAATCCATCCCACGAATGTATGTTATTTGCGGACGATATAGTTTTAATTGATGAACAAGGAAGGAGTAAATGCAAAATTGGAAGTTTGGAAAAATTTAGAATCAAAAGGTTTTACTATAAGTAGGGCTAAAACAGAATACATGGAATGCCACTTTAGTAAAAACAAAGGGAACAACAATGAGACGAAGGTTAAAATTGATGGACATGAAGTGAGTATAACAAAGAGTTTTAAATACTTAGGATCTATAATTGAAGAGAACGGAGAAATCAACAAAGATGTCACACATAGGATCCAGGCGGGTTGGAATAAATGGAGGAGTGCATCTTCTATCCTTTGTGACCGTAAAATACCATTAAAATTGAAAGGAAAATTTTATAAACGGCCATAAGGCCCGCATAATGCTTTATGGAGCGAATGTTGGGCGACTAAATATGAACACGAACAAAAAATGAGGGTAGCGAGAGATGAGAATCTTTAAGATGGATGTGCGGACACACTAGATTAGATAGAATAAGAAATGAACACATTAGAAACAAAGTGGGAGTAGCACCAATAGGCGAGAAAATTAGAGAAACACGATTAAGATGGTTTGGACATGTTTATAGGAGACCTTTAGACGCACCTTTTTGTGCGACGTTTAGAAGGTAAGAGAATCACTCCCACTAATCAAAAGAAAGAGGAAGAGGAGCGCTAAAAAGACTTGGAAAGAAGGCTATTAAACATGACATGTTATACCTAGAAATAAACGAAAATATGGCTCTTTGACCGTAAAACGATGACGCGATATGATCAGTATAGCCGACCCCACGTGAGTGGGATTAAGGCTTAGTTTGTTGTTGTTGTTGTTGTTATCTATTAGTTCAATATTTATGAAGAAAGTATATATTATGAAAAATAATAAAAGAAAAAAATTGTTGAAGTAACTCGTATACATAAAGTACTTTACCCTTATTTTTCATGACAAATTGGAAAAAAAAAAAAGAATCCTTTTTTATTTCACTTTCCTTATATTCTAAATCCTAATATTCTTCAAGAAAAAAAAATCAAGTCTATTCCACTCAAACTTTCGGCTAAATTTCACATCCAATTCAAAATATAAACTTTTAAAATCGTACACTCTTGGACACAAATTAGGTTAACTTCTCGTTCCAATTCCTTAATGTAGTTAGGTTTTGAAATGATTTCTTGTATGAACAAATCAAGCTTAAAAGGAAGTTGAATTCACAACCACCACAACTCCCAAAGTTAAACAATCTTGGGATTAAAAAAAATCTCTAGCGGAACAATAAAAAAGATCATAACCATTCGCAACTTTGGCCTTCTCATTTCTTCCACCTTCAGGCATGGTTCTAAAAAAACGCTAGGCGCTAGGCAGGCGATTGACTGTGGCCTAATACCTAGGCAGAGCTTAGACAAGGTTAGGTGGAGCCTGGGCAGAGTCTGATGGGCTCTAATCGAAGAAATAACGTAAACGGACAAGGGGAATATAGCACCTAGTTGGAGACTAATCAAGACTAGATGGAGATTTTTAGAATAGTGCCTTCAGACAAAGCAAACTCTTTGAACCACTTTTTTTCCATCCAAAGTGAACAATATACAAATTATTGGTCTCAAACATCCACAAATAGGCATTTTGTTGCTGGTAAATGTCAGTTGTATGATGCTGATCTTTTTGTGCCCAAAAATCTCCATCCCAGACATTGAACACAGCTAAAGATATTGTGTCAAACTTGTGGAGCTACAGCATAACAAGAAACCCATTTTCTAAATGATTTTGTTCAATTCACACATTCTAGATAGTACTAGATTAATCCTATAATCCAGAAAGGCAGGAGGGTCCAATTTTTATGTGGTTCAAAAGGAAGTGCAAAACTTATTCTCATCCAAACACAGATTATTATGGTCCCCCTTCAAGAATTGCAACCCAATCCTTGATGGATAGATTGTTGGCTTTACTTTCAGCTGATTATCCAAAGGGAGAAAAATACAATGATAGTCCAGAGAAGGAAAGTGACTTGTGTTTTTGCAAGAACACATTTGATATGCCCTAATACCAATTTTACTGTTTTACCCTCCTTCATTGTCCAAAATGGCTCTTTTGAGCCCGGCTCCGCGTCTTTCTTAATTTTTTAAGTGGGTTCTGGCCCGACCCGGTTGGACCTGAGATTTCTATACCATTGATAGATTCACAAGGATGATGACACTTGGCACAAATTGTACGGATGATTAAACCAAAAACGATAAATAGGACACCGTACACTCTCTTTTGTTTATTCCATCTGATCTGAACTGACTTAAGCATCGAAGGGTTTAAACTGGGGGCCATCCCAACAATCCTAATGATGTGTTTTCAGGTCACTCACACCAAAGTATCCAAACCTAACAAATGACCTCACTCGGACCGAAGTGAAACGACCCGAACCTAGACTGAGGAGCCGGATGACGAAGCCTCCTCCTCAGATAAAGATGTTAGTATCGACCGGCTCATCCTCGGAATCCGAAAAGAAAACAGAGGGAGAACGGAATCACTTTGTTTCAGGGACATATCTAATCAGACCGAATAGGATTTGAAGAGCTGTCATGATCATTCACATAAATTTCAGTAGGCAGGAAGGACACGGAAGTTGTACACTGATTATTCTTGTTTAATGAACATTAATGTTAAATCATCAATGTATACAACTCATGAAATCATCTTCCCCAAAAATTATTCGACAAATGTACCTTTTACGGAGACGATGCTCCCTAAACGAAGATGTGCCAAGCAAGAAGAGCATATCAATCAACTACTATTTGAGTTAAATTCATCTAGTTCGAGCCAAATGAAATCAACTTTTCTGATAAATCTATGTTCAGTTTGTCACCAAACAAAATATGGCAGATGAACAAATTAGTGTATGCATATAATTGTGGAGACAAGAGGGAAGATGAAGAACCACAAATTGGCATTTCAATATCAGGTGGCAGTATTATCCAGAAATAACTAACAGCAAAAGCATTGCAAAACCCAAAAAAAAAAAAATACATTAAGTAAACAATTAAAGACCGATACAATAGCTCATTATTTAGTATACAGTCTAGCCAAGTCCAAGTGAAACAACATCTCAGCAGTGACTATATTAATATTCATCTTAGGTATAATTACAAAACTACCCCTGAGATTTGGGTAGTTACAGAAAAACCCGAAAAAGTCTCAAAATTACAGAAACCCCCTTCAAGTTTGACTTTGTCTTACATTTGACCCAACCGTTAGTTGAGGGACATGATTGTAATGTTTGTAATATTTAGAAAAATTGCCTGGCTATTTGTAATATTTAGAAAAGTTGAGGGACATAATTGTAAATTAAATTGTAAGACGAAAAGTTGGGTCTATTTGTAATATTTAGTTTTTTTTTGTAATATTTAGAAAATTTGAAAAATGTAATTGTAAAATATTTGATAAAGTCGTCAAATTCCGTCCGTACAACTAGCGGTTGGGGTAAAAATATAAGACAAAAGCAAACCTCAAGGGGATTTTTGTAATTCTGAAAATTCTATGGGTTTTATTGTAATTACCCTACCCTATGGGTCGTTTTTGTAATTATCCCTTCATCTTAACTGCATTACACCATACTTCTGGGCACAAATTGGTGAGAGTTCTAAACAAGCAGTCAATAAGAAGATAAAAGTTATCTACACCACATGCTATTTACTATTCAATTAAAATAAATGCATTTCAATTATCAAATTAGCCTGATGAAATCAATCAGATAAAAGCAATGCAAATGGTTATCCAAGGCTATAATATTTAGACCTTTTGTACAGCTATAGGACCCCATAGTAGAGATGAGTAAAAATGCAGTCTGATAGGTGCATGTATAAGAGAAATTTTAACGTGAATAACTGCAGCATTCCAATACCAAGATAAGTGTTCGAGAGGATATTTAATTTAAGACTTCTTCTTTTCGAGTAAAAGACGCACATGTACTTCAAATAAAACCAAACCAAATATAAAGATAAGTAGAGAAATCTCTGCAAGAATGTCAAAATTGTACTTGTGGTTCCTCATAATAAAATAAAAAAGAGGATAATTTTACAGAATCATACTGACTAATCACCTCAAATTAACCTTAAGATGATCAAAACCCGTGGCAGCATGGGCTTACCAAGAAATTATGAATACTATTTGTCAAGAAACATATAAAATTCCATGGCGATACAAAGCAAGAATGGCTGAACTAAGTACAGCCCAAACAAAGATAATCCACCAAGCCATAAACAAAGCAACTTCTTTCGCCAAAGCCGATAAATTTAAAAAGTTCTGTGTCAATGGAGTACCTTTAAGAAAATTATCGTCAAATTGCAACAAGCCAAACAGAAGAAGTACTACCATTGCAGGCACGAAGAACTGCACAACTACGAGACATAAGTAGTGATTGTGAAGAAAAACTTTTGCCCTGCTATAATCCAACTCAGGAACCTTGCTGGCGTGCAATCTCTGGTACCAACACAACACGGCTTCGTTTAAGAACATTTGTACGTTAGATCGCACGGCCAAAAATTGCAAGAGTCCCGTAATTAACAAGCAATAATGCCTCAAGCTGTCGAAACTCAATTTTGATGTACCGATATACCCAACCAATTCCATACCCCTCTTACCGCCGTTTTTACCATCAAGATTCTTGTTAACAAGAAATTCTGCAAATGGGCTAATCCAAAGCAACGAAGTGAAGATAGCCATGATGTAATTAGCATAAAGAAGCATTCTTGAGAACCATCCACACGAAATTATCGACAAATTACAACGAATCTGATCGGTTCCCAGCCAAAAGGCCCTGGCATTTCGTAATGCTGGAATGTAAAGATAACCCACAATGCAGCCCATGAGAACAGCAAGAAAAAACTTACCTAAACCATCCAATGATTCAAACCTAAAATCAAGAACCCATTTAGGGAAAACCTCAAAAACAACAGTTATACCTAGAACAAACCCTAAAACACCAAACACAAAACTCAATTGCCACTCCAACTTCTTCGACGCAGATTTTTCAAATACAGCCCTAAAAATCAAAAAGAACAGTCTACAAACACCCACAAGCCCTAACAAAAGAGGGATTATAGTCCCATTTTTCACTACCCCGGAATCTTCATCCACCCTCAAGAATCCATGAAGCAGCAAAGACAAAAACGCAATAAGAGTGAAATTAAAAGCGCTATAAAATTCCTTGAAATAAATTCTCGATTGGAGGTGACCTTCGTTGAGTTTCAATCTGAAGATCTGCGCCTTATTCTCATCGAACTCGAATTTTTCTTTAGATTTCTTTCTGGGCTTTGGCTGTTCGGAGTTAATCTCACCTGGCCTTCTAATTGCAGCTCGAATTCCACTGGAAGATGAATTGCTATTGGGGTTGACGTCATCTGGGTGAATGTAAGTGTGGAGGCCATGGAGAAATAGAGCTGGGATCTTGAGGAAGGAGAAGATGAGTGTGAGGGAGATTGCAAATGCTGTGTGGATGATGAGATTGTTTGTGGGGACAATTACTGATACTAGAGAGGGCATTATCTTGGAATTTTTACTGCACGCAACCTGTTTGTTAGATTGATGATATGAAAAGTCAGATTAATGAGAAACAATCTGAAGATCTCGTAGCGACCATTGTTTGTTGTTTGTTTCAGATTTGATTTCTGTAGGGCACTTTTCTTAGTTTAATTTCGAATTCTTTATTCTTGCAGTTGCAAGGGTATACATTAGTTTCTTTAGGGTGTAAATTACTAATTTACTATTAGTCTTTTTTTTTTAATGATATAATTAGATTTTTTTTTTCAAACAATCAAAATGTCATACAATGTCATGTCCGTCAAGGCGGGAGAAAATCAAAGAACAAATAATCTATCACTGCAATATCTAGAAAGAATATCATAATGAGATATCTAAGAATAAAAGGAGAACCAATGATCTATGAAAATCGTTTCGGATATCCCAAATTTGGTCCATCCGAATGAGCGCTAGGAGGTGGTGAGAAGTCGTGCCTCATCAACAATGATGATGCTGGCAGGGCGTGACTCCCAACTCGCAAGGTGATCTGTTTGGTCGATTCCTCTCTGTGTATGTGGGAAATCGAATACTAAAAGTCCTCAAAGCATGTTCCGAATGCGGGGTGTCTTGAACCGCCAAGAGCCAAGACCACCGGAAGTGATCGTGGTGACCCCGCGCAAGGCCCAACTCGATCCAAATCAAGAGAAAAAAAAGACGGCATGCCGAGCCCCATCTCCGGGGCTAGAAGCTTGGCATGAAAGCTGACACCGCCTGGAGAAAAACAATGAAAAGCCAACATAAGTTTGCACGAATGATCTCGAATCAATCCCCTCCGCCAAAGAATCAATGTGTCCCGATCAAACGAATCATCCGTGTTCGACTTGACCGGCGGGAGTGAGGACTCGCCAAATCACAATTCTCTACTGCGTGGAACTGTGGTGGAGCACTCCCCGCAAAAAAGCCAACGGTAGGGAAGCATCCGGACCAATCGATGGGTTGACGCCAACCGAAACAAGAATCCAGAGATACCGCTCCACCTACCAAATAATGTGAGATGCCAAGAAAGGAAGGTGTCGATCTTGACACTATTCCTTTCCGTCCGGATAAACCATAAAATCAAGCGGGAATCAAGAGACTCAAGTGCCCGTGTGCGATCCGTGTGTGCGATTCCTCCAAAATAAAAGGAACAATATCATATTAGTGGTGTGCGGAAGTGTAGTGTCAAACCAAGGAAGAAAGTGATTCCACACTGATTTGAACAATATCATTCATCAAAAAAGAGGTGAGGATAGATTCGACTGAGGAGATGAATGTGGATTATTCAAGCAACAACAACAACGTGAGGCGAGGAAGTGCCACGTGCACGAAGCTTGATATCCACAGGAAGGCGACGAAGGAGGTGCCAAAGGAATATAGAGATAGTAGGAATAAGAGCATCGTTCCAAATAGCACCATACGTGAAGGTTCGAGCATTTCTACCCCGGAAAGAATCCCAAGCGAGAAGACATAGAGAACCCACCATGAGAGGTAAACATCCACCGCATGATATCCTCGGACCCCAGCAGAATCGGAACCGAATATATCCTCAATGAGACTCGGGGAAGCCCACATCCGGAGACCAAGACCGATACAATCTATCTCTATCCCACATACCATCGAATGAACCAATCAACCGTCATATGACCCAATGGCCGATCCAAACAATGATCAAGCGGCGATGCCCAAACCAAGTATCATTAAACCCGACACGACTACCACCGCCAATAGACCGAAAAATCCGCTCCCGGGGGCCGAATACCGATCCGCCTCAAGCGTCTCCACCGATGACTATGATTATGTGTTGAGAGGCTCATAGGAGATCAAGCCCATTGAATAGCGATCTTTGCTTATCAAGAATTGAGCCCACAACGAATGGCCCTCGCGTAACCTCCACCACAACTCAGAATCGGCGCGCGTCGAATATCTCGAAAGTCGGCGCAACCCCCCCACCCGCGAGAAATAGGATGGCGGATAATATCCCAACCGATCCAATGAGTCTTCTTCTCCTCCGCATAGGATCCCTAGAAGAATCTAGCCATGATGATCGCTCCAATCGCTACAAAAGTCTTTCGGCCGCATGACCTGAAGAATATGCAACAGGGGTGGCCATTAGCGTGCTCGAATAAGAGCGAGCCTACCACCAAAGAAGAGATGTCGATCGACCACCCAACAACTCTATCCAACATCCCTCGAATCATTGGGAGGAAGAGCTCTTCGTAATTCGCCCCCGAACAAAGGGACACCCAAATAAGTCATCGGCAAGTCATCGCGAACAAAGCACGTCACTCATGAACCATGTGCTCCCGGTACCCGTCAATGTAACGTGGGGCGGAAAGAATCTACTCTTACGGACACCGACCACCGCCGTAAGAGCAGTAGCGAATAGTGCTCCAGAAAGTGCCTCAACATGACGAGGCCATCGTCAGACGCCTTAGTGAAGATAACAATATCATCAAGATAGGCCAAATGAGTCACCGAGGAAACCCCGTCGCGCGTCAATAAATCATATCCCGGTGTCGTCTAATAATGGAATCCAATCCCCGGGATAAATACTCCGCCGCCAGAACAAACAAGGCAGAGATAGAGGATCCCCCCGCCGCAGATCCCGAGTCGAAGGAAAATATCCGAAGGGATACCATTAACTAGAACAGAAGCCGCAGTTGCTCAATACACCGCCAACCATATCAATCCACCGAAGCAGGGGAAGCCCATGTGAATCATAGCGTATACAAGAAATCATAGCCATATCCACTTCATCACCACATTAGGAATCTCGTGGCTAAAGCCGATATCATGTATAAGCTCTGCGCGAGTAATATGTTATCCGAGATGACACGAGGGTGTGAAACCACTACGATTCGGCGACACAATCAAAGCGCGTAATCGAGACCAACCGCACATTCATAATCTTAGAGATAATCTTATTCGTCACGTTACGTGCTAATCGACCAAACTCACCCACTCTCGAGGGTGAGGAACCCGGAATGAGAACTATAGATGTAGCCGTGAACGTCGACGGCATGAGATTACCCGAGAAAAAGTCAACCACCGCATCCTCAACATCCGATCTGACGAAATCCCAACAGTGCTGAAAGAACAAAGATGAGAATCCATCAGGCCCCGAAACGCTAGACGGATCAATCCCAAACACCGCACCGCGAACATCCTGATTCCTGAGCCGTCGGCATAGCATAAAGTCCATCAAGATCAACGGAATCAGGAAGCCGGGGAAAGAACTCATCGACAGGGGGAGTCAGATACTCCAAGTCATAAGTCAATAAAGACTGAAAGAACTGGACTGCCGACTTCCGAATCTCAGAATCCTATGTGATCGTCACCCCATCATCGTCAATCGAGTGGATCTAGCGCGACACCGCTTCTGCTTAACAAATCCGTGGAAAAACTTAGTGTTGCGCTCCCCTCGATCGCCACTTAATCGCAGCTTTTCGGCGCCAAAAATCCTCCTCCATTTTCAAACGTAGCTCATACTCAGCCACACAACGATGAAGCTCAGCCCGATAAGTCGGAGATGGATCACTATCATATACAACCCGAGCATCAAATGCGCCTCATCAGCCACTCTAATCCGATCAAAAACATTACCAAACGTCTGGTGATTCCAAATCTTGAGTCTGCACTTGACCCTATTCAACTTGTGCTGCAAGCTCCTCATTCCAAAACAACCAGTGAGATGCCCCCATGCTTCCTTAACAACCTGCAAAAAAGTATGGTGACGTATCCACATATGCTGAAATCGGAAAGAAGAACGAGGCACATGCGGTACAAACTGACAAGATATGAGTAAAGGAGCATGATCAGAGCGAACACGAGATAAATGTGTAACAATAGAAGAAGTAAACACATCAGCCCAATATTCATTATACAAAGCCCTATCAAGTCTCTCCTGAAGCCCACCTCTAGCCCACGTAAAAATAGGCCCCTCACACCCCGCATCAAATAACTCACAATCCGCAACCATATAAGCAAAATCTAACATCTCATCAGACCTATCAGAAGTACCACCAATCCTCTCATGATCATGCAAAAAGATATTAAAGTCACCACTAACAAGCCAGGGCAACCCCTCCATACTAATCGCAATCTCACGCATGTTGTCCCACAAATCATATCTAGCAACTCTATCACATTTAGCATACACAAAAGTCAAATAAATAGGCTGAGGCAACAATACAGAAGACAGTCTACAATGTAATAGTTGTGCGTTATCAACAAGAATGTCAAAATATAAATGAGCAGCAGACATAATCCAAATATGATTAGAACAATTACTCAACCCATTATCAAAGCCAAATCTAAGACAATAGAAACTAAACTCCGGCAAAGTCATAGGTTCTAAAAGCGCAACGAGAGGCAATTTATGACGAGAAATTAATGCATGCAAATGACGTTGACTACCCGGATTAGCAATACCCCTCACATTCCACGTTAAAAATTTAATCGACATAATTAACAATTAGAATGAGAAGAGGATTCAGAAACACCTGATCGATTTTGAGTTCGTTGGCTCCCTCCTCCTTTGTAGAGAAAATTATGAACCAATTTGCCCGACTTTGAACTCTTTTTTAGCGGTTACAAAGATTTGTCAACACCAAATTTTTAAATTTTATCCGTCGATCAACACCTATATCATGATTATCCTTGTGCAATTTTGTGGCAATTTTCCCATCCTCCAAAAATACTATTATTGTTGGCGTTCACATGTGCGGGGTGATCAAATTGATTTGGGCCACATGAATCGAATCAAAGCCCACTTCTTTAACCTCTGGCGCGTCTGAAACAGGCAAATGGGGTGGTGATGTGATTAATGAAGCAATGGGCTGAACTCCATTAAGAGGCCCATCTTCCAAAATAGAGAAATAGTGGCCTGGGTGCGGGACGGAAGACTCGGCGAGGAGCGGGCAGTTCGCCGATTTAATTGTTTTGGGATTAGCGCGCAAACCG
This sequence comes from Rehmannia glutinosa, assembly GCA_016081115.2. NCBI lineage: Eukaryota > Viridiplantae > Streptophyta > Magnoliopsida > Lamiales > Orobanchaceae > Rehmannia > Rehmannia glutinosa. The sequence goes on from JABTTQ020002838.1 coordinate 21,980, forward strand.
GAGAGTAGACTGGGATTGGCTCGGACCCTTGAGCCGACGAGAGTTGGGCGGTGTCTTTGGAGAAATGTTGGGCTTCATTAAAGCGGCAGTGGAGGCCCAACGTCGCACGCAAAACAGCATCCGTTGGACAAGGCGTGTAGGTAGCAATTGATGGGAAGTGGTGTGGTGGGTCTAGTTTGGAAATAGTGGTTGAATTATTGAATGGAGACAAAAAAACATCTGGCCCCACAGCATTGGATGGCGCAGCACGTGAGGAGGAAAGAGAGATTAGACCATTCTTCTTGCTTTTGTCAAAGTCCAAAATGTGCTAGGCATTTTCCACCTTTTGTGCATGGAAAGGTGTTGAGGTGGGCCCATGCAAATTCCCATATTATCAAATTGGCCATTGAATCCCTCCAAAAGTGTTGCAGGTTTCAAAATACGGGGAGAATTTTCGGATGATGCCCACAATTAACCCTTTAGACACGCCATCGCCAATTCTCCTTTAAAATCCGAGCCGTTAATAAGATTATCACCTAATATTTTGATCATGTTCAAATTCAGGAAGATGGGCGATTATGCCCAATAATATCCAAATTATCGACAAGGTTTGTGGCCCAATAGAATACTATTCAAATTAGAGGAATCGTCCATTTGATAATTTAAAGAAGGTGGGCCCGGTGACATTCCTTAGTGTGCTTTAAAAGATTCCTCAAAAGCATGTGCTACACCTAAATGGAGACAGGCGTGTGTTTATTAATCTCAAAAGAAGACAAAGTTGGAATAGAATGATTGAGACATTTAGGAGATCCATTAACAAAGCAGAGGAATAATGACTCCATTTTCAAGGCCATTTCGGCCGTTTCAAGACGCGTGCCCGCCAAGTTGTCCTTCAAGCACAAGTTGTCGCCCAGATTATTGGGATTGCCGACGCTTGCCATATACTCGCTTTCTAGCAATCGCCACATCGCTAATGATTTTTATCCATATTAATGGAGTCAATCGATCGTCCACATGTGAGCCATTGACTGATCTGGGCCATTGATTAATTGTGGCAAGGTATCCAATGGTGAAAAACCTCATTTTCCAAACTCGAAAATTGATTAGTGCCAAGATTAGAGTGATTATCCTCAAAATAGGTATGTTTCAATTTTTAGCTAATTTTAGAAGCTCCTTAGGAATCAATCATGTTTCTCTTGGTCCCTTCTTTTTGACCATAACCCATTCATGATTTTTTGACTCTTTGAGCACCCCGAGTAGGATTAGGGTTTTCTGCCCTGGAGATCTTAGAATTATCTGTAGTACCCCTTGACTTCTCCATATTTTCACTTAACCCCTTCAAATCGTAGCCAGCAGAACCTGCTATGGGTGTATGGCGCCTAACAGGTGGTGGTGGGCGGGTTATCTTCCCATTCATGTAGCATCCCTCAATAGAGTGTCCAATATGCTTGCAATGAGTACAATAGTCCGGAATCCGTTCATAAATAATCTTTTGAGTGTGTGAAGTGTCATCGAACTCAAGAACAATCTCTTCAATTCTGTCATTCAATAAGTCCAGTTCAACACAAACCCGTGCCATAGATAATCGAGATCGAGATGCTGTCAGAGAGTCCACTTGAAGGGGCGTGTCTATAATCATGTTGATAGCAAATAGAACATTATGATCAAAAAAAATGTATGGGCAAACCCGATAAACGAATCCATACTGGCGCAAGTGGGGCTTCCGTTCTCGGATTAAATGAAGGTGTCCATTTGAACACACGCATCGGGCAGTCCCCCAACGACCAAAGAGTACCCATCCATAACTTATTAAAATCCTCCTCAAGCTGTAATTTGATGATAATATGTGAAGGGTTTGCAAAGCTCCAGGAGTATGGGCTCTTCAAGTTCAATGAAGATAACCCGGAATCAATTCCTTTGGGGTGCGGGATCGCAAATGAAAATTTTCCAATCAAGGTGAGCTTCCAAGACGCTGCAAGACGATCATTCTCCGAGGAAGAAAATCCAAGAACCTGCTTTCCATCTCTAACCTGGTGGGTGCCAACTGGAACGACTCTCTTGGGGTCAAAAGGAAGGTTAGAACGATTAGAACTAGAAGCAGTCACATTTGCATAATACCCAAGCTTTGGGGTTTGGGATTCCGGCGGACATGAGCTAAAATATGCCATAAGTGGCGGAGGAAAACCTGAGCACAGAAGAAGAAAACGAGAAAACACGGGTGAGAAAAAACGAAAAACAGAGACAAAATAAGAAAAAAGAATCTAAAACTCCCTCATATTGAAAGAATCCTTGAACAATCCGTGCAAAATCGAACTAAACGTGAAGAAAAGTGCATGTGTGTGTGAAAAAAATGTGTGCTAGTGTGTGAGAGAGGGCAGAGCATTTTTGCCCCCTCTATCTTAGCATTTTGAATGATATATGGGTGAATTACAAAAACTACCTAGGTTAGGTTAGCCTAATTAAAGTAGTTGAAGTGATAAATAAAATAACATCAAAACTTATAAAATGTTAGTAATGATAATTTAAAAATTAAAATGACTACAGTGAAAGAAAATTATTAAAAATAACATCTTACCTTCTGAAAATATAATGAGATTTCTATATTTTTTAGCAAAGATTTATTAGTTCATAACATCTTATCTTGAAAACTTATAATTTCTTTTTAAAAAAAAAAACTATCAAACACTTCTAGAGGCTTATAAAGCTCTCAAATGTCTTGAAAGCTCATCCAAAGGCCATCTACATAGGGGTATAAATGAGTTGAGCCTAACATAGTAATGTTCAATCTTGTTTGAATTTTAATCGAGCTTCAAAAATTGTATTTGAGCTTGATTTGATTATTAATCGGAGCTCGAACAAGCTTTAGTCGAGCCAAACACGAATCGAACTCAAGTAGGTTGATATTTTTACACATATTTTATTCTTTTATTTATTAATCGAGTCGAGCTCGAGCTGAGCTTTGCATCTTATCGAATGGGAAATGTGTTTGAGTTTGGTTCGTTATGTTAACGAACCGAGCTCAAACGAGCTTTTAACAATCGATCTTCAATTGAGTAGTTTTGATTCGTTTTTCGGCCCTATATCTAAATAGAAGACCAAAAGATTATGAAATGCATAGTTCGTCTGCAGCCAGAGCCCCCACTATGGGGCACGTGCCCCCGTAATAATTTTTTTAAATTTTAAAACCTATTAATTAGGATAAAAAAGCTTGCTCCAATTAAATTTTTTTATGTACCTATAATTGCATCTATTTTATTTTTTATGTAGTTATAATTTTATTTGTATTGTGAATAGATTACTTGTAAAATGGTTGCACCGTACAATACAGAAACAAAAGGTAATATATTTTAATGTAAGCAATAATATTTTTAGTATAAAAACAGATAGATTATTTGTATAACTAAAAAAGTATATTCAAATATATCATTACTTTTTACACTAAAAATAATACTTTTTATATATAAAAGTTTAACTTTTTTCTCCGCCACACAGTGTAACCATCGTACACAAGTTTTTGTCTTATTTTGTGTCTCTCGTAAAAAGTTTTGGATCCGTCCTTGTCTGCTGCTAGAGCCGGCAAAATTGGCCCGACCCGATGGGCTAGCCCAGCTGGGCACATATAAAGGTTGGGGTTGGTGGACGACTTGTTTTTAAAGGCTGTTCAGAGGCCCATCGATCCCAATCGGGCTCAAGGCCAAAATAGCCCGTATTTTTGGGTCGCCCGAGCCCAATAAAATTGATTAGAAGTTTTGCATTGAATATTCTTCCTGGTCCAATACTCAGCTTTTACAACTCATCATGAGGTCACTCGAACAACCCATCGGTACCAAACATCACTTGATCTTTGATAGTGATGAGTTTGGCAACTTTTTCATTTGTTTTTTTTTTTTTATCGGTAAATGTAAATTTATAGATCAAAAGCGGGTACAAAAATGCCGGGCAAACCAACATGAGACGGTGGAATTGAGAAGCCATCTAGCTAGCTGCTCAATCCAAAACGAAACAAACAAGCGAGTAAAGAGGGGTAGCCACAATCCAGCTCCTCACTCACATGCAATGCTTAAAACGAACTAAGCAAAGGCAATTGATTGACTCTGGGTTCCAGCCTTTCATAGTACATTAACACATGCGGAAATAAAGTGAACATACACATATATACTTGTGTCTTGATTTGTTTGACAATCTTGTCGACTACGGGTGTCTCCTTTTCGATTATGAGTTGGTTGCGTGCGTTCCAAAGGTGATAGACGGTGGAAGCAAGGCCCATTTTCTGTCCCTTTGCCCTCCAACCGGAACCTTTTGCCTCTTTTTTCATCCATTTGAGTGTGCTGTGGAGTGTTGACATTTGCCTAGTGATGCCCATCCAACTTCGGATTTCTGTCCATACTTGTTTGGAGAATGGGCATTCAAAGAAAATATATGTCGTCGTTTCCTGGTGTTGCCTGCAATACACGCAAGTAACATCGAGTTCCATAAAGCCCAATCTGTCTTTAGTCAAAACTCTGCCATGTGTGTTGTGTGCATAGCCACAATATGAACGAGTGCTTTGGTGGGATAGATCGGCCCCAAACAACGTTTGCCCAAGGCACAACAGTCCCTTTAGGCCTGAAAAATTGGTACACATCCCTGCTACCTGTACCAGGCATCCCGTCCCTCCAATTCAAAAGCTTTGCCTCAACAAGTTGCACGGAGCCCCCACACTCCGCAATAAGCTGGTCTCTAGTATTCAAAATGTTCTTGATTAGCGGAGAATCAGAATTTTTGACATTCCAGTCCCAAATGGTTTGCGCCCGTAAATATGTATGGTGAACCCATCTGTACCACAAAGTGTCCTTCTTCCCCTGTATGTTCCAAAGATTCTTGGTGAGGAGGGCCTGGTTCCAAGTTTTGAGGTCTCGAAGACCAAGGCCTCCTTCGTTTTTGGGAAGGCAAAGGATGTGCCAAGCAATGCAAGCCTTCCCATTGTCCCAAAGATAGCGACGACAAAGCTGTATAATCTTAGTCCAAACTTCCGCTGCGATAGGGAAGACGGACATCCAAAAACACTCCACCCCTTGGAGTACGGAGCGTACAAGTTCAGTTCTCCCAGCATAAGATAGGGTGGAGCTACTCCATCCATTTAGGTACGAGGAGATTTTGTTCAGTAAATAGATAACCTTCAGTCTCTCAGCCGCATGCAAGAGGGATACCAAGGTACCGAAATGGCATAGTGCCACGGGTAAGTTGAGTGCTCGTAAGAATAGTTTCTGTATCGCGGTCGCCCACTCCTGCCATATAAATATTTGATTTCGAAACATTCATGTGCAGTCCCGATTTGGCCCCAAAATCTGCAAGACAATCCATAAGTATTTGGATTGAAATCGGATCCCCACGCGAAAGCAACATCAAGTCATCAGCATAAACCAAGTGAGTAATACGCAGCGTTTCACACTTCGGGTGAAAGTTGAAATGTGATTGAGTTTTTGTCTTAAGGAGACGAGACAAATACTCAATGCAAATAACAAACAAATAGGGGGATAAGGGGTCCCCCTGTCTAAGCCCTTTCTCACCTTTAAAAAATCCATGAAGCCCTCCGTTAATGGATATAGAGAAAGACAGAGAGGTAACACACTGAAGGATCCAGTTATTGAAAATCGGGGGAAACCCCAACCCCTCAAGCATCTCTTGGAGGAAGCTCCAAGACACAGAATCAAATGCTTTCCTCAGATCAATCTTTATAGTGCAGCGAGGGGAACTTCATATTGTACTGTCTGAGTAGCTCTTGCATAAGATGAATATTTTCCACAATATTCCGTCCATTAACAAATGCCCCTTGAGCCCCGTCAATGATGGGATTAAGTACAGATGCTAGACGTCCCGCAAGGATCTTTGTAATTATCTTATAAATGATATTACAACATAAGATAGGTCTGTAATCATTTTCCATGTGGGCATTGACCGATTTCGGAACAAGGGAAGAACTCTTGCACAACATTCATGACATGTTCGCCAACGATGCTCCAACTCTTTTAAAGAAGTTGGATAAATACCCGTCCGGATCGGGAGATTTTTTGTCCGATATATTGAACAACGCATCCCTAATATCCTAGTCCAAAATAGGCCTGATAAGTTCGGCTTGTTGATCAGTATTAAGTCATGGCCCGTTGCCAATGATTGCAGGATCAATTGGTTCAGTATGTTGCTTAGTTCCAAGGAGGGACTTAAAGTAGTTGACAAACTCAGTGGCAACCTCCCATTGGGAGCAAGTGCAAGTCCCGTCCTCTCGCGAGATTGAGGTAATAAAGTTCTTCTTCGCATTCCTCTTAACCAGTGCATGAACGAATTTTGTGCACCTGTCACTTTGCATAAGATAATTACTTTTGGCCTTTTGCTAGTAAAACACCTTTTCGGCCTTACAAAGGAATACCACATCCTTTCGGACCTCCAAAAGCTTGGATTTGATTTCCAAGTTAGTCGAGAATTCGTGAAATTGCTGCTGCAAGTCCTCAAGCTCGTTTTTAGCATTTTTGACACAGGAGGGGATGTGAGAAAAATGCAGCCTATTAAGATCTTTTAAATCAGCTTTAAGGCCCTTAAGCTTACGACAAAGATTAAACTGAGATGTACCTCTATAAGAGTGCTGCCAACCGTCCGAAATAGTACTATGAAAGTTCTCGTGTTCTGCTAGCATATTGAAATACCGCCATGGTGTTCGAGCGAGAAAAACCATTATCAAGAATGGAAACGATCAAGGAGAATGATCGAAGTACGATGGTAGAATTCGACTTGATCGGAAATCCGCAAGTAGCAAGCATTATCAACCAAGGAGCCCGATCCGATTTAGACCAAACAGAGAGATTGGTCCAGTGAAAAAGAGTCCGGTGAAGGTAGATCAGTGAGGCCCGATGATCGAACAAACTTCTTCAAAGTCCATGATTTCATAAGGGGAAACAGAGCACCGTTATTTTTTCCTCGAGAAAAGGATGAGTTGAAGTCCCCATAAGAATCCGGAACGATAACGTGATCGTTTGGTATCCTTCAAAGTCGCCAAAGTGGCGACTCTCGCCCTATCATTCGGCCATATACAAACGGCAAAGAAATGTCATCCCGTAATTTTACACGTAATAAAAACATGGATAACTTGAGGGTGAATTTCAAATATATCCATGTCGACTTTAGTTGGATTTCAGCACAATGCAATACGACCCCGACCGATCACATTAAAATTGTTGCATTCCTTCCAACCATGCAATCTAGAATCAACAAATCTAGTAAGCTTTTGTTGATTGGATTTTGTTTCCAAAATACCCAATACATCAAGACCACGATCCTTGATTAGGCTGGCAACTTCATCTTGTTTTAGGGGCGAGTTAAAGCCCCTAACATTCCAAGTGGCTATCTTCATTTACGAAAAGAAAGGCCTGCTTTCTTCCTAAGGTTGGCACGAGCAACCTCATTCCTCATAAAGATTTTATCCTTCAGCTTGACAGGAGGGATAATAATTCCAGGGCGGCTAGAGTTAGGCCCTGGCCTCACTGCGCGGTTTCTCCTACCGACCGTGGTAAACGGCTCCTCTTCTGTGGGCTCTTCGTTGTTGGATTCTTTTGATACCTGGAGTTCAGGCTCCTCACGAATCAAATAATAGACCTCAGCGGTCACATATTCAATGTCATCTGCTGCCGGAGAGTCACTTTGAATGGGCATTTTATCTTTAGATTCTCCAGGAGCAGATAAACACATCTCCTCACTTGCTTCAGGGCTTGAACCCAGCAAGGTCGGGTTATTATCAACTGAACTGGGAGGAGATGTCATCTGCTTCATAGGGGCCATCGATGTGGATGCCTTATCCGCAATTGGTGTTGTGAGCTTGGGCACCTTAATAGGTGCATTTTTCTGTGCAGTTGGGGCTGTGGGAGCCTTCACATATGCATGTGAGGGTGGCTTAACATCCTCCACTACGGTTGCCTTCTTCTTTGCCTCTGCCCCCGAACCACAGCTGCTCTTATTGTGTCCAAGCCTTTTGCATTTGGTGCAAAATCTTGGGACAAACTCATAATAGACTTCCTGCACAAATGAGGAACCATCAGGACGTTCCACTGTGACTTCCTTAACCAATTCTTGGGAGGCGTCGACCTCCACAAAAACGCGGACATAAGATATCTTTTCCTTTGAAAACGTAAGCTTATCACTAGAGATCGGTTGCCCAACCAGTGAGGCAATGGTGCTTATGCCCTCGGCATTCCAAAGATTCGTGAGGAAAGCGAGGGAAATTCACTGCACCGGCACAAGTGCGCGTCATCGTCCCCAAAATTAAACCACGCTTGCATATTCTTAAGTATCAAAGGTCTACCGTAGACCGAATAAGGCACCCCCTTCAATGACCGATGCTCTATCAGATTCATGCTCAAACTTGAAAACCATCCATCCATCAACATCAGGGATGTCTTTGAATGGCACTTTCCACTTACTGCATAATTGTATCAAAGCTTGCCTCCCAGAGTGACGAGTAGGGAAATACCCTACAAGCTTAGTAACATCATCAACAGCCGATTCAGACAATCGGGCTACACCATTAACTGTCTTAATGTACTTCAGTTTCAGTCCTTGTCCATGGGCTCTATTATCTACAAATAGGGCTGCCTATGGAGCCTTCGCACTTGGTACGGATTTTTTCTCAGGCAATTTGTCAAACACGTCCTGAGCACCAATTACTTCTGCGTGCTCAGGCATAGGTGGCATCAAATTCACATCCATCCGTCCCTAGTGCCTGGGCAGCACTAGGGTCAACAACAACATCTTTGCCACTACCTCCGGCTTCATCTATAATCAAAGGGTTAGGAATCAACTTACCCAACGGGTTTGGAGACTTGGTTGGATCAGCAGCAACCTCCACTTTTCTCGGGGGACTGGGGACTTCCTTTTGTTTCGCTTGGCCATGAAGAATAGTCGAGGAAGACAAAGAAGGGTCATGGTCACCCATGTGGCAATCCCACGAGATCGAAACCCGGATCGGAAGAAATCGCATGTTTTCTCCAAGATCCGGAACCAACTGATAAATTGACAAAGAGAGAAATCGAGAACCTTCAAATGTTGTTAAAAAAAAGCAGATCCTTCGGCTAAAGTGAGCGATCTACCACCTCCGAGTTGCTTTGATATGAAATCGCCACAAAAACAAGGCCAGAATAAATTTCCGCACACAGTTGCTACAGTACAACTGAAGAGCTTCGAATCTGACTGCATGAATCTGTGCTGGAAATGGAAATCTGACCAGACAGGGGTTTTTTCGCGACCAATTAAATCACGCAAACAGCTGAAACTTTCAAGAATTTTGAAGAAAAATCAAGGAACAAGCTCGAATTTTTGCTAGGGAGCTGGGGGAAACTGGGTTTCTCCAGTGAGAGAATTTCTCCCTCTAACGGGAGCTATTTTTGTTTGCTTTTTAATATTGTAGTTTAGTGGTTTTAATTTATTTTTTTTCGCGAGTGTTTTTAACTTTTTTATGTAATCTAGATGGTGCATGTGCCATCTCGCAAGTGATTGCTGTTAATTAATATACATATTTTATTTTTTAATATTTTTTTTTAAATATTCAACTTAGGCTGATTTAGCCCAATGACATGTGGTTGGATTGGGTTGGGCTAAGAAAATCAAAGCCCGACAAGAATTAAGCCCGATCCGAACCGATTTTCTAAAATGGCCCTAGCCCAACGGGCCGGATTGGCCCAATTCGTTCTATTGCCAGCTCTATCTGCAGCATGTATATAACGAGTACTTTCAAAATATTAAAATTGTCTATTTTTCATTACTGCAAAACACTTTCACCTTAAAACAACTCAACAACAGACATGGTTATTAAAAAAAAAAACTCAACAACATACATACATCCAGCGTTAATTATAACAGTAAATTCTATTTTCCCAAAGGTTTTTACTTTTTACTCCAAATTGGTATGGCGAGCCCGTATTTCCTCGGGGCTCCGACCCAACACCTCCCCCAATTCGTAAACCACCATCTCAAACAGCACAAACATCGCCCCCTCATACACACTCCCCATCGGCAACAGAGCCCGACCCGATCCACTCCCTCCGACCCGATCGTCCGCCATCGTCTGCGCCGGAATATGCGCCACAACGCTCGCGTGCTTCACCGACGATCCCGATTCAGGCTGAGCCGTCAGCAGCACCACCCGAGCGCCGCCGCCTCTGGCCACTCCGCAGATGGCGTCGACGGTGGAGAAACCACCCGGTCCGGCGGAGGCGATGAGGAGATCCGGCGAGGAGATCGGAGGAGTGGTCATGTCGAATACGCAGTGGGCCGAGAGGCCCAAGTGGAAAAGCCTCATACATAGGGCCTTCAGCATCAGGCCTTCGCGGCCCACGCCGTAGACGAAGATTTTACCGCCGCGGCGGGAGGCGGCGGAGATTTCGTCGACGAGTATGGTGAGCGGTGGCGGTGTGGCGGTGGGGGTGGTGAAGACGGAGGTCAGGTGGTTGCAGATTTGGGCGGCGAAAGCCGCTGATTTGGAGGTGTTGGGTTCTTCTTCAGGTTTCGACATTTGAAGTGGGAAGTTTTTTCTTTATTCTCCCTACACTAATGCCTTATCCTTATAAGTAGTTGGAAATATAAATGAAATGATTTAATTTAATAATTTTAAATTCTAGTTGGATATTATTCCAGCACGTATGGAACTTTTTTATTACAATAAAACCCCGATTATTTTACTAAATAATTCTACTATATTTATAATAGTTTTAATATTATTGATATTCTAATCTTCTTTTGGCGGACCGTAGAAAGGAAACACACAAACTTATATAAAATCGAGTCCGGGCCAATTGCCCTAAAAATACTAATTTCTACTATTGAAGCACAAAGTAATCCCATATTAATATTCTAATCTTAATATTCATAAATTCTTCCACTATTCGAGATATTTTTATTCTAAACATTTAGGGTTAATTGCAAAAAATATATCTAATGTTTAACCCAAGTAAAAAAAAAAAAACAAAACCAATTATCTTTCAAAATTATAAATTCTCCACTAAAATTTGTTCCTGTTTTACAAATTGCACCATTAGGGGGTATTTGTTAGGTAAATACAAACATCAATAGGGTATTTGTAATTTTAAAAGATAACTGGAGTGTTTATAACTAAGCTAACCAGTAACCACAAGGAAGTTTTTGTAATTATCACTACCTAACATTTAACATTTTTCAATAAGTTGCATCATAAACATCCAAATAATTTGGTCTTTTATCCTTGTTGCTGGACATATTAAACATCTTAAAAAAGCCATGATCACAAATTGCATCATGTTGATGCCAAACAATCAGCCAAAATGGAAGTTTTAGAACCACATGAAAACATACCATAAGCACAGGTTGACTCAGATTTTACTGTGAAATCTAAAGCCCAGTAAAGTGCCTATATACAAGTCACCTAAACTGAATGCATAACTTCAGAATAATAGTCAGAAGATGAACCATGAAGGAGAAAGTGTATACTGATTTTCATAATCAGATATTAAGATCCATTTGCAGGTGATGAGGATTCCTTGATGTCGATGTCCTCGACGCCAGCAGTTATTGATGACGATGAATCACACCTACCATCCACCTTCCCGTTGCTGGTTTCCTCATCGGACTCGTTTTCCAGAAAGGATCCTTTTCGACGAAGTTCTTTAACCTTGCGAAACTCATCGTAGTGAGCTTTCCTGTGCTCCCTAAAGCTCCTGCGTCTCTGGGTAACTGATAGGTCCAAATTAGTGAGAATCAATATTATCTATATTCTATAGGGATAATTACAAAAACTACCCATGAGTTTTGGCCAAAATTGAAAAAAAAAAAACCTTTCAGAATTACAAAATACCCCTTAAGGTATTATAAAAAAGCCCTTGAGGGATGTATTTTCTTAACAAATAGGGATAATTACAAAAAAAAAAAAAAGAGGTTTTGGCTAATTACAGAAAATCCTAGAGATTGTTGAAAATTGCAAAAGACCCCTTGAGATTTGATTTCATCTTACATTCCCTTTCATAAGCAAAGAAACGTTTCACCCCCCCCCCCCCCGTTATTTATAAAAATATTACAGTTATCCCCTTAAATTTAAGACAGAATCAAACCTGAGTGACTTTTTGTAAATTTAAAACATCTCTAGATTATTTTGTAATCAGCCCAACTCAGAGCGCGATTGAATATGCTTTCATTTTGAAAATTTGTATTTTGCTAGAGAATAGTGGTGAAAAAATTTTTGGAAGAAAAAAAATGAATTTTGAGTGTGATTGGATATGAGATGAAAAAGTAATGATGAAAGTTGATTTGATGTAAATATAGTAAAATAATGATTATATATGATTGGTAGTTAGAAATATGTGAGTGAGTGAATAGTGAATTTTGTGGGAGAATATGTAATAATGATTAGTTTTTGTGAAAAAATGTGTAGATGTGACTGATAAGAAAAAAAAATGAGAAAAAGTGAAAGTGAGAATAGTATATTTTCTTAAAATTTTCATAAACAATCGCATGTTTGGTCAAAAATTCTCCAGTGAACCAAAATGGAATCTCACTTAGATCCAATTGCGCCCTCAGGTTTTTATTTTGAAATTATCTCTGACAAATAACCCCTATTGGGGTGCAATTTGTATAATAGAGACATATCAAGGGGATTTTTGTAATTTTGTAAGATAACGGATTTTTTTTTTCCTGTAATTAGACTAAACCTCAGTGGCATTTTTTCATAATTAACCCTTATATATCTCTCTCCAGTTAAAAATAAATAAAAATCTCAAACCATATAGCACTAAGCAGATGTTATAATGGTAGGAAGATATGTACAAATAAACATGCCAACAGGAGCAAAAATATAACCCTATTTCATCTTAGAGTTTGTAAAGCAATCAAACCCTATGCCGGCTAAACCTTAAAATAAGCTAAACAATTCAGTTGGTCGAACAAACAAAATATTTGAAGAACCTGACACAATTATGACAATCAAGTTATGAGAAGTTTGGATTAACAAATTAGATCAAGACAAGAGGGATGCATAACAGAACACAACTATATACAGACAAAAGACAAACCTTCCCCATCTTGATCCATTGCATCTACATCATCTTCAGATGATGTCCAGCCAGAGTGATGCAAGTCAGTTTTGCTAGACGAATCTACATCATTCAATGCCGAACGTATAGCTTCTGCATGCATTGCATCTTCGAAACAATTTTCGAAACTTCCTTTTCTGGCAGGAGATGATGTATCTACATTAATGAAGAAAAAAGTTACTCACATGCCAGCGTAGAGCATATCCAAACTCGCCACGCAATGTGGTTCAACTACCTTTAATTATTCATATTTGCAACCATGAAGCACTTTGCACTCCAAACATTTATTAAATCAGTCTCGGACAAAGCATATACTTCCATGATTATAGCATAAAAGAATTCCAGGGAGCTTTGCACTTATCCTAGCATGGGCGAGTGTGAAGAATGTTCTAAATTTTCAACCACATCATATAAATTAAGGATAACAAAATACCCCTTGAGGTTTGGACTAATTACAAAATAAATCCAGAGATGTTTCAAAATTACAAAAAACTCCCTCAAGTTTGATTATGCCTTAAATTTTAAGGGGATAACTGTAATATTTCTATAAATATCAGGGCTTTTGAAATATTTTTGCTTATGAAGGGGGAAAATGTAAGACGGAATCAAACCTCAAAGTTTATTTTTGTAATTTTCAAAAACCTTTGGAGTTTTTGTAATTAGCCCGAATCGAGGGGATTTTTGTAATTATCCCTATAAATTATAGTAAAACCGAGGGGCGCCTATTTTGAAAGGCACTTGCAGCAAAAAAAATAAATAAAGCTATTACTTTAAGTTAGCAAAACATCATTAGCTATAAGCATAGTCCACAGTATCAATTATAGCCAAAAAAGATTTATCAAGCTCCTCAAATTATTTTACGCATTCTTCTCATTTCCTTATTCCTATCAAATGAATAATAGCCGCTAAACCAAATTCAAATATCGTATTTCCACATATGTGCCTGTTACTCCACGAACACAAGACATTAGCTCACTTGCATGTAGTTCTACAAGGCTAGTCATATATAATCAAATGAAATGTAGGAATAATCACAACGAATCACAATGACAGTTGAATCATCAATATTGCTGTGTAACATCATAAAACATGACAAAATTAAAGAAGCATCAGATAATCTCTTAAGCATTTTTGACGGAATCCGAATGTCTCTCAAATCACACAGAAAACAGAAATATTGAACGAAAATTGATAAACATACCATCATCATCATCAACATCATCGTCATCAATCATAGGATGGTATGGTGTCTTTGGTTCAGTTATTTTCTGTCTCACTGGTTTGTTTGCCTCAATTTCTGCTAAATTAGCTTCATCCCATTTCACTGGTGCCCTGAACCACAAATTAATTGCCAGCATCAGCGTAAATTGTATTAGAACAGAAAAAAAAAAAATCATATCAGCAAGAAATTCATATTCGCCTAGAAAAATCTCCACCCACACAGAAAATGTAAATGTAATTAAACAAAAAGAAAACAATATACCGCTATATGTCTAACATGTTGGAAAAGTCCAATCTTTCACTGACAAACAATGGCACCAGTCGGAAACCATGCCTTACTGTCTGCATTCTTAATATGCAATCGATCATGCATGTATAACAGATAAATGATGCGATCCTCCTCTCAACCTAAGTTACTTAATACTTGCTATCCTCGCGCATTATGACATGTTTAAGCAACAAAGACACAATCAGTGGACTTCATAATGCCAAACTTCCAGCCACCACAGCTGAACTGAAGACATCAAACAAAAAATCGGCATAACGTGCAAGAGATACAACAGACACTTAGCCGCTAATCCTACCTTTAGGTCATTGTCATTTTGAAGCTCAAAATCTATAAAATGACAGACGTAAGAGACGAATAAACGTCACAAGCACAAGTCAAAATCTGAAAATGGCCATAAACAAAGCATATTAAAAGAACTTAATGGATTTCAACAATCTATAATCCTTTGAGATTGCCAAATTTCAATCAGCAACAGACAGATGATTTATCATACTATAACAAGGAAACAAACCTACTATTGACTTCGCATTGTCAAGCCTAAGAACATGTCATACAAAGAGGGGGGGAAAAAAGACTAACCGGCGCATAATTCATAAAGTATACTGCACCATTTGAAAACAATTATTAAATTAAAGTACATCAATTAATACAATCATTTAAGCACATCTTCAACATTTTAACCACTTTGGAATTTCACCAATTATTTTAAAACTAAACAGAGAGAGTTCATGTACCAAAAATTTTCCTCACATTGGAATTGATAAACAGTGCAAAAAAGCCCTAACAACAAGCTCCAAATAAATGCTCGCTTTCGCACTTCTATAATCAATACCATATGAACTGGTACATAAGCAAATACTGAATAATCAAATCAAATCACTACCGAATCAAAAAAAAAAATCAAATTCAAGATTATATCCACCGAAAAAAAAAATTGAAGCGGAAAGACGAGGTCAAAACCGATAATTTCACAAGGCTAAATCTGTAGATCATGCGATCAGAAATTGACTCCGCATAGCGAAGAACATTGTCATACATTTCAGGAAGAAAACGATGGGTTTCTTTTCCAGCCCCTTTTGCTGGTTCTCGAGAGCTTGTGGTGGTATGGAATGCAAGTAAAATATGGTGGCCCTCTTTTCTTCTCTTCTTTCTTGACAGGATTTTCTTTGCTTTCCCCAAAATGGGACATACATAAAATGACAAATATGCCTAAGTTGACCAGGAGGGTTCTGCGGTTCGGCCGGGTTGAATCGGAATATCCAGAGCAAAAAAAATAAAAATAAATTGGTGGCAATTCGATCATCAAGTCGGTTTCGTGTTTGATTTCGGGTTGATTTCGGGTTACGCTTAAAATACTACTTTTCGGGCAAATTGGTATCATCGTGTCAGATTCGTGCTCGTGTTTGTGTTTCTCTCAGTAACCCCATGTCGGGGTATTGTGTCGTGTCAGAGATTGCCACCTCTATAACTATCCCTCACAAAAAAGGAAAAAAAAAAGGGTTCGCAAGAAATTTGGATTTTTTTCTTTTTTTTCGATTGGTTTGGTTTTGTCTTTAAAACTACACATAATTCGATTGATATAGTCATCTAAATATGTCTATGTTAGGCTTTGGTCTAACGTCCTGTCTGCAATGGCTTTAAAGAGGCGCGAGGCGCGGCCTGCGATTCAAACTCGTGACCGCTGGATTGCACAGTTAAATGAGAGCTTAAAGGATTTGATATGGACTACATATACAAACAGATGCATCTTTTTTTCTGGTGCCCATTACATAGCACCATTACATAGAAACTCTGAGGTTAAGTATGTTTGGCCTCGAGTAGACATGAGATGGGTGACCTCCTGGGAAGTTTTCCAGTAAGTACGCGAGTGAGGACAAAATGTGCTAGAAAAGACTCGTGTTGATTTGTATAGACAGTCGTCAATCCAGTAAAGCGTTTTAGGTCCAATAGTCTACAATATTGTGAATCTACCTAAATGTGTGCACTTTTTAGCATTAAAAGCAAAAGTGTAAATAATCTCTCACTCACAAGTAGGGGTGTGCACGGTCCGGTCTAGTCCAGAGATTTAGAAATCTCCAGAGCCGTCCCAAAGTTCGGAGATCCCAAAATTACATCTCTAGAACCGAACCATAAAAAAAATCTCCGTCCCGAAAGTTCAGTACGAAGATTCGGTTCTAATGGGACGGTACGGAACGGTTCGGAGAAATAGAGATTCAAATATTTCACAAATAAAATACACAAAAAATATGAAAAGAAAAACCAGTGTAAAAATCATTAAACGGTTATACATTCAATCATTTTTTAGTGCAATTTCAAAAATACATACTAAAACTATTAGTACTATATGAGTTTAAATTTTTGACATTTTATATTTAACTTATACATAAAATTTCTTTAATTCATATTTAAATGCTAAAATTTTAATATTGTAATTATAAATCTTTCTTTCATGATATAGACTATATATACTACATATTAGTTTAATATCAATTTAACTTTTAAATCGTTTTTATCTAATTTATAGCTAAAAGTATTGATTTTTCTTTTTAAATTTTAACATAATATGTTTCAGATATTATGTTATTCGTAATAGTAGTAAAAGTGTAGAATCACAACGAATGACAAATTTAGTAGCCTCTATTACACAATAATATTCTATAATCTTGGCACATTGCCATTGACTCTTGACTTAGGAAAAATATAATTGACTAATAACTTTGATAAACTAATATGAAACAAAAATCTATATTCTCAATGCTTAATTTCTTGGTTTGATGATTACTATAGTTTATGTGCAATGTACTAATCATTT
This sequence comes from Rehmannia glutinosa, assembly GCA_016081115.2. Taxonomy (NCBI): domain Eukaryota; kingdom Viridiplantae; phylum Streptophyta; class Magnoliopsida; order Lamiales; family Orobanchaceae; genus Rehmannia; species Rehmannia glutinosa. The sequence goes on from JABTTQ020002838.1 coordinate 39,360, forward strand.
AACTAATTTTAATTTAATTAATTTTCTTGATTAGATGATGAGTCTAGTTATGATCCTTAATAAGTAAAATATCATCAAATTTAAATAATTTCTACAAATCAAATATGATTTTATAATTTCATTTATTGGTTCATTTAAATAAACTAATATGAGTATAAGACGTAACTATTAGTGAATTAAATATATATTCAATTATTCATTTGATATATTGATAAAATATGCCAAATTTTTAATTTGATAATTTTTAGTATTATATATAGTATTGAATTTCAAAGGGAAATTTAGTTAATTCAATATCAAAATATAAATAAGATAAAAATATTATATATGTATATATAAAAATTATTTTAAAATCGGTTCTAGTTTCGGATATTCGGTTCGGCATGGTTCTCGGTGTGTATATTTGAAAAATCTCCAGAACCGTACCATGTATATTTTTGGGACGGTTCGGTTCAGAGAAAGTAAAAAAATCAACGGATATTTACAGTTCGGATATCAGTTCGAGTTCGGTGATCTCCAAGTCCCATGCACACCCCTACTCACAAGTGTAATAGTGAAAAGAATTTGTGCATATATATGTGATTTAGTTGAATGAAAACACACACACATGGTTTCTCTCATTTTGAATCTATATTCAGACTTCGTTGATTGCAATTAGTACTACACTATTATTATTTACATTTGCTTGAGTTTTAGCATACTGGTTCTAACACATGATTTATCACTTGCTTAAAATACTGCATTTGCTAAAAGAAGAAATTATCCACAACAAGCAAAATATTTTTGAACTCAAAAATTCTTGTTTAATAAAAACTAGCAGTCCACCCGTGCGATGCACGGATTATAGATTAAGTCAAGATAATTTTAATATATTAATTATTTTAATTAACTGAAATGTAAAGATAAATATAGATGAAAACTACAAAATAATAGAAGAAATTACTGACACATGACGAAAATTATGTAAATACACTACATAACTTATTAGACAAAAAACCCCAACAAATTATGTTGGACCAGAAAACACTGATACTCGAAAGTATAAGAAAAACAATAAGAATATAACATTTTTTTACCGTAATTCATTGAGGAATTTCATCTAAATGCATTTTCTTATGACCATCATTAAAAGGGTCATGTGAATCTTCATCATTCGTTAAATCAATAAATGTAGCGACGCTCGTGCCTTAACTGAAGAAAATCGTGGAAATTAATAATTTCTCCTATTCCGTAATGTTGTGTTTGTTGCAAAATAATATTTTTGAATTAATTATTTATTACTTGGAATTTTTTTAAAAAAATAAATTTGAAATAATGACTAAAAATATCATATCATTTGTGATATCTGTCAAAAGAAAAATGATGCATATGTAAAATTATTATCATAGAACATTCAATATTATAGCATTAACGGAATAGGGATGACCAAATAAATTATTTACGATAGATGAATCATTAATTAAACAAACTAAAAAAATAAATAATTTTTTCCAAGAAATTAAGAGTTCCTATTATTGAGCCCAAATATAATGGACCAAATGCAAAAAAGAACATCATTAGAAAAATGGGAGCCCAAAATTTATTTTTTAAAACACCAAATTGGTCCTCTATTATTAGGCTAAATAAACATAATACAGAGTCCACGTGAAAAATTCTACAGAGGTTAGAAACATAGGCCCAAACGAAAAAATATTGCACTTCACATTCACCCAAATCGGCACAAAGACTCATGTTTTAATCAGCCAAATTAAAATCAAAACCCTTATTCTTGAAAGCAACACACACAAAAATCACTCTCTGCATTCATTTCTACAACTACAATAGATCAAACAATTCATGTTATATTTTTATTTTTATGGTTTCTTAGTGCAAGGGATAATCAGATCTATGTTCATTTGTAACAGATAGGACTCTTCTTTGGTTAGGGTTCTTTACAGAATTACAGGTAAAAAAAAAACATCAGATGTGTGATTTTGTTTTTGTAATGTGTCTTGTTATAAATTTATTTTTAGGGATTTGTTGAGGAAAAAAATCAGATACATGTTATTTTCTAAAATATCTCAACTATCTTCGACTTTTAGGATTTTTGTAAGGCTATAAATTTCAAATTGAAATTATTTTGCTTCGGTTCTGGGTCAATTATTTTGTATTTATGTTTTTTTCATATATATATATATATAATCTCCTTAAATATATCTGATAGTTATTCGGTCTGTAGGGTTTGTTTAAGGGAAAACACTCCGAAAACATGTTTTTCTAATATTTCTGCCTAAATTTTGATTTTTAGTGTTTTTTTGGTCAAATTTTGTTGAGGTGAGTATACATTTTATATTCTACATAATTGATGTATATTTTTACTTTTGTATTTTAAGTCACAACAGAGGTAATAAATTGTTGCTCTTGGGGAATTATTTTTTATTCTCAACATGTACCTCTTCAATTTAACTTTAGCATTACATGTGCAAAACACACTGATGAGGTCAATGCTGGTAGTGTTGTTAATGGTGTTTTTGCCTTATCTTTTAATTTAGTATTAATTGCAGTATGTTTTTCCAGATTAGGACATAAAATTATCATTTTTTTACATTTTGAGCTACATCAATACAATTACTTTGATTTCTGTGGAATCTCAGGGTCATGTTGCTGATGGAAAATTTTGATCATTTGCACAATTGCTGAAGAAAAAGGTCAGGAAATTATAAAATTTGGAAACGGGGGCATGCTTGGAGCATGTTGTGAAGTTAAATTTCGTCACGCACATATGGAGCACAAGCAAGAAATCAACACTATATTGTACTTAAGATATATGTATTTTTTGACAATTATTTTGAATTATGTTTTTAGCCTGGTGTCGATTTTTATTTAAGAATTCCCAATATTTTCAGTTCGGATGAACATATACAATTATTTTTTGGGATTTCTATGTTAATGTCTTTCTGGCAATTGTTCGGTTCTATACCGAACATTCAAAAAAATTCTTATCTAAAATTTTCTAATGGCAGGTTGGAATTTGAAGGAGGTCATTGAAGGATGGGGCATGGTAAGCTTATATTTAGCATTTCGTGAACATGTTTTTTTCTCTCTGCTTTAGAGTTATTAAATTCTCATTTGGGTACTTTGCTATTTATTTTTGTTTAGTTTTATAGATCTGTTCTTTTCTGGATCGATTAATTGTTCTTAGCTTGTAAATTTTATTTATCAAGTTCGTGACTTTTTAGAAAAAAAAAATATTCTTTGATTTGATTGTCTACTTTTTTGAAGAATACTATTTTTTTACAAAAACTAAAAAAACCCAACTTTTAGTTGATTCATTCCGGATAAATATTTTTTTAAATATATTTTTTTTCAATTTCATTTTTCTTATTTTTAATTCATGAGAAATATACTTTCATTGTCAAGTTTTGAGAACTGATTTTTCTTATTTTGCTGCCTTGCTTCTGGTGACCCGAAGTATGTAGAGATAACAAACAAAAAGTTTCAAGATGGCTGAAATCGTCCCCATTTCTAGCAGAAACTTCTTCCTTTGGTTTAGTGGTAAAATTCTCTTCCTCCTCAGAGTCATCATCCTAAAACAGTAGAAGATTGCATTAATAGGAGGAGGGTAGAATCAACATATGCCTAAAAAAAACAGTAAAATCAATATATAAATTATTAGGCTCAATGAGGACTTCAAGAACTACTTTGGAAATTAAACTAATTTGTACAAAAAATTAAAAATGCATCGTTTCTTGAAATTAAGTGTGATCTGCATATACCTCTTACTCTTACAAATCTTGCTTTATCCTCCGCGTCCACGGCTGCGAAATTAGAATGCTCGAATTCCCCGTTTTCTTCTTGTTCTTTGTGTCGATTTTTATTCTGAAAATCTTGTTGGATACATGCAATCGTATAGGAGCTGTATGAAAGAAGGTATTAAAACTTTTGATTGGAAGATGTGAAATGCAGCTGTTTGGAAAAATAAGACTAAATTATTGAGTACTGAAAAAGGCTGTTACAGGACTAATTATAGCAAATGAGAAGAACAAAACTTGAAAAAGAAAAAAAGAACAAATGCACATTAGAACATTAAAAAGCCGAACTAAAAGAACAATTATACATACATGTGTGTCATGAAATAGGTATTCCAGGCGAAAAACTCTTGAGTTGTCTCCATATGCACGTAACTATATACTCGAACCTGTCAACTCCAAGTTCACAGAACATCTCCATCTTTGGATCCTTACCTAATGTGAACAATGGAGCAATGCTAGAGAATTTTGGTTATTTAATTAGCAGCATAATTCCTGTATGTTTATTAACAGTGATGATGCCTATTTATACAGAAGTAATTTCGGGTTAGCTGCCCAAGAATATTTATATTCTTGTATTATTTTTTTGAAATGTATTGTATAATAAACTTTTCAGTGTTGGTGTTTTGAAATTTTGGCTGTATAGAGACATGAATTTAATTCTTATGCCATTCGATTTAGCTGCCCAAGATGTATAGTACACAAAAATTTAATATTTATTAAGTATGTTTTTTGTTCCCAATACATAAAAATATAATATTTGTTAATGAAATCCACACATGAGTATATGATTTTTGTTCCCAAGATAAGTCACAGTCCAATTGCCTGAAAATGTGGCTGCATTTTGAATTTGAAAAGAACGATCTAATGTTCATATATTAATGAATCCCAGCTGCTACCATTCAAAGCCCGAATTCCTATATCATATGCCGATTCTCAATACAGAAATGTAAATAATAACAACTTTTACTTTTATTTTTTCTAGAGAATTTCCAAAATTAGAAACTGGATTTTGGCGGGAACTTACTAAAAATACCACTATTCAATTTATATATATATATATATAGATATAGATATCTATTTCTTTTTACGAAAATTTAGCCTACTGGCCCAATTTAACAAAAAGGTTCATTACATCTCTACACCTATAGACCTTTAAAGTTATTTATTTTTTAAATTTGAACTAATATAAATTATTGCAATTTTCAATTTTGTGTGGCCACCAACTTTCATTTAATAGGGCTAAAGAAAATGAACAGAGACACACAACGAAAAAAAAAAATTAGTTTCCGGGCTACTTATTATCACCATTATTTTATATTCCACATAAGGTGAAAAAAAAGGATATTTATCCGGTTCGGGCTCAAATGAGTGTATTTCGGATTTTGGGTCGTAACGTGGACTCGATCTGGGTCAGAAGCAAAGAGCATTATCGGTATTCCGCCCATTAAATCAGGAAATTGGGGCCAACAGATCTGAATACTCGAAATAAATTTTCAAAGGCAAATACACAAACACCTTTGGGGAGCTCTTCAATTCACTTTTTTTCAGTACCCCACATAAACACAGAGGTACGAATTTCTATTTCTTAATGCATTCCTCGCTTTATGCTTATTCTTTTTTGAATTTTTCGGAATTACGTGATTTGATTTTTTTTTTTCTGGAGTTTGTTGCCTTTGCAATTTTTTCTTGATCCGGATGTTTCTATTGATTTTTGTTGTTTCTTGGTGATGGAGTAAGCCTTGTTTGCGTAAATTTGTGTTGTTGGAATGATGCGTTGATTTGTTTTGGGTCAATTGAAGTTGAGATCTTCATGATCATATGGTGCTGTGCCTTTTTTTTTTTTTTTTTTAAATTGATTTTTCTGATGAGATTTGGATATATGGTTATTGAATTTTAAGAAATATTAGGTGGCGGGATTCACTGTCAAAGTGTTTGTATTCCACCAGTTTACTTTGTGTTTCCTCGAGGGATTTAACTGTAATAATTACTTATGATGAAACAAATCTAGGTGATCGATGCCTATGGTAGCAGAGGGGAGAATAGAATGCATAAGAAATGAGGCATGTTTGTGGTACAATTTTTTCAGCTATGATTAATACAATCATGGATCTATTTTAACTTAAAAAATCGGACTATCAATTATGCATTTCATAAGAAGGCTCTTTTCCTGAGGCGTAAAAATGACACTCTTCTTGCAAACTAATCTTTGTTTACTGTATGTCACTATGTATTAATATGTGGATTATACAAATAGGCTTAATAGTTAGTTTTGGGGTGAATTGGTACTAGTTCTGTACATGGGTTGCACAAAAGATTAAATATGCTTCGTCATGTTGACTGATATCTAAGTAATTATGAAGAGTGAGGATATAGTACAACTGCTATCGCTGGACAATAATGAAGTTAAACTTTTCTATTGCTCTTCCTGTTCTATCTGTTTTTTTCTTATAGGTGTTGATGTATTCTTTTTATGGCAGTTTATACAATTGCAAGATACTGAATTCCTAGTTTCTCACAAAGGCTTAATAGAAGACACAATAGGAAAATCAGGATGTTTTCATTGTTTTATGGACTCTGGAAATACATGTTGAGCAAGATGGAGTTTCATGTTCTTATTCTTGGAATCGATAAGGCTGGCAAAACAGTAATTTTCTCAACTACTTTCTTCTGTCTTGACTTTGCACTTTCACTTGTTCCTTTTGAATTGTTATACTTAGGTAATTCAATTTGATTGTATGGATACTTGAATTTAGAGAATATGTTGGAACTGAAGTATCCGTTCAGATATACAAATTATGATGTGATTATGGAATGAGCCCTCGTTTGATTCAAAACAGTTATATACTGAGAATACATATTAGATGACACCTGTAATCACCTTTTGTGACGACACTACTTAAAATGGCACCTTTGACCACTTGGTGACTCAAATAATATGTGCTAGCTGTTGGAAATTGAAAGGTGAACTACTGATATTAATAATGGAGTTCTACACTTAGCTAATTAAGCTGATACTGGACTACAAACGGATTTTCTTGTACATAGTGATGAAATGTGGAAAAATACTTCCATTCCGATTTAAATTATTCTATTCCGCTTCAAGTACCATTGATGTATCAAATTGGCTGTTTCATGAGGGATTATTTGTTCCAGCAGTCTTTTGTTGTGAAACCCCCTTCAGTTACACCTTTCTGTCTCCCAGAAGAGCTGTCATTTCCGTTCTATTGAAGCAGTTTTAATCAGTATTCTAGCTTTCTTTGATAGCTATTAAAATATTTTGGTTGCATTGAACAATTTCTTATTGTCTTCTATTTCCATTCATAATGTTTACATATCTATAATCAAAGTCAAACAAGTGTGCTACTAACACCCAAATCTTTGTTTGAGCTGATTCGAACTTGTGATTTCTATTTTAGACATTACTGGAGAAATTAAAGTCACAGTACTCAAACGTGGAAGGCCTCCCTCCAGACCGAATTGTTCCGACTGTGGGACTCAATATCGGTCGTGTTGAAGTGTCAAACACAAAGCTCGTATTCTGGGACCTGGGAGGTCAGGTTTGAAATGCACTCTAGCTTCCTTGTTCTAATTCATATTACATGATTGGTTAGTCTCCGTTGGTCTTTGGCGGAGTCATATTATTTTGTTAGATCATTAAAATTTATACCTTTCATATCCAAAATGTTGAAAGCAAACAATTTGTCATTCTCTTTTGGTATCTGATTTTAAGATATCACATTAATGTTGTTTCAGGGCTTAAGCTCTTATATATTCATTGTAGTAACTTATACATTTTTCTTCCTTTTTTATTTCATTTTGAGAAACTCTTCACTGATGAGAACTTATGTTTCATCAGCCTGGACTTCGCTCCATTTGGGAGAAATATTATGAAGAGGCACATGCTGTGATTTATGTAATTGACGCTGCTTGTCCATCTCGTTTTGAAGATTCAAAATCTGCTCTTGGTAATGTTTATAGGGAAGAAGTTTGTGAACTTAGGTTTTTTTCAGTATGTTCTCTAAAATGTATATTCTGAGCTAGCCTAACTTCAACTCGGGTTCGCAGAAAAGGTTCTTCGGCATGAAGATTTGCAAGGAGCTCCACTTCTGATATTAGCAAACAAACAGGTATAGCTATTCCTTCGATCCCAAACAAAGATAGTTTGTCAATATAACCTGAAAGGATGTAATACAACTTATGACCAATTAAATTAGCTGTTATAGGTTTCTTGTCCTGCACTTCTACTTTCATGAAAGTGCCTTCATATTGTTTTTTCAAGCATGGCGGCTGATTAGCTTATAAGATCCACTTCCTGTACTTGAATGCTATTAGGGGTGGGGTTGGGGAAAAAATTGATAGAGAAGAATGATATTAAAAAAAAACCCGAAATTTTGTACCCGTGGGTACCCGAAAAGTCGGGTACCCTAAATCACTACCCGATATTTTCGGGTACCCGACCCGAAAACCCGATTACCCGACTACCCGACCCGATGCCCACCCCTAAATGCTATGTGGCAAAGTGAAATGTTGAAGGGGGCAACATTCCATGAGCTCCATCTATTCAAATCATTTATAATGTTTAGGATTACAAAAAACCAAAACAACCCAGTTATCTTTTAAAATTACAATGCCCCCTTAAGGTATTAGTTATTACAATGCGTAACGAATACCCCCCTCTTGAGGGTGCAATTTGTAGAATAGATCACATATTAAGGTATTTGCAATTTTGAATTTTTTTTTTTTGGTAATTGACCGGCATTTTTTGTAATTAAACCTAATTTTATTCTGCCCCAAAACTTATTGGCATATTCCAAATAATGTAAAGAGTAAAGATTTTACAAACAAATGGTAATTATACAAGTGGAGGACGACCTTAACTAAATTGGTGGACATTGCAGGATCTTGAAGATGCTGTATCAGCTGATGAACTAGCTCAATATCTGGACCTCAAAAAACTGGATGAGAGAGTTTATACATTTCAAGCTGTTTCAGCATTCGATGGGTAAGCAGATTCTTTTGTATGTTCATATTCTTTAGACAATCCAATGACCCCCCGTCTAGGGTGCCCGAGCCCTCCAAAGTGGCAAGATCTATTCAATTCGACACGATGAGTTTTGAATTTTACTGCAGGCTGGGGATTAAAGAAAGTGTGAACTGGCTAGTTGATGCTATGGAGAGAAGTAAGAGAACGGATATGTTGAGAGTTCGTGCAGGATCCAGTGTTGTCTAGAAGTGATAATACACAGAATTTAAGCTTTGTTTGTAATTTTGCGTTGCAAAATTAGCGTTCAATTTTAGAATTTGTATGATTTGACATTGGACTGACCTCAATTAAATAGTATGCTTATGGAAAAGTATAAAAGGTTCTTTGCGGTATTATTTTTGCTTGGATTTTGCCTCAATTTAAATTGCCATGAAGGAAATTTGTGAAAGATTGTCATATGTGGTGGAACTTAAAGAATATAGAAAAAAGAGATAGTTTTGTCAAATCTCTAGTAGAAACCATTGATTGGAAAGTGGAAGACAAAGCCGATGAAACATGGAACTATGTAACTACTCAAATGAAAAAGATCGCAAAAGAAACATTAGGGGTGTCAAATGGTAATAAATGGAATAAAGAGTCATGGTGGTGGAATCAAGAAATCCAAGAAAAGGTAAAGGAAAAACGAACTAGTTATAAAGTATTGTATTCCCGTAAAAACGAAGAAAACCTTAAAAGATATAAAGACGCCAAAAAAAGTAAGTAAGAAGCAATATATGAAGCAAAAACCAAGGCGATATGAAGATTTCTATAAGCTAAAACTAGATACTAAAGAAGGAGAGAAAGATATATATAAAATAGCAAAATTTAGAGAAAAACAAACAAGAGATCTAACCCAAATTAAATGCATAAGAGATGAAAATGAAAACATTTTAGTGAAAGACGAGGACATAAAAGATCGATGGAAGAGGTATTTCAATAATCTTTTTAATGAACCGAAGAGGAATGAAGTCACATTAGGGAACTAGGCCAATCTGAATCGAAAAGAAACCGTACCTTTTATCGTAGAATTCAACTTCATGAAATGAAAAAGCACTAAACAAAATGAAAAACCGCAAAGCGATTGGCCTAGATGATATACCAATTGAAGCGTGGAAATGTTTAGGTGGAGTTGGAATCGCATGGCTTACTAAATTATTTAATGTTATTCTAAAAACTAAGAAAATGCCTCGATGAATGTAGAAAAAGTATATTGATACCTATATATAAAAACAAAGGGATATACAAAATTGTGCAAATTACAGGGGAATTAAATTAATAAGTCATACAATGAAACTATGAGAAAGAGTTATAGAAGCAAGAATAAGAAACGAAACTAGTATATTAGATAATCAATTTGGCTTCATGCCGGGAAGATCCACAATTGAAGCTATACACTTAATTAGACGATTATGTGAACAATATAATGAGAGAAAACAAGATTTACATATGATTTTTATTGATCTTGAAAAGGCATACGATAGAGTCAACCGTGATATAATGTGGCGCGTATTGGAAAAAGAGGAATAAAAATAGCCTACATAGATGCCATAAAAGATATGTATGATGGTATAACAACATGTATTAGGACACCAACAAGAATATCTAGTGAATTCCCAAACACTAGGTTTGCATCGTGATCCGCTCTAAGCCCGCACCTTTTTATCCTAATAATTGATGAAATCACTAAACACTTACAAAAATCCATCCCCGAATGTATGTTATTTATGACGATATAGTTTTAATTGATGAAACAAGGAAGGAGTAAATGCAAAATTGGAAGTTTGGAGAGAAGCACTGAATCAAAAGGTTTTACTATAAGTAGGCTAAAAAGAAATACATGGAATGCCACTTTAGTAAAAACAACAGAACAATGAGACGAAAGTTAAAATTGATGGACATGAAGTGAGTATAACAAAGAGTTTTAAATACTTAGGATCTATAATTGAAGAGAACGGAGAAATCAATAAAGATGTCACACATCGGATCCAGCGGGTTGGAATAAATGGAGGAGTGCATCTTCTATCCTTTGGGTCGTAAAATACCATTAAAATTGAAAGGAAAATTTTATAAAATGGCCATAAGGCCCGCAATGCTTTATGGAGCGAGAATGTTGGGCGACTAAATATGAACACGAACAAAATATGAGGGTAGCGAGAGATGAGAATGCTAAGATGGATGTGCGGACACACTAGATTAGATAGAATAAGAAATGAACACATTAGAAACAAAGTGGGAGTAGCACCAATAGGAGAAAATTAGAGAAACACGATTAAGATGGTTTGGACATGTTTATAGGAGACCTTTAGATGCACCGTGCGACGCGTTTAGAAGGTAGAGAATCACTCACACAAATCAAAAGATGAAGAGAGTAGGCCTAAAAAGACTTGGAAAGAAGCTATTAAACATGACATGTTATACCTAGAAATAAATGAAAATATGGCTTATGACCGTAAACGATGGCGCGATATGATCCGTATAGCCGACCCCACGTAGTGGGATTAAGGCTTAGTTTGTTGTTGTTGTTGTTGTTGTAGTGTTTGAATATAAAATCAGAAGTTGAGAATCAAAAATTGAGCTTTTGGTGAAAAGTTGGAAAAATGTTTATTTGTTTGTAAAAGTTAAACCAGAAGCAGAAGCAAAAATCTAAAACACTTCTCGCCCTACTTTTGGATTCTAATTAAATGAAATAGAATCGGAAGCATAAGTTAGCATTTGCAAACACTACAAAGTGATTCTTTTAGCCAAAAATTAAGAAATACCATTTTTTGTAGTGATTGTGATCACTCCCTATACAAGAAATGTCATATAGTCATTGCCCCCAGGTATTAACCTAGCGGCCTTGAGTTGCAATGGCAACATTAAGGTCCTGGGCTCAAACATTGACTAACGCGGAGTGAGGGTTGGAGTTTTCTATCCTCCCCCAGAGGAAGACCATCCCTGAAAAGGACGGATGTTCCATAGGCTGTAAAGAAAGTGTGGGGGCACAATCGTAAAGGAAGTGTGAGGTCTGTGGCCTCCGCTGCTGTGGGGCTAAAAAAAAAAAAAAGAGGTCCATAAGCATCAAATACACATATGGGATAGTTACAAAAACTACCCCTGAGGTTTGAGCTAATAACACAAAAAAAATAAAATCTCTTAAGGTTTTGGAAAATTATAAAATCCTCTTGAAGTTTGGTTCTGCATTACATTTTGCCCCCTTCGTAAACAAAAACATTTAAATCCATCCCGTCATAACTTACATTTAAGACAAAATCAAACATAAGAGGAGTTTTTTTGTAATTTTGAAATTTCTCTAGATTTTTTCTGTAATTACTCCAAACTAGGGATAGCCAAATGGAACCGGGTTTCGTTCCAAACCGAATCGAACCGTGGTCTGATTCCGTGAATCGCTGTGATACCAACGATTATAAACCGAATCGTGTAGGCCAATTCAGTTCCGATTCATTGGTCTCAAAAACCGTGGAACCAACGGTTTTAACCGCTTGTGGAACCGCGATTTTCAAGGTTAAAACCAACAATTTTTATTTTTTAGTACGCATATACTAGAAGAAATGTTAAATGTTTATTATGATGTTTTATATTCAGAACTACAAGAGAGACATTTTAAACAAATTGTTGTGTTTACGTGAACTTTAATTTCTTTATACTCTAATAGTATATATAGAGAGTTTAATATTATTATTAATATTAAGTATAAAACTTAATTGAATATTAAGTCCAAATCTTTTTATTTCTTTTCTCTTTACTTAATTGATATTGATAAACCATTTTAAAAAAATCAAAGTATTATCAAAAGATAAACAAACGGTTCCGGTTAAAACCGGAACCAGAATCGTGGAGGAACCGAGTTTTTAAACCGGAACCGGAATTGTTGGTTCCAGTTCTGGTTCCTCCAAAATGAAGAATCAGAACCGGCAGTTCCAAAACCGTGACCAGTTGCCACCCCTACTCCAAACCTTTTTTTTCTTTAGCGGAAATAATTACTCCAAACCTCACTGTAGTTTTTGTAATTATCCCTGCACATATTAAATCCTCCAATTTCAAGGACAACCTGATCATCCTGTCTTTTTTCCAGGCATCAACCACAACAATGATCAGAAATGTAAAGGAACAACAAATTGTTGGTCAAATAATTACATTGAAATATCGACATACATGTCTGAGTTTGTGTCCCAGAAAATAAAACAATTCTGAAGTATGTTTTTCCTTCCTAAAGTACGTGTGTATTACAAACTATAACATATCTATTTCACAAACTTCGCTCCAAAAAAATTGATTATATTACATCAATTTCTCCTACAGGATTGGAAAACCTTTCCATAGCAGTGCACAATCATTAATCCCCTCTCTGTTTATTGCCTTGATGGCCTAGTACTCAAAAAAATTAATTGTACCTGATAAATAGATAACACACACACACACAAAAAAAAAAAAAAATTATGTATCATCAATTGAAAGTGGGATGGATTTATTGAGATTTGCAAAAATCAGTTGTGGAGTGGATTTGGTCCACAAGGAACAACCCTTTTTGACACTGTGTGCAAATTCTTGCCTTTATTTTCCTTCCATCCTGAATAGTGAGGAACCGTAGAGAAATACTTGACAAAAGTGGAATAAAATTTAGCTTTTATTCTTTCTTCATCATTTGCCCCATGCTTGATTTGTCTGCAAGTAGAAATATGGACCTGTGATGAAATAATTATGAATATGATAAACAAGAATGAAATATTTTGAATTCTCATATCTGAATGAATTTAAAAAAACAAAAAATAGAAAAATCTTGAAATATGATAGAAAAGATAAATTGCAAAAATTGTGTTTTTTGGATGGTGGTGTGATAAGGTTTGAACTTTAAGGCGTATTTATAGTGAAAGAAAAGATAACACAAAAAAGTCAAACATAAGATCAGAAAGAAAGCCTGTTTTTGGACTATATATAATTAAAGTCATACACAAGATCAGAAGCAATTTCTCAAGGCGTGACACAATTAATTAACTATTAGAAAAGATTTCAAAGAAAAATGGATCCACGTTGTTTAGTGACATTGCATTTAGATTAAACAATTATTTGACTTTTTATTTTTCCTTGGTTTATTTTATGATTTCGTAATGTACCTGGACTACGAACTTTTTGATTGGCTTTTTATAATTGTTTTTAAACGTTGAATTTCAAGGTTCATGTGTACGGAATGTTCTTACATCCTCAAATTTCTAGCCAGGTGTATTAGAGCTACGGAAAGGTAAAAGGCTATAAATTAAGTGAAAAATAAAAATTGCTAGTTCTTAAGAAATATTTAATTTCGAGATGTAAATAACAATGTATCATTTTATTAAAAATCGGAGAACAAGGCCCATTTAGACGGATTGAGATTTTCTGTTCCAAAAATTTATTCACTTCTTATTCCATTGTATTCAGTGACGAAGGCATGTTAGGGCCAAGGGGGGCACTGGGCCCCCCTCAAATTTTGAAAAAAAAGTAGGGTATTTTGGTCCTTTCACTTTTTAATCTCAAAATAAATAAAAAATAGAAAAATAAAAAAAAGTCTTCAATTATCTTGCATTATTCTTTCCTACTTTCATTTGTGAATCTTGAAAAATATGAGTCTTAGTCATTTTGCTCATTTTTCAAAAGTTTTGTACATTTTCTAAGCTCCGTCATAAACTTTAACTTGATTTTTTGCATTATTCGCTTATGGTTCTATTTGTCCCTTTTGGTATATTGATGTAATTGTATTAAGTTATTTATTTTTTAATATTAAGTTGTGATTGAATAAATACAATTACTTAATCAAAATTTCTACTTATTTTAAAATTGATGTATTATTTTTAATTTTTACATGTGGTAATGGACAAATTGTCCGCTTATGTTTTGGCAAATGAAAAATAGTCATATTTTTTAGTCATTTTGACACGGTCATATCTTTTTTGTATCCTCTGATGATATACTTGATTATATCTCAGAAAATTGATGTGGTACATTTTTCGGTATCAGGTCATTGACCGGTCCCTATAAAGGAAAAAAAAAGACAAAGTGAAAATTTAAAATAAAAAATGGCTAAGAAAACACGGTTAAAACTATTTTTATTATAGAGAAGTGGCCAAAAATCCGACGAACTATTTCTGTATTAATATTAGTTGGGCCCCCCTGCCCGATATTTATGGCTTCGTCACTGATTGTATTGGATGATGTTTGTGTAATTGGAGGTGCATTGTTTCAGAAAAATGGTTGAGTGTTTGACTATATCTAGCTTAGTCGAGGCCTGTATTAGATACAGTCTCCCTAAGACGAAAACGCCCCGTATATTAAGTACTTACGGTTTCGACGCTCGTCCCTAAGATACAACAACTTTTATATTTCGAATTTACAGCACTCGCAAACTCGAAAATACAGCGAACAACAGGAATTGTATGAGACTTTCAAGCTTTGAATGAGAAGGAATGTCAATATGTTGTAATGTAATGATCGATTATTAAGTTGATATCTTGTGTTTTTTCATCTGCAGGGGGTTCTACTTTATAGGCATCAGGTGTCCGTATGGAAAGATCATGTCTTTTAGCTCGAAAAAACATGTTTACAGCGAATAGGTGCATCTGTTCAGACTTTCGCATCGACGCATGACCTGGTGCATGGCCCGTGCGTGGATGCGAACGAAAGAGCAAAGTTTCGACTTGACGCACGACCCGACGCATGGGCCAAGCGTGCGCCCGTGCTTGGTTGTAAACACTTTTCAGTTGGAAACTTAATTAATTAATTAATTAATTTTAAAAGATTTTGGTCCAAAAAAGAATAAGGGCCTTGAAGCCCAATCCCAGGCCGGACCAGGGCCGAAATTTTGGCGTGTGATTGTGCAGCGTGTGTGCTTTGTACCAAACCCACAAGCATATAGGTTCTCACCGCTTTAAAAACTTGGGTGCCCCCAAGGACCCAAACCCATAAGTCCAACTTGAGATTTATAAAGTGGGCAAACTTTGTCTCATCTTCCTATGTGGGATGGAGCATTTTTCCTTCCCCACATTTTCATTTTCCATGTTATTTTCTAGTTTTAAGTGGCTATCTTCTAGCATTAATTTCTCATTCACCCGAAATTGGTTTTGAGAAATTCCAAATGCTATTCTCATCTACTCTCTTCGTATAATTTAATTCCATTTTTCGTTAATGGAAACCACTTAAATATTTGATCAAAATCGGGTCAACACCCATTTTACCAAACAATTAATTCCAAAAATCCCTATGCGTGTATGCAGATTCGCTTGAAAGTCTCGGCAAACTGTTATTGCATCTGGATAGGTAACTTGTGGCTTTTAACCTTCCTTAGTAAAATACTATCGGATTCACTAGTTGTTTAGTGACACGATGTCTTAAACTACTAAGCCATTTGTGTAAACCGAGATAACAATACTTACACAATAACAATTCTAACACTTGTTGTTTTTAGGTTGTGTCCATTTCGGTCCTGGACCATATCTTAGATTCATAAGCGTTTCTTTGAAGCGGCCATTACTTCTCGCTCATATAGGTGATCTTCTATTGAAGCCTAAAGGGTATCCTATTATACTCCACATTTCGGTATAGGAATCATTAAAAGTTTTAAACTTAACCTCACCACATTCAGCAGATTTTCATTCACTTGGAAGTTTCGGGAATGAGCTAACACATTTTCCAAGTGTTCAGTTGAACATTCATAACTTAGTTGTCCCATTGAACCAAGATCTTGGGATCTCCAATTCACAAGGTTGGGTTACCGCTATGAACATTCTTTAGTTTGTGGGTTTTAAACCCATTCTCCTTAACAGTTTATATAATTGATCTCGATTTATACCTTTCGTTATCGGATCCGCAATGTTATCCTTTAACTTCACGTAGTCAACCGAAATAACCTCATTCAAAATTAACTGTCTAATGGTATTATGTCTTTGACAACACTATCTAGACTTACATCTTTCCTTTGCAAGAAAAGACACCTTTAATAAATATAACATTTCTTGATTTAATGATCGCATCTTTCCTTTCCAAATGATATTCTCATCTACTCTCTTAGTAGAATTTTTACACATAATTTAATTCTATTTTTCATTAATGGAAACCATTTAAATATTTGGTCAAAATCGGGTCAACACCCATTTTACCAAACAATTCCAACAAATGATGGATATGTGTACATAGTGATGTCATAATTGTACACGCGCTAATCATCCAATACAATGAAACATGAAGTTGAATAGAATTTTGGAACAGGAGATGGTCCCCATTAAGACAGACCAAAAAATTATTAGCCCTAAGTAGGTCATATGGTTTATGCACTGGCAACACAGGAAAATTACTCTACATAAAAATCTATAAATACTCATTTCCACCATTTTTTTAAGAAAAATGAACGATTTGCATATTTTATGAGCTTTTAAATCACTTTCTTATGTCTTTCTGAAACTCACTTGAGTGTCAGAAATTTGTTGTTGGGATAAGCTCGACTCCCCTAACAACTTGTTATGATGAGGCAATAGCTCATACAACAGTCAACTCGAAATTTGATATTTGAATTAATGACAAATGTTCTAAATATCCGCAGCCTAGTCCTAGTTTAGGCGCTATATTTTTTTTCTGTCGATTAGGAATTGCCTAATCTTATTTATACCCGCTCTATCCGCCTAGGAGCTAAAACACAATTTGTTGTCTGTCTAGTGCTTTTTCGAACACTAGTAATAACACATCACTCCACGAGTTATCATGTTAATCTAATCGCATCCCTTCTTGAAATTATTGATTATATAAAACAAAATATCAATTCCATTGCAATATATTCTTTTCATACTATGTAATTTTACATTTGGTATAATCTTTCTTTCACATTAGGCTGCTTAAAGATCTTCCAAATGGTAGTTAACCACCATCATAGGGAATGAAACAGGTAGACTATTAAAAGATGCCGATAACAGAACTAACAATATCTATAGTTGTTTCTTTTTTTTTTTTTTTTAAGTTGGTCAACCCCTTAAGCAATATGTCATCTTGCAGGCTGATCCATAATAATAAATTTAACCTACTAATGACAGAAGGCTTAATTGCAAAAGATGCCCTGTAACTTCTTGTAGATGGCATTTTAGGACAGTAAGTATCAAGTTGGCAAAATATACCCTGTAAGTTTATAAAGTTTGGCAAAATTGGTCCTATAAGTTTTTACTTAAGCAAATTATGTCCTATAAGTTTTGAATTGTTGCAAAATTGGTCCAATGGGATAATTGAATATTTCCATAATACCAACTATACCCTTATTCATACAAATTGCTAATTTGACTAAGTGTTTGCGTAAAATGGTATCAGAGCCTAGGTTTATTAAGAACTTTTAGTTAAATTTATTATATTTATGTAATTAACAATTGGTGAGGAGAAATTACTCCGAGATTATGGATCCGGACCGATGTCCGAGATGTACCCCTTACAGGACATATCGTCAAATATTGACGATGTATGCACAAGAACACATTGACCAAGTTTCATATTGGGAATACCAACATGAAGAAAAAGAAACAGAGGCAGGGAGCCGATGGGAAACCTTAAGGCAATGTAAAATGCGAGCGAGAATATTATAAGCGATTCGGATGCTTAACGGACCTTATATGTTCACTTGATGAACCTTCAAGAAACGGTTCATGAAAATTCTCATGAGAACAATGATTCCCGATGGTGTACCGAGTGGAACGAGATACTTCCAGATAAATCTAAGATCTCAGAAGATCTTAGAGAAATCGAGAAGGCGGTGCGTAATTATGGCAACCGCCATATTCATCTACCATACAAGTTCATTAGATCCGAATCGATGGAGACAATGGTGAAATATCGAAGGAAACTCTTGAACTCCTTCATGATATTAAACGAGTCAAGAACCTGGAGGATGTGCTAAGTTCATCCAGGATGAAGGAAACGTATTGATATTGGGACAGTACCCTATTTACACCAAAAGGGAAACCAACCAAGTCATACGAAAAATGACGGATGAGGAGAAGCTCATTGCTCTAATCAAAGGAAAATCCATCAAAAATTAAAAAAAAAGATGGATATTGAAAAGATGAATCTCAAAGATCTACATGACTGTGAGAATCCTTCGGGATTAGGTATTGTAGATTTAAAGATGAACGCAGTGAAGAATCAACTTTGGTTACCTATGACCCACAAGGTAGACCAATTCCACCACCACCGCCACCGATTAATCCTAACGTCGAAGAAAACAGTTCGCATCATGGAACTCGGGGACGAGAGGATGCCACATCTTTGGGATTTCACGGACGGAAGTGATCTACTTTCGAGAACAGGAGGTCGAAACCCTCTTGCAGAACTAGACAACATCTTTGGAAGGCCGAATGTTTATCAGACGCCTGATGGAAGATCGCACCTTGACCCAATACATCCGTATGGGTTGATGTTAAATCTGGACATCCCAAATTTTAAAAATAGGGAAGTCCTCATTGATGAATGGGCTTCAGCTATGAGAATTTCAGCAGGAACCCTCGATCTTACAAAGGATTCATTCATTTTACTACTTGAAATGAGTCTTGAAGGATCGGTGAAGATTGTCTGGGATATGAACGATGCTAGTACGAAAAGTTCGGTCACATCAGGGGAATCACTTAAAGGAATTGTCGATGGTATGGCAAAACTATTCAAAATCCAGTTCATCGGCACAAGGTTATTTCGAGGATTAGAGGATGAAAAAAGAAAGAGATATAAACAAGCCCTCTATAGCCTTGAGTTCTGGATATTTGTCATATTGACGAATATATCAAGTTGTTCACCGAATACCGGTGGAAATCAAGATTGAGGAAAAAGAAGCTGCATGACTATTCTTTGCCAAGATTCCGAGTCCCCTCGGAGAGAAATGCTTATCGGGAATACAAGGGTGGAGTGAAGTAGAAAGCGTGGCGAGAAAAATGTCTTTCCTAAAGGCCAATTTATCTGAATGGTGTTACCAAGCAGCTCTATACAAGAATTACAAAAGATTAAGAGGAATTAACAAAACTGTTCCTCTATGTTGCGTGGATAATGATATCCCAACAGTGGTGGGAGGTCAACTAAGGCGGCACAAAAGGAAGAAGGAGCGAAGTCATCCATACCGCCGAGGAAGCAGCAGCAAAAAAAGTAGGTCTTCATGGAGACCTAGAAGATTCTGGTCAAAACAAAAGGCCCGAAGTTATAAATCAGGGCAAAGACCAGCACCAAGCAGGAGTAGAGCCTCATCATCGAGGATCTAATCAAGCAAGTACCAAGAAATCCGGGAGAAGAACTTTCAGCGCGTGCTCACACTAGAGCTAATGAAAGTTTCAAAGACTATAATTGTTGGACATGCGGAGCAAGAGGGCATATCTCAACGGATTGCCCGGACAATCAAAAAGAGGAGTCGACAGTTCGAGGCTACACCGAGAAATCGAAGAAGTTTGTCTATTATCAAGATTTAATACAGTGTATCAATTTGAGGATATTCCCTCGGATGAAAGCATCTATGAAGAAGAAATCTATTCGACGATGGAAGTGACTCGGCTCGAGAATCGAGTGAAGAAGAAATTCTTCATGAGACAATCGAGAGAGGATATGTCGATTCCTCTCTCACACTTACGATTTCTCATAAGACTCTTATGAGAATCATGAAGGAAGATCCAAAGCTTCAAGTCTATGATGGATTTACAATCGGAGCTATGGAAAAAGTATTGGATAAAATTGGGTTTCGTAACAAAAAACACCAAATTATCCACGGGTAACAAGGAGAATTTGCTATTCGATGGAGTTTACCAAGAACCTAATCGAGATGCAGTTGGTCCCCTGTTAGAGAAATACGGAGATCAAAAGCAAAGTTAAAAGAGAAGTTGCAAATACACTCTCATGGATTCATATCGGAGCCATAAGAGTAATTATTAAAGCAACATTCAAAGAAGGAATAGATTCGCCTCTCAATCTTGCTATCTTTGACAAGCGAATCTCGCATATCAAGGATTCATGCCTTGGAGCGGTTCTGAGAAATTTGTATGCGGGGAAATTGGCATTTAATGTCTATCCTAGAATTGCATACAATTTGGGAGATCGAGACTTGGTGAGAGTCCTAACCCTTCATCAATATTTCAAAAGAGTCGATTTGATGAAAGAAGGAAACAGGCCTTACTCGATCACATACAAGATTTCCTATGCTCTCTCGAATACCCATAATTCAAGTATTCTTGAGAAAGGAATTTATTGAAGTCCCAAGAATCTTTGAGGACTTTGCCAGGGTGGTGTTACTAGAAATCATTGAATCTCCAACTATTAAGGAGATTGATATGATAATTCAAGATCAACCGGTCTTCAACAAAAGTCGGAGTCTCGAGTTGAGCGAGAAGGATGTCTTTCGGCAAGACAGAATGGTGAGTAGCGGCCGTTGGGAAGAAAGGAGACCAATGCGATTGGCGCATCCCCGATGTTTTTAAAACAAGCGAGAGAGCTGAAATGTCGAGTGATGATGGCGAGAGGTTGAAGTAATATTCGACATCACTCAAAAGGATAACATTTTTCCTTGTGATGTTCTATATTATCTCTAACAACCAATAGTTGGAAGGTATCAAGGAAGCCTGAAGATAGGAGAAATTGAGCTTACTATCACGGGAGTTGCGGGAAAGATCCCGGAGAACAATTAATACTTGGGAATTGAATTTCTTGAGGAACATAAACCTTGGAAAAATTACAAGACGGAATGGAGTTCACGGTGGCTAATAAAAGATACTGAGAATCGGATGACCACTAGTCCATTCTCCATATACATTTCTATTGGAATGTTATATCTTGAATACAAGGCCGAGTATTTCGCCGCCTATATTGATCCAGTGGAATATGTATTGCAAAGCCGGATGTTTTTCCTAAAGAAATTGGAGAAGATTTACCGGCTATTGCAGGAAGAGATTTCTCTAAAAGGATTCTTATCCTTAACGGGGGAATTAAACAAGCGAAAATAATGATCGGAGGCGCGGGCGGTACCCACGTACAAAGTAAAGACGCCACAAATCTATTTTCATGATATAGTGCGAGATATTTTGCTAGGAAACAATTTCCTACAAACATTCAAACGATTCACACAAGAGAACGAGACGAGAAGACTTATTTCCACAACCTTATGTGATCATAAGATTATTGTCCGAGATCTGCGGGAAGCATTTCTGAGAAAAATGCCTATTAATTTTCGCAGACAAGCGTGGTGATGAAGCCAAACTTCGCAATCCAAAATGGCGGATCTAAGGAAATTTGGTGAAGCTTTATTATCCTATAGACAATTTGGTTCCATCAAGAAGGATCGAAGATATGGGATAATAACTTATATTCATTTAGTACAAGGAGAAGAACGAGTCACTCCGGAAGCCATTGCGAGAATTATGGATGAGTCTAATGGAGAATCCACAGAGTGATGTAACCATAGAGGAACAAATATCACTCGAGGATATCAAGAAGAAGATCCAAAGGAATTACAATGAAGATCCTTTGGCTTGGTGGGATAAGAACGAGCTTAAAGCTTACTTAAAGGTTAAACACGGAAAGGAGTACGAGTTCGTAAGATTCAAACCAATCCTTATGAACCGGGAAGATCGTGAGGATATGCAAAAGATACTTAAGGAACATCTTGACCTTAAGTTAATTTCACCAGGAGTTTCTCCATCTGGTGATCCAGGATTCTTAGTCGAAACCATGGAGAAATCAAAAGAGGAAAGCTAAGACTTGTTATTAATTACAAAGGGATTAATAACATTTTGGAGTTCGACGGATACTATATCCCAAGCGAGAGAACATCCGGTTAATCTGTATCAAAGGTGCCAAGATATTCTCAAAGTTCGATTGCAAGTCCGGATTTTACCAGTTAAGATGGAAGAAGAAAACAAGAAGTTTCGACTTTCTCTACACCACAAGGACACTATATTTGGAATGTGATGCCTACGGGATTGGCTAATGCACCCCGGATATATCGAGAAAGATGGATAATCTATTCAAAGATTATTTCGAGTTTCATGTTCGTGTACATCGATGATATTCTTATCGCCTCAAAGAACATGAAGGAGCATCTCAAGCATTTGGAAATATTCTCGGATGTTTGTAACAAAGAAAGATTAGTGCTTTGAGGAAAAGAAGGCAAAAGAATTGCAACAAGACGATTGAATTCCTAGGAATTGAGATCGGCGAATCGGAATAATCTTACAAAGTCATATTGTAGAAAAGATACGAGGGATTTCGGATATATTGAAAGACAAGAAGCGACTTGAGTTTTCTTGGAGTTGTCAATTTTTTCTTTGGAATGTTTATAAACAATCTAGCACATTACGGGAAGGTGTTTAGCCCATTGCTTAAAAAGGATGCGATATTCAAATGGGAGAATGAACATCAAGAAGGAATCAAGCAACTTAAGGAAGTTTGCAAAAATCTTCCGAAACTTGCAATTCCACAGGATGAAGATGAACCGGTTCTTTATACATGGATGCCGGTGATTATTGGTGGCGGCAAGTACTTACAAAAGCTACACCAAATGGAGAAGTTCCATGCAGATATCTTTGCGGTGGTTTATTCACACCCAGTGAATCAACTCGGTGGCATATCAACGAGAAAGAATTCTTTGCGATCGAGAAAGGCTTTTAAAAATGGCCTTTATTTTTTCTTGGCTAAAAAAGTTTATCTTAAAAATTGATAATTCAAGTGTTAAAACTTTTCGAAAAACAAAATTGAATCAAAACCAGGAAAAAGCTAGAATACTTAGATGGCGTGAAATTTGAATGCTAATATTATGATCATGATATTGTCATTATAAAATCTCATGAAAATATTCTTGCAGATTTTCTAACAAGAGATGGAGGAATTGAAGTTGATTCCATCCTCACCGCATCAAGACATCTTGGAGACCATTTGGAAATGCTACTCCGAGAATTTGATACCCTGGTCATCAATCTTTGATTTGGCCGGGAAATTACAAAGGAATGATCGGGACAAAGTAACGATCATATATACGAGCATGTGTCCGGTCTCACTCTCGATTGAGAACGGCATTTCAAGGGCCACTCCTCAGGGCCACTAATAAGCAAACGGAGCGTTTAGAGCGCAGGGCTCCCAACTGTAGCGAGAGGATTCCAAAGTCACTCTCAGCACAAGTCCTAAGTGGCGAAATGTTGGCCCAAGGAAAACGATACTCGAGTCAAATCCCGAGTTATCACATCAACCCAAAGACGTCGGGGTAAAGGGCGAAGAGATCAATCTTAGGCCTATGATGGGCACTTCTAAGGTTGATACTAACGAGATTAAAGTTTCTTCTTCTTGGCGGGAATACCAGGCAAATTGGGAGAAACTAATTACCAGGCATGGGATATCTCGGAAAAAACAAAAATTGATGTTTTCGAAAATATCCAAGGGTTTGGATGCTACCAAATTCGGCCCTCAAGAAGTAAAAAGGTGGTACGAGTTTGGGGCTTTGGCCTAAGTCTATACTACTTCACCAGGATTCCGGAGATCACAAAATTACCGAAGTGGATCCGGAAGGCACATTTCTGAGTCTTTGGTCCAACAATGACAACCTAAGACGAGGGGATACATTGGAGTGTATTTCATAAGTGCGGCGAGCGAGACCGTCGGAAAAGATGGACATGAAGCCTTCCATTACATTAAAGCCAAGACCAAATGAAAGAGCCTTTGGAAATATCAAGGGAGGCAAGTTCGGAAGAAGTACAATTGGCTATGACCTTCTTCGAAGATCGAGATCACTACAAGAAGGGCATGGGGATTGTGGGTCCGTCTCGAGAGATGGACAAAGTCAAGTTTCCGTTCAAGTTCTACCAGGAATTCGGTGAAGCGGGTCATTCTGTTGAATACCATGACGGGAAAAGCGACAAGGTTCGCATGAAGATCCATTCGAAAAGAAAAGAAATCTTCTATGGGAAAATAAGGCTGCCGGGGAGTAAAGAAACTCGCCGGAAATATTGTAACATGGCTCATATTGGCCATTGGGAACTTGGGTCTGTCCGAATGTCAAAACAGAACCGGAATTTGGTAAAGGATTAGGCCAAAAGTCGATCGGAGAAGACCGGCGACGGAGAAGAAAAGTCACGAAGTATCCAAAGTTTGGGACCACCAAAAAAGTAGATTCCCCAACAAAGCTAGTGGAGACATGTGACTCCAGACAGGAAACAACCCACTTAGAAAAAAGACGAAAGTGGGTCCATGAAAGATGCCGTCCAAAGTATTACAAGACAAAGGACGAGTCAGCAGGATTTGGAAGTTTGCATAAAGAACTTCGGATACCAGACAAGATGGGGCCAATCCATGTAAAGAAAGGGAAAGGCCAACTAATTGCTGCAAGTGGGAGCAAGCAATAATTCAAGAGTTTGATGTAAGCAGTGACGTCTTACATTTCAACAAGAGCTGAAGTCCGAAATTGAAATCCGGACTTACATCTATTTAAACCAGAGTTTGAAGAAGGCTGAGGACATCGAACATTTCCCTTAGTCTTCTTACAATAAACTTTCCTTGTAAAATTCTTTCTGTTGTAAGTTTAGAATTTCGAGAGTGTTTTCAGTTTTCAGTTTTAGTTTTTAAATTTTATGTACAAGAGTGTGATAGCCTTTATGAGAGGCTAAACAGGTTTTCTCCTCCTAAAAGGAGATTACTGATGTAATAAATCTTTCTTTAAGTCTTAATAAAATAAAGGCTGTTTGTTCAACATGTGTTCATAATGTACTATTGATCAATCCCCTTTGAAGAATTACTTTTACGCCTTGGAGTAGAAACGAACCAAGGTTTGTCTTGAGCGGTTTACGGAAGGAGTCGGATAACTTGTAGATCATCTTCCCGAGGTGAGGTTGAACAATGAGGAGCCGTTTGTCAAACGATCGGGGCGATAATTTTCCGATGGTGGCGTTGCGAACCACTTAACCCGGTCTTTTTGGTCAAAAGAGGTATGAATTTTAAGGGATTTATTAATTTTACGGAAGCATGTTGGGCCGATATGGTCGTAATGGACTATATCCGTTTTATCTAAACACTTTAGTCCGAAATCGATTTTGAATTCGAAGCATTTCTGAAGTATGTCCTATTGAGTTTATAAGGTGGAAGCGACGACATGATCCACTTAAAACCTACGAATAGAGACTGGATCTAAGTGTTTGATACATGTTTTTATCTTAATTTTGATGATTTTATTTTATCACCAAAACAATGTTTTTAAAGGTTGTCCAAATACTCCTAAATGATTTAAAATGATTTTAATATTTTAGGAGTATTTTCTCAAAGTTTATTTTCGTCTAAATTGGACAACGCTTTTAATGATTTTACGTTATTGGGTTTTCACTCTCAAACGATGTTTCTAAATGTTGTCTAATACTTCCGATCGGTTTAAAATGTTTTTACTAAATTTTCGGAGTATTTCTTGAGTTTTATTTTTGACAAAAATTGGACAATATTTACATGTCTCGTGGTCGGCCGCCATCTATAGGGCAACCGTACTGAAGATGTTTTTAGAAACAGAAAATGAGACGGAAGAAAAAAACGAGCAGGTCGGCCGGTGCATGCAAGGCGTCGCCCGTCGTCGGCCCGTGCCAGGTCGGCCGGCACCGCTTCTTTGTTGAGGTTTGGAAACAGACTCTTCAATCCTTGATTTTGCAATGAGGGGGACCGGTCAAGGTCGAGGTCGGCCGAAGACCCCCTTGGCCGTCCGCCTGTGTTATTTTCTTTGTGTATTTTTCCAACGTCTATTTACGTGCGCCGGTGTCATGTATTCGACAAAAAAATATGACCGTTTGACACGGAGACAAACTTTCCTTAAAATGTGGGATTGATTTCTAACAGCTATATTCTTGATTTTAATTGTATTTTTCTGTAGATTTTCAATCCCCAAGAGGAGCCTATGCTTGATCAATCATCTCCTATAAATAGAGGAAGTTTTGGAGCAACCAACACAACAATTGAGATACAACACAACAAGATACACTTCAAGCAAACACTTGGTCTTTCATAGTTATTATTCTTGTTGTAAAATTGCCTAGCTTATCACTTTCACATCTTTGAGGTCTAGGCTATTCTTGATTACACTTTGCACTCAAATTGTATTATTCATTATTGAGTTGTAATCTTGATTTTTGGTTATCATTCAAACACAAGATATCCTTGTGAGTGTTCTTGTGGTAAGAGCACACTTGGATGATCTAGGTGATAGGTACAAGAAGATTGTGGTAATCTTCTTATTTGAGGTGTTGAAGAATTCGGTATTCTTCAAGGTTGAAGATTGTGGTAATCTTCACAAGGTGTCGTTGAAGGAAGATTGTGGTAATCTTCAAAGGGAGATTGTGGTAATCTCAAGGTGGTGTTGAAGAAGAGTGTGGTGCTCTTCAAGGTGTTGTAAGTTGAATTTGTATTAATTTTGGTAATTAATAAAATTCTTTTTCTTTCGAAATCCATCCGGATATCTTTGGGGTGGTAGAGGATTAGGCCCTAGGTGGGTTGAACCTCTTTAAATCGGCGTGTGTTGTTTACATTCCGCACCTTCATTATTTTGTTTGAGCATTCGGTTTGAAAAAGAGGGCGAAATCGAAAAGATGGAGATAATCTATTCACCCCCTCTAGATTATCGTGAGCGCTTGGACTTACAAGTGGTATCAAAGCCAAACTCTTTGGCAAGCTCGTTTCACATCGCGAGTGAAGAGAAACGATCGACGACTCTGACGAAGCTCATCTATCCGACACCTCCACCACCAAGCCACCACTATTTGATTCCAAGAATTTTAATTTTTGGAAAGAAAGAATGGAATGCTATCTACAAGGTTGCGGGTTCGACATTTGGAACACTTGTCATTAATGGAGAATCCATTCGAAGAAGAATACACCACACACCTCTAAAGGCTTCAAAGAGCTCAATGATGAAGAGAAGAGAATCATCTCCTTAAATGGTAAAGCTCTTAATATCTTACATTGTTCACTTACCACTTTGGAATTTGATCATGTTGTAGGTATTCGATCGGCACATGAAGTATGGCAAAAATTAGAAGCCATCTATGGAGTATTTGCAAATGAAAGGAGTCAAACAAAAGCATCTACTTCTCAAGATCATACAAGCTCAAATCTAAGGAATAAGCCACCTACAACTTCCAATTATAAAGAAGTTGAATATTGTTTTATGGGCATCAATGAAGAAAATGAGGTATGTCTTAAACCCTCTACTTCCTATGATATTGTCATTCAAAATGATTATAGTGATTTACAAAATGATTATGATGAACTTCAAAATGAATTCCAAAGCTTACTTGTTAAATACAAAAATTTGAAAAAGGAATTCAATATTTTGAAAAATGATAAGGATAGTTTATTTACTTCCTATGAATCACTATCATGTGCTCACACCACCATACTTGACAAGGTTAGAAACCTTGAAAAAGAAAATAGTACTCTTGTTGAAAATATTGATTGCATGAAAAAGGATTTATTAAAATCCAACTCGAGTACCAATAAAATGTACAATATTGTTGATATTAATAATTGTGATAAAGGACTTGATCATAAGCCTAATATTGTTAATCATATGAAAAAGGATCAAGTCACTATGCATATTGGTCATTATGCTCCTAAAATTATTACTTGTTTTTATTGTGGCAAAAAGGGTCATACGGCTAATTCTTGTCGGGCTAGAAATAGCTCTAAATATTGTTGGAGACCTAAAAGTCTCAAAGCTAATCTTAAAGGACCCAAACACATGAGGGTACCACAAAACAATGTGCTATTAGGTACCCGGCAAAGCAATAATCGGAGGAAATTCATGCCATCAAGAAAACATCAAATGAACGTTTCATTTGATCAAAGAAGGAGAAACTACACTCAACAAAGCCAATTTCCAAGAAGAGCGTATAATCAAAAATGGGAAGAACACAACCCTTGGAAATGGCAAAGACATCATCAACAAGATGATTTTCAAAGAAGAAGAAACCATCAACCATGGGAAGGTAACCAAACTTGGAAATGGAGAAGTCATCATCAACAAAGTGACTTCTCAATGGGAAGATATCATCAACAATGGGAAAGACACAACCCATGGAAACGGCGTAATTGGTAAACCGTATCTCCCCATTTGTATATGCATTTTTTTAAATCTATGCATACTTATAATTGTGTCTTAATTGCAAAATGAATTTTCAAGTATTTATTTTTTAAAATAGGTCTCTTATATATTTATGTGTTTCAATTTTTTTTAAAAAAAAGAGACCTTGCATGATTTTCTAAAACTCTTGAGCATTCTTTTTAGACTTATGTGGCTTATTATCTCTTATGAAATCTTATAGCATAAGCTCTTTTGATATCTCATATTACTTGCCTACACTTGTATTTTCTATGCATATGTTGTCTAAGAATTGTGTAGGATACATATTCATTGGCTATTATGTCATCTAGTTTCTTAAACCATCGAGGTATGTCTACTCGTATTTTTCTTTAAACTCGATTTTATGCTTATGCACATATCTTTCAAGATATTTCATTTTGACCCCTTAAGTGCCCCTATTTGTTTTTGCAATTTTTTTTTTTTAAAAGGCACTACGTGTTTAGTCTCGATTTTATCGTTTATATGTTTTTCCCAAAACCCATATTTGTTGGATATAGTCCAAAATTATATTTCTGCAAAGTTTTAAAACCTTTGGGGTGAAAAATCGAATTTTGGGAAATCCTGTGAAAGAAAAATTACCTTTGGGGCCGGTCAAGCGGGGCGGCCGTCGCCGCACCTCGCCGTCGCACCCTACCTCGGCCGGCCGCCTTGAGTGCAAAATCTTCGATTAAATATGTTCGTTCTTCATTTCGTAACAGAAGAAGAAAATCCCCCAAACCCTTGTTCAGCGAT
Organism: Rehmannia glutinosa; assembly: GCA_016081115.2. Lineage (NCBI taxonomy): Eukaryota > Viridiplantae > Streptophyta > Magnoliopsida > Lamiales > Orobanchaceae > Rehmannia > Rehmannia glutinosa. Next base: position 69,028 of record JABTTQ020002838.1, read on the forward strand.
TTTTCCCCTTTTTCTTCAAAATCTTCATTTCTTCATCATTTTTCACGATTCTTGTTGCTAATCTTCTCTTTTTCACAAGAATCTTACATATATGGCTCCTCCAAAGAATTCCACGGTCGAAATCCCATCTCCAAGCGTAGAAGGGGCGGAGAGGGTTCGTCAAGGCAAAGGAAGCCGAACAAAGGATATTCGAGCCGCTCAAAGAAACGTGGCTCAAGAAGGTGATGATGTTCAAAATCCCATTCTCTCTCGGGCCCAAATTACTGAGCTACGCGGAACGATTTCGCTCCAAAATTGCCGTTGGACGAAAGGTAAAAAATCCTTTGTTACTCAAGCCCCTAATTCCCACAATGTTCTTAATTTTATTCATAAATATGCGGAATGGTATTATGAGGACTCGGGAATGGGAGGAAAGTCGATTGCTCGGACTAAAATGTGTCGTTTTAGTTCTTTTACAAATGAGTATCCTACGATTAGAGGATTTTTTGAGGAGCAAGGTTGGATGTACTTATGGGAACATGCTTATGTGTTGTATGATGATGATATTATCCAACTCTTTTATGCCAATATGTGGGTCGAATATGATAATGATAGAAGCCGATTGCCGTTAATTCGCTTATAAAGGGTCGTCATTTTAGATGGACTCCCAATGATATTTGCGGCTTTTACATGTTAGAGAAGGTGGTTGGGATTATTTCTCTTGTGGGACTTGGAATGATGAAATGTTGGGGTGTCGATGAAAGAAGTCAAGACGTATTTGGGAGTATGGCCTAAGTATTCTTTGTTGGCAATGACACTTGAGCATCGCATTTTATCGGTCATTGTTGCATATTGCATTTGTGGTAAGTCGGGAAAGATGCCTAGCAATATGGATTACTTTTTGACTTATAAGATTGCTAGGAGGGAACCACTTAACTTTGGTGCCATACTTATTCAATGTCTTATCGAGTCCATTACTCAAGGTAATAAGAAGTTGGTCATGGGAAATTGGATTTGTAAACTTCTTATTCAATCGGGACTTCCTTCGTCGGAGTTTAACTCGGAAGTTTTTCAAAATGACTTCGACATTGATAATATCACCCAAATAGTCACGATGCGCAAGAATATGGACATCCGACCTACCAAAATGGCTAGAGGCGGAGGTCAAGAGTCCCCGATCCTAATGACATCTTTGATGGCCGGGCCGCAAGATTGGTGGAAGAAAAGCGGCGAACCGAGCAATCCGGAGGGTAATAGGTGCTCAACCGCCTAGGAGGTATACTCAAGCCGAATTTGATGAGATGAGGGCTTTTCATGAGACGAGGTATGAGGCTTTGGAGCAAAAGACCTCTAAAATGCAAAAGTCTATCGGCAAGTTAAAGAAATTCATCAAGGACTTTATTCCCGGATCTTGCTTCTCCTCGGATGAGGAATGATGTTACCCCACCCCCTTTACTTTCTAGCATTTTCATTAATGATGTTTTGTATTTTGATGAATTTGTGTAAAACTCATTTGTACTAATGATATTTGCTTTTTTTTTTCTTAAAAGGGTTAATATTGCAAGTTGATAATGACTTGTGGATGATCATGATTTTTGATGGAGTATTTGATGGTAAAAATACTCTAAAGCATTGTTTGATAATTGGTATGAAGTACTTGATGGTAAAAGTGCTTCTTTTATTGCTTTGTTATGCTTAGTTGAATATGTTGGGACATTTGATACATGTATTGTTGAAAGCATGACTTATTACTTGATGGTTGCTCTAATTTTTGGCATTTGTAATGCCTTGATCATTCTTAGCTTATCTCAATTGGGTTGAACCCTTGAGAATCTACTTTGAGCTTCTTAATTGATGAACAAATTATTGCATATGGTGCATATGATTTTTTGAGCTTTGAAATGAGGTTGATTGATGATATGAAATTTTTTTGGCTTGAACCATTTTCAAAGGTTATATACAACCTCTTCTATTTTTCACGCACACAAGGTGTTTGTTAAAATGTCGCTATGAAAATTTCAACTTCTACATGATTCTCTCGCTTCCACAAGTCTTCAATATTCATTGAGATCATGTTTTGGGAAACAAAACGAGCGTATGAACTCATCATGATACATTTCTCCCATTTTCCTTGGTTTTTAAGCCTACATTGCTCAATGGTTGATAAACCATTTCTTTGGCGCACTTTGATATACTTCTATGATGTTTCTATCATCCTAACATTCTTTTTGATGATTCCAAAGGGGGAGAAACAGGAAATTGGCTCGTTAGCTCAAAGAAGCTAATAAAAGCTTGTCATAAAAGCTATAAGCTATGGCTCATAAAAGCCATAAGTTGTGATTTATTTTTAGTCCAATTGTTGCTTGATGGACTTATATTATTATTTAATGTTGTTTTGTGACAGGGGGAGCTTATAAGCTCTTGAACAAATTGTAAAAGCTAAAGCTTTTAGCTTATGGATTATTGCTCTTATATTATTCTTGATGTGCTTGTGGATAGGGGGAGCTTGTGCTTATTATTGAAAATATTTACTCCCTACTTGGTTGCTTTAATTTTTTTTGGAAATTTTGGTTGCTTCCAAACGGTCAAATGTTTTTACCGGAAAATCATTTCTAAAATTGCTCTCTTAGTTTGTGTAAAAATTGTTTTGGTTTGTAATCATCAAAAGGGGAGATTGTTTGATACATGTTTTTATCTTAATTTTGATGATTTTATTTTATCACCAAAACAATGTTTTTAAAGGTTGTCCAAATACTCCTAAATGATTTAAAATGATTTTAATATTTTAGGAGTATTTTCTCAAAGTTTATTTTCGTCTAAATTGGACAACGCTTTTAATGATTTTACGTTATTGGGTTTTCACTCTCAAACGATGTTTCTAAATGTTGTCCTAATACTTCCGATCGGTTTAAAATGTTTTACTAAATTTTTGGAGTATTTCTTGAGTTTTATTTTCGACAAAAATTGGACAATATTTCTGTCTCGTGGTCGACTCTTGGTCGCCCTATAGGGCAACCCGTACTGAAGATGTTTTTAAGCAGAAAATGAGACGGAAGAAAAAACGAGCAGGTCGGCCGTCATCAGGCGTCGCCGATCCGATCGGCCGGTCGCCCAGTCGGCCGTGCACTCGCTTGTTGAGGTTTGGAGCAGACTCTTCAATCCTTGATTTTGCAATGAGGGGACCGGTCAAGGTATAGGTCGGCCGGTCGAAGACCCCCCTTGGCCGTCGCCCCTGTGTTATTTTCTTTGTGTATTTTTTCCAACGTCTATTTCGTGCGACCGGTGCGCCCTATGTATTGACAAAAAATATGACCGTTTGACAAAACAGACAAACTTTCCTTAAAATGTGGGATTGATTTCTAATGACTATATTCTTGATTTTAATTGTATTTTTCTCGTAGATTTTCAATCCCCAAGAGGAGCCTATGCTTGATCAATCATCTCCTATAAATAGAGGAAGTTTTGGAGCAACCAACACAACAATTGAGATACAACACAACAAGATACACTTCAAGCAAACACTTGGTCTTTCATAGTTATTATTCTTGTTGTAAAATTGCCTAGCTTATCACTTTCACATCTTTGAGGTCTAGGCTATTCTTGATTACACTTTGCACTCAAATTGTATTATTCATTATTGAGTTGTAATCTTGATTTTTGGTTATCATTCAAACACAAGATATCCTTGTGAGTGTTCTTGTGGTAAGAGCACACTTGGATGATCTAGGTGATAGGTACAAGAAGATTGTGGTAATCTTCTTATTTGAGGTGTTGAAGAATTCGGTATTCTTCAAGGTTGAAGATTGTGGTAATCTTCACAAGGTGTCGTTGAAGGAAGATTGTGGTAATCTTCAAAGGGAGATTGTGGTAATCTCCAAAGGTGGTGTTGAAGAAGAGTGTGGTGCTCTTCAAGGTGTTGTAAGTTGAATTTGTATTAATTTTGGTAATTAATAAAATTCTTTTTCTTTTCAAATCCATCCCGGATATCTTTGGGGTGGTAGAGGATTAGGCCCTAGGTGGGTTGAACCTCTTTAAATCGACGTGTGTTGTTTACATTCCGCACCTTCATTATTTTGTTTGAGCATTCGGTTTGAAAAAGAGGGCGAAATCGAAAAGATGGAGATAATCTATTCACCCCCCCTCTAGATTATCGTAGCCGCTTGGACTTACACTAAGTAGGTGTAACAATGCCACGAATGGAAATAGGTATCAGAAAATGTAAATTTTCATAATCCATGAAATTGGGGTTTTTGGAAAATAGCAGGGTATAACAGGATTGAAATTGCTAAATTTTGAAAGTTATAGGACTATAATTGCTACCTTTGAAAGATAAAGGACCTAATTTGCTATTCGGCCATAAGGGCAAAATTGTCCAGGGCATAAATTGCCACTTAAACAAAATATTGTCCTCTTTTGCCACTACTTAAAAGTTACTGGGTATATTTTGCAATTTGGCCAATGACAGAATTTCCAAACAGTTTTTGTCGAAACTTGTAGCTTTAGTTTGAGTTCATCCATTGTGATGGAGATATTGATAAAGATACGATATCGTGTTTTATTATGTTTTAGGATTTTACAATATCTTATATTTTAGGAAGTGATTTATTTGTTTAGAATTCTTCTATTTAGTTTATCTTTAATGTTTCCTAGTCGAGTTAGGAGTTTTATTTCAATCCTATAAATACTTGCTAGTTTATTATTATTAGAGAGGTTGAATATAATTAAAATTTGAGATTATTCTCTTTTTCATTGCAATTTACGTTTCTTTGAGAAGATTCGTGTTGCTTTTGTTCGTTGCTCATTTATTTGTGGCTTCCGCCTGCATCAGTTGGTATTCAGAGACCAGTCTACGCTCCCTGAACCAAGTTGTCCAGACCGATTCCACAACGCATGAACGACACCGCCGCAGATCCATGCAGTCGACTTGGCGACAAAACAATTCAATATCGTGCGCATCAATTTCAAGAAATCAAAAGGTTTGTTGAAAAACGATTTCTTGATGGTTGTGAGCTTGCCTGCGATATTGTTGTTTGATAAATGGTTTTATCATGATTTTGATGATTTTGATTTTACACCAAAACAATGGTTTTAAAGGTTGTCCAAATACTCCTAAATGATTTAAAATGATTTTAATATTTTCAGGAGTATTTCTTCAAGTTTTATTTCCGACAAAATTGGACAACACTTTTAATGATTTTCTGTTAATGTATTTTTACACCAAAACAATGTTTCTAAATGTTGTCCTAATACTCCCGATCGGTCTAAAATGTTTTTACTATTTTTCGGAGTATTTATTGAAGTTTATTTTTCGATATAAAATTGGACAACATTTTTGTTTTGTGGCCAAACGGTCGCCCTATAGGGCATCCGTACACTGAAAGTTGTGAAAAAGCGATGTATAAGCCATTTCTTTGAAAAAAAAGGCCGTGGTAGACAGGTCAACGGGGTGGTCGGCCGGTATGGTCGATCAAGGCGTCGGCCGGTCGACCAAGGTGTCGGCGGTGCACTGGGAGCAATTCAAAAGCAGAACCTCCTGGACTCGTTTTTGGGTTTTGTTCGACCCATTTGGACATAGGGTAGACGGTCGGACCCCCCGTCGCCGTCGGCCGCCTGTGTAAATGTGCTTTCTCATTTTCAAACGTCTATTTGTGCGCGACCGATCGCCCTTAAGTTTGACAGCAATAATGTAACCGTTGTGCAGCAGACATCTTTTCCTTAATTTGTGGGATTGATTTCTAACAACTCTTTTCTTCAATTGTCTTGCAATTTTTCTGGGAGTTCATGTCCCCAAGAGGAGCCTATCATGTACAAGACATCTTCTATAAATAGATGAAGAATTGAAGCAACACAACAAGAGAGAAAACTACAACACAACAAGATACACTCAAGAATACACTTGTTCTTACATTGTCTTATTTCTTGTTGTAATTTGCCTAGCTATTCACTTTCACATCCTTGAGGTCTAGGCTATTCTTGATTACACTTGCACTCAATTGTATTATTCATTATCGAGTTGTAATCTTGAATTTTTGGGTTATCATTCAACACAAGATATCCTTATGAGTGTTCTTTTGGTAAGAACACACTTGGGTGATCTAGGTGTTAGGTGTGAGAAGATTGTGGTAATCTTCTTGTTGAGGTGTTGAAGAATTTGGTATTCTTCAAGGTTGAAGATTGTGGTAATCTTCACAAGGTGCCGTTGGAGATTGTGGTAATTTTCAAGAGAGATTGTGGTAATCTCAAATGTGGTGTTGAAGAAGAGTGTGGTGCCCTTCAAGGTGTTGTTGTAAGTTGGTGTTATATTAATTTTTGGTAAATTAATAAAATCTTTTTTCTTTTTGAAATTCATCCCGGATATACTGGGGTGGTAGTAGATTAGGCCCTAGGTGGGTTGAACTACTATAAATCGACGTGTGTTGTTTACATTCCGTACCTTCATTATTTTGTTTGAGCATTCGGTTTGAAAAAGAGGGCGAAATCGAAAAGATGGAGATAATCTATTCACCCCCCCTCTAGATTATCGTAGCCGCTTGGACTTACAAGTGGTATCAGAGCCAAACTCTTTGGCAAGCTCGTTTCACATCGCGAGTGAAGAGGAACGATCGTCACTCTGAACGAAGCTCATCTTACCTAAGCACATCCACCACCAAGCCACCACTATTTGATTCCAAGAATTTTAATTTTTGGAAAGAAAGAATGGAATGCTATTTACAAAGTTGCGGGTTCGATATTTGGAACACCGTCATCAATGGAGAATCCATTCCGACGAAAAATACACCACACACCTCTAAAGGCTTCAAAGAGCTCAATGATTAAGAGAAGAGAATCATCTCCTTAAATGGTAAAGCTCTTAGTATTTTATATTGTTCACTTATTACTTTGGAATTTGATCATGTTGTAGGTATTCGATCGGCATATGAAGTATGACAAAAATTAGAAGCCATCTATGAAGTGTATGCAAATGAAAGGAGCAACTCAAAAGCATCTACTTCACAAATGGATACAACATCAAATCCAACAACATGGGATGAGCCTTCTACAACCTCCCATGATGAAGAAGTTGAACAATGCCTCATAGGCATCGAAGAAGAAAACGAGGTAAGTTCTAAACCCTCTACTTCCTATGATAATGATTATAGTGATTTGCAAAATAATTTTGATGAACTACAAGATGAATTCCAAAACTTACTTGTTAAATACAAATATTTGAAAAAGGAATTCATTGTTTTAAAGAATGATAAGGATAGTTTATTTACTTCCTATGAATCACTATCATGTGCTCACACCACCACTCTTGACAAGGTTAGAAACCTTGAGAAAGAAAATAGTGCTCTTGTTGAGGATATAAATTACTTGAAAATGATTTATCTAAATCCAACTTGAGTGCCGATAGAATGATCAATATTGTTGATTGTTGTGATAATTCGAAACTAGAACTTGATCATAAGCCTAAGGGTGTCAATCACATGAAAAAGAATCAAGTCTCTAAGCACGTTGGTCATTATGCTCCTAGAATTATTACATGCTTTTATTGCGGTAAAAAGGGTCATACGGTAAATACTTGTCGGGCTAGAAATAGCTCTAATTATTGTTGGAGACCTAAAAGTCTCAAGACTAATCCCAAAGGACCCAGACACATGAGGGTACCACAAAACAATGTCATATTAGGTACCCGGCGAAATAATGATCGAAGAAAATTTATACCGCCAAGAAGACATCAAATGACCGTTTCATTTGATCAAAGAAGGATAAACTATGTTCAACAAAGCCAATTTCCAAGAAGAGGATATAATCAAAAATGGGAAGAACACAATCCTTGGAAATGGCAAAGACATCATCAACAAGATGATTTTCAAAGAAGAAGAGACTTTCAAAAATGGGAAGGCAACAAACCTTGAAAATGGAGTAATCAAAGAAGTCATCATCAACAAAGTGACTTCTCAAGGGGAAGATATCATCAACAATGGGAATGGCACAACCCATTGAAATGGCGTAATTGGTAACCCGTATTTCCCTAGTTAAATATGCATTTTATTTTGTTATTATGCATGCTTTTATTTGTGTCTTAATTGCAAAATGAGTTTTCAAGTATTTATTTTTTTAATTAAGGTCTTCAATATATATTTGTGCTTTTAAAATATTTTTGAAAAAGAAGACCTTATATGATGTTTTTAAGACTTTTGTGCATTTTTGTAGACTAAAGTGTGTTATCGTCTCTTATGGATTTTTATGGCATGAGCTTACTTGTGATATCTCTTAGCCTACACTTTTATCATTATGATTTGTGCTAGATTTGTTTTAAGAATTGTGTAGGATTTACATATTTTCACAAATGGCCATTTACGTCATTATTTGTCAAGAAAGGCATAAATTATCAAGGTACGTTTACTTGTGTTATTCTTACTCTTATAGACTCGATATATATATTGCCATGTGCCTATGTGCTTGTTTTTCATAGTATTTTATACAAGTGCCATTAAGAGGATTTTTAGATTTTTTTAAAGGCACTATTTGATTGCACATATTTGCTTTGTCAACTCTTGTTCAAATACTTCTTTTAAATGAGGTCTCAACTATATATCGGATTTTCAAATTTCAAAAGAGACCTTTTATAGCTTTCTTAAGCTTATTTGAACTTGCATGATTTATTAGACTCTTGATGATATTCTAAATGCATAGTATGCGTTTCTTGCTTCATGGTCTATATATATAGTGTCTATTTCTACTATGCTCTTATGCAAGATATTTTGTGATTGATGATTGAGGCATGTTTTTACACTTGGGCTATTTTTCTCTTGCTTATATAAGCGATGCCGTTAATAAGTTTGTTAAGTTGTGTAGATAAGAAATGAAATACTCCAAATATTAGTTATCTCAAAATATTTGGATGTAAATGTTCTATTATGAACACCTTAGATCAATTGGATGCCCTATGATGATAGTGATGAAGAAGACAAAAAGGGTATTCCGGAACAAACTCGATGACCAAGGCAACATTGGTCGAACTAAGGCGATGTTAGTAGCTTGAAGGTATTTTCAAGAAGAAGGTAATTAATTTTGATGTAACATTTGCACTCATAGCACCTTTAGTAGCTATTTGCATTTTACTTGTCCATTCTTGTTTTAAGAAAATTTCAAGCTTTACCAAATGGTTGTTATATTCAATTTTCTAAATGGTTTTATTCAAATATAAGTCTATCGGAGTTTAAAATTTTAGGCCAAATGATTTTTATAAAAGGCCTTGTACGGTTGATAGACTTAGCTATTTTTGCAAAATGATTTTATAAAAGGTAAAGTTGATACTACACTTCTTGTTTTAAAAAAAAGGGCAAGGTTGGTTACTTGTGCAAATTTATGTTGATAATATTTATGGTGCTACTAATAAATATTTGTGCAAGATATTTTTCCTAGTCAATGCAAGGTGAACCTAAGATGATCATGATGAGGGAAGCTCAAATTTGATCATTGGAATTCAAATTACTCAATGCCAAGAAGACGGTTATATTTCAAAAGAGCTCTTGAAGGAGTCAAGCATTGAAGAAAGAAGAATCATCTCAACCTCTATAGCTAAGATTGACAAAGGTTGAGAAAGGCATATCGGCCGACAAACAAATTCGAGGTATGTTTTCTTGTATTATTCCTATAAACTCAACATTCCATATGCCTTATGTCTATATGCTCGACTTCAAAAACTATCCCAACGAATCTCATTAAAGTGTCGTTAAAAGAAATTTTCAAATATTTGAAAAGCACTTCTTCTTATGACGTATATATCCAAAGCTTTAAAACGTTCTTATTTTTTTTGGGATTACAAGTCCGGTGAAAATTATTCAAAATATAGTTCGTCATAATCGAACTAAACATATTGAGATTCGAAAATCTTTCTAAGGGATTGCGTTTTTAACAAATACTTGAGATTTGTTATATTGTTGATGGAAGTTTCATATGAATTTGATGAGCTTGTCATTTATGATGTATTGTTTTGTGTTTGAACTGATTTTGGTGATGAAAAACTTGGCTTGATTGCATTTACAAGGGCTATATATATCTTCTTCAATTTTTGACGCCCGCCAAGTGTTCGATAAAACGTTTCAATGAAAAATTCATCACCTACATGATTCTCTTGATTTCAAAAGTATTATACATTTATAAAGATCATGTCTTGCTTATCAAATAAGTTTTCATAAACCTCTACAAGTCGTATGATTCGACTTTTCCCTCCTATTTGGTTTATAAGCTTCAATGTTCAAATAGCTCGATACATCGGTTTAGTTGCGCACTTTGATATGAATATATGATGTATTTATCTTGCTAACATTCTTTTTGATGATTCCAAAGGGGGAGAAACAGGTTATAAGCTCTTTAGCTCAAAGAAGCTAAGATAAGCGTCACGAAAAGAAGCTATAAGTTGTGGCTATGTAAAGCCATAAGTTGTGGATCATATTATGTCTACTTGATTTATTATGGTTATGTATGATTCTTGGTCCTTTGGTTGTAGTATGAACGTATTTATGTTTCTAATGATGTCTCTTTGATAGGGGGAGCTTTTAAGTTATTGATACTTAAGCTCAATATTGAAAAGCTAAGATTTTAGCTTATGTTTAAGTTGCTTCTATATAACTCTTGTTGTGCATATTGATAGGGGGAGCATTTGTAATATATGTTTGAATCTCTCTACTCCCATCCTTGTGTTTATTACGGAATGTTGTCGCTCACAACGGATAGTTCTCTTTAACTTAGGTAAAATTATTTTGTTTTCAAAATCGACCTCGTTAAAATTGTTTTGGTTTGTAATCATCAAAAAAGGGGAGATTGTTTGATAAATGGTTTTATCATGATTTTGATGATTTTGATTTTACACCAAAATAATGGTTTTAAAGGTTGTCCAAATACTCCTAAATGATTTAAAATGATTTTAATATTTTCCGGAGTATTTCTTCAAGTTTTATTTTCGACAAAATTGGACAACACTTTTAATGATTTTCTGTTAATGTATTTTTACACCAAAACAATGTTTCTAAATGTTGTCCTAATACTCCCGATCGGTCTTTACTATTTTTCGGAGTATTTATTAAAGTTTATTTTGATATAAAATTGGACAACATTTTTGTTTTGTGGCCAAACGGTCGCCCTATAGGGCATCCCGTACCTGAAAGTTGTGAAAAACAGTGTATAAGCCATTTGCTGAAAAAAGGGTGGTAGATCGGTCAACAGGGTGCCTGGGAGCAATTTCTGAAACAAAACCTCCTGGACACGTTTTTGGGTTTTGTTCGACCGGCTGGACATAGGATCGACCGGTCGGACCCCCCGTCGACCGGTCGCCCTGTGTAAATGTGTTTTCTCATTTTCAAACGTCTATTTGTGCGCGATCGGTCGCCATTAAGTTTGACAGCAAAAATGTAACCGTTGTGCAGCAGACATCTTTTCCTTAATTTGTGGGATTGATTTCTAACAACTCTTTTCTTCAATTGTCTTGCAATTTTTTACAGAATTCATGTCCCCAAGGGGAGCCTATCATGTACAAGACATCTTCTATAAATAGAGGAAGAATTGAAGCAATACAACAAGAGAGAAAACTACAACACAACAAGATACACTCAAGAATACACTTGTTCTTACATTGTCTTATTTCTTGTTGTAATTTGCCTAGCTATTCACTTTCACATCCTTGAGGTCTAGGCTATTCTTGATTACACTTGCACTCAATTGTATTATTCATTATCGAGTTGTAATCTTGAATTTTTGGGTTATCATTCAACACAAGATATCCTTATGAGTGTTCTTGTGGTAAGAACACACTTAGGTGATCTAGGTGTTAGGTGTGAGAAGATTGTGGTAATCTTCTTGTTGAGGTGTTGAAGAATTTGGTATTCTTCAAGGTTGAAGATTGTGGTAATCTTCACAAGGTGCCGTTGGAGATTGTGGTAATCTTCAAGAGAGATTGTGGTAATCTCAAAGTTGTGTTGAAGAAGAGTGTGGTGCTCTTCAATGTGTTGTTGTAAGTTGGTGTTGTATTAATTTTTGGTAAATTAATAAAATCTTTTTCTTTTTGAAATCCATCCAGGATATCTTTGGGGTGGTAGTAGATTAGGCCCTAGGTGGGTTGAACTACTATAAATCGACGTGTGTTGTTTACATTCCGCACTTTATTATTGTCTTTGAGTATTCGGTTCGAAAACGAGGGCGAAATCGAAAAGATGGAGATAATCTATTCACCCCCCCTCTAGATTATCGTAGCCGCTTAGACTTACAATTGTGCCCATCCAGTCCACCCCATTGGAAATCTATTCCACGGACGTGGATGTTTTATGCTCAAGTTACATTGAAGATGGTGGATATGATGGACCACCAATTTTTGATGAGGAAGATGAAGACACTGTTCCAGAGGTTGGCTATGAAAACCCTCTGCAATTTGACGAGGATAATGGTGGCTATGATGGCCCACCAATTTTTGACGAGGAAGATCGCAGTTATGATGACCCATCAATTTTCGATAGAGAAAATGAGATTGTTGGTGGGAATCTTCAATCTAAAACGATAGAGAAAGCAAGTTATGACAAGGCACCATGGATAATGAATAAAATTCATGATGTATCTATCATTTCTTTTATTGTTGTCCCTAAATTCCAAAATAGATGGCACGTTCCGGATTGGTCTGATGGATGCACTAGAATTAAGTTGTCGATTGGGCAAAGTGATGATGGTTTTCTAGAGTTCAACCTGGATTTTTTTGTTTTTGATCCAAATCAAATACCTTTTGATATTCACCTTATTTTTTCATCTCGTCCTCCTCGCGCCCCTCCATGGTTTGACAATTCTTCTATTGAAGATCTCCCTTCCGATTCGAGGACGAATCGTTTCGACCCAGAGAGAATGATGGAGATATTGATAAAGATATGATATCGTGTTTTATTATCTTTTAGGATTTTACAATATCTTATATTTTAGGAAGTGATTTATTTTTTTAGGATTCTTCTATTTAGTTTATCTTTAATGTTTTCTAGTCGAGTTAGGAGTTTTATTTCAATCCTATAAATACTTGCTAGTTTATTATTTTTAGAGAGGTTGAATATAATTAAAATTTGAGATTATTCTCTTTTTCATTGCAATTTACGTTTCTTTGAGAAGATTCGTGTTACTTTTGTTCGTTGCTTGTTTATTTGTGGCTTCCGCCTGCATTACATTGTCAATTGAGGAATAAAAAAATAAAATAATCAGATTTTAAATGAAATCAGAATAGTAAATTTAATACAGTAGCTACTAGCTAGGCTGATAAATATTTGTTGATGTCTCATTTTTTCTCTACTTGTTTTTTATACATATATATTTTTAAGTGTAATCACAAAAGAGACCCCGAGGTTTGGGTAATTGCAAAAAAACAACTCGGATGAGTTTCAAAATTACAGAACCTCCTTGAGATTTGATTCCGTCTTACCTCAATCATTAGTTGAGCTGATGGAATTTGACGGCTTTATCAAATATATTACAATTAAATATGCGATTTAATTTCTTTTTGTAATTGGCTTCAACTTGAAGTACAATTCATGTTACAAAATCAGCATAAATGGTAGCATAAGAATAATGAAATTAAGTTGATATAAACCGCATAACTTTTTCAAATCCGTTACAAAAAAGTAATTAAGGTTGCTAGAAATCTGTCTGATTGGAAGCTCACAATAAGTGACCTTAGCAACAAAATATGATATCCCGAACATGATTTCATGTTGCAAAAGTCATTAGGAAATTTGCATAAACAACTAGTTGACCTTTTGTTTGTTTTTAATTTATCTGCAGGCACACAATACAATAACATGGAAATACGAGGTTTTGTCATGCATTACACTAAGGGAGAATTGAAAAAAAATAAAACAATTGAAGTTAATTTGGTCTAATTACAGGGAGTTTTGATTTTTTTTTTTGTCTTAATTTTAAAGGATTAAACTGTAATTTTTTTTATAAATGCCGTAGGGATTTTGAAATATTATTCTTTAAATCAAAACTCAAAGGGGTTTTATAGTTAACAAAAACCTCGGAGTTTTTTTCTTAATTACTTCAAACCTCACATTTTTCTTTCTTTTGTAATTATCCCATATACTATTTTTTTGAATAAACTTGGAAATACATAAAAAAGAAAGGAAAAAAAAAACAACAAAAACAACTTAAAAACGCAATTTAAATGAAGGGCGTCTATTTCTAGAAGATTTTCGAAGGATATTATCATTAGTTTTGTTAGCACATGTTCGAGTATCCTCTACATGGTCTGATGTATCATGTTGAATGTCGGCCCAAGTTCCACGAGCCGCAATTGCCATAGCCTTTATAGTTTCTGAGGAATCACATGAGTGAAAGACAATCGGAGTAGTTGATATGAGTCACCTATCTTGGCCTTTAAGACTTCCAATTTGTCTTGTTCTTCTTCATCGGCTAATTTAACAAAATAATGTTAATTAAAAATCAATTTAACAAATTACTGTAATTTTTTTTAAAAAAAATAGGTGAAAACAATACCGGGATTTTTTTTCTAAGTCTATGAGTAAAAAAGCGTTCCAAATGTTGTTTTCTGAATTTTTTTTAAATTTTGTTTTTAATTTATATGTTGTAGGTCCCAAAGGGTGTAAGTAAGATTTAGAAGGGGGTGAATAAACCTTACCAATTTTTCGATTTTAGTCCTTTTTAATTAGTTCAGAGTTAATTTCACAGCTATGTCCTTGATGGACAACTAAGTTAGTAAACCAATGAGTTAGCCACTCAGCACTCATCGAGCTATTGATAGAATAACTCGAGTTGTTTAGTCTAATACTTAACCCCATTTGTGATGAGATTTTTAGCGGAAGACTTAATACCCTTGAATTTGGTTTAGGTTTGTTTTAACAATTGGTTTTAGCACTTTGTTAAATATCGGTTGGATAGCAAATTATCGGTATTAAATGATATGCAGAAAGTAAATATTGAAAAGTAAATGACACAATAAATTTTATAGAGGTTCAAGATCGGGTAATTCTTCTACTCCTATTTTCTCCAACTCTGGAGGAATCCACTAAGTATTCATCAGTACAGAGTGGTTATCACCCGAATACAAGTCTTGATCACACAACCGACTTGATCCTTTGGAACTCGGTCCCGGAGATGCTTGGTCACATAGTTGGCTTCTCGCATGCGACTCGCCTTCTTCTTTCACAGGCGCTTTGCGCTTGCTACTACTGACTCACTTGCTCAAGCTTCTTGGATTTGATCACCAAACCCTCCAATAACTTGAGACCTGGTTCGACTTGAACCTTTCTACAATTCTCCTTGGAATGTAGACCCCTTTTTTATTCTTCAAAAGTTTCCTCTTCAACATGTTGAGGTTGTCTTTCCTTCACAGCTTGGTGTTGGATCGATTTCCTTAGAAATTTAGGCTTGAGGATTTGCTTGAATAACTTGAGAATGTTTTTGAAGGTTACAGTTCGAATAATAGCTTGAATGTTCGTGGTTCAGGTAACCTTTTCTCAAAGTGATTCCTCAGCCTTTTATAGTGAACTTTTAAAAATCTGCCTGTTGAAGAGATAGGATGATTTCAAAAGTCACTTGTGTTCGTTGGCTTGTCTTGTTGCAGTCCTTGATATTGACATTTCCTTATATTAAATGAACATTCAGCTTTTCAGAGTCTGACACAAGGTGTAGTGCTTCCCATTGGTTTATTCCTTTTGCACGCTTCTAGGACTGAGCACTTTAAGACATGGCAGCATGGAAGTATTACTTGTTTAGGTAATATTCTTGACTTACGTGCGGCAACGGATTCTTTTGATTGTCTTGACTTGATCGCTTTTTTTTTTTTTTTTTCAGGTGACTTGAGTCTGCTCCAAAGATTGAAAGACTCATCTATCACTACAACTTGACTTGGCTTCTTGAGTTGACTTGACTGACACTTAACACAGCTGCATCATAGCTGATACTCCTTCAGTCGAGTTCTTGTCTTCTCTTCCTTGCTATACTCAGCTGCTTCACGGTGGAGTCTTCATCTCATTCTCCAGTTTTCTTCTTGTATGTCCAGGCGTAGCTGACTTGACTCAGCTAGTACAACCCTATCTATTACAATGCAAATTACAAGGAAAATGGGGTGCCAACTTTCTAGTCTAAGTTTTACACGGCATTCATCAAAATATAATAAATAAATTTCCCAACAATTTCCCCCTTTTTAATGATGCCAAAACTTAAAGCATACATACAAAATGTAAATAGCAAAGATACATACAAACAATGTAGAAACAGAGAATGTATGCGTAGAATCGATCTTTTTATTGATCATAGCATTCTTGTCCTTTACACAGTTGTTTACAAAGTGTATTAGAGCAATCATAGTGTTCTATATTTACGCAAAAAAATATAGAAATTCCAGATTCTTATTCATCGTACAGAAGACTTACATACATATGCATTTACAATAGTAAAATACACGAAGGGGTGGACAACAACACTTTATCGCCTTCGCTGCCTCCTTTCTCCTTCTTTCCTATTCAGCTCTGTCGTCTTCTCGTCTCTTTCTTTTCTTTTCTTCTTCAGCCGCTTTCTTTTTCTCATAGGCTCTTCTGGCAGCTTCGTCTTTTCTCTTCCTTTCTTGTCTTCTCTGACTCTCTTCCCACAGCTCATCTTGTCTCTTATTTTCTTCTTCAATCCTCTTTACATATTCAACATTCTTCCTGACCACTTCCATGTTGGCTACTTCGTCATACCAAGCCCAATAGATCCCTCATTTCTTCCCTGGATCTATGTATTCGATGTTTTTGGGTAGAGGCCTAGGTCTGAAACCTCTTCCCCCACTGCTTCTACCTCTTCCTCTGGGTGTGTATTGTACTACGGCCTTCTTCTTTCCAGTGGAGTGACCAGCAAAGTGATTGCTAGGAGTCTGCTGCCTATCAGCTTCTTCGCACAGCTTGAGCCCTTTTTCCCAATACAAGTCCCAGGCTTGGGCCATGGTCATGCCTTTGAAGTATCCCTCGGATGCGAGCGTTTTGAATTCATCAACTGATCTAGGCTCGGTTCCGATGTCTGAAATGGCATTTGTGTCTCTTCCTGCCGGAATGCCTCCGTATTGTTTCCATATGTCCATCGCACGGGCATCCATTTTTCTTTCAACCTCCTTCATCTCTGCTTCTACTATTTTCCTCTTCTAAGACATGGGCACAACAGAGTGTTGGACTGGCAGAGTCACTGGAAGTTTGTTGATGATGTCAGCTGTGACAAGTCCTTGTTGAGGGGTTCTAGCAACCATTAAGGTCGTGTCCTTTGAACCTTCCCCCTCAACGGATTTTCCTTATCTTATCTTTCTTACGCTCCTGAAATTGTTTTCTTCTTACCGGCCATTTGCGTCCTTCTTCTCAACTGACGATTCTTTCAACGTCTTTAGGTATTCCTCTTCCCCATTTTTGTCATCATCAAAGGAGAGAGGAACCCCTGGGAACATGCCAGCAAGCATGAAATCTAGGCGACTCTGAGTTCTGCTTGGATTCCGCTACGGAGTATCTTTGTTCGAAATTACGAGCGGGTGACTTTTGATTCTACTGTCACCAACTTCATTTTTCTATAAGAAGGCTGAATTTTTCATTCATATTCTCCTCTACACTTGAGAAGTTCTTTTCGATGAAATTCTCGCAGCGATTCCATTTCGGTGGTATGAGGGGCATGCATCCTATCAATATTTTCTTGCATCCTCTTCTTCATGTCAGCATTATCGGCGCTCCAGATCAGCATCTTATTGTACAATGCAAAGTATCGAACTGTTCCACATGCATTGTCTCATTGTTGTTGCCACCATTCACGATTCGACCACTATTCCACGCAGATCGGCCGTGTAAGATTTGCATCTCTGTCTCAGCTGGCGGCCAAGCAGCATCAAAATCAAAATTTGTTGGGACGATGGTATCTGTGGGAATGACTGGATCAGGTTTGTGGAAACGTCTCTGATCTCTAGATGATTCTTCATCCAGATCAGGCAGCTCTAGTGAGAAGATGAATGTTTCTTCAAATGCATCATCACGGACATAGGGAATATGTTCAACGATGACTCATGGCCGTGATGTGCCCGGTTGAGTTAAATGGTTTTGCATCATTGGGAGCTGCGCGATTGGTAATGATCGTGATTTGGGGTCATTTGTGGTATGGACCCGGTGGTGAATTGGCCGATTTTCTCAACAACCGTCGGTCTGTTGGTTTTTCCATTTGAGTTATTTGTTGCTCGGCCATATTAGTAGCATTATCGGAAGATGATGAGACTTAAAAGGGTGGCTCATCATCAAAATTGAATGTTTGGCGAGTAGCCTTGAGGTCTGACTTACTCATGCTTGGAAGAACATCCTCAGCTGAGTCTTTTGGATTTGCAACGGGGGATGGCTCAGCTTCATCTTCACCTTCAGATCCCAGAAAAGTTATGTTTGGGTTGTCTTGGGAATCATGTAGGGCACTTATCTCGTTCTCAGATGCATCAATGATGACAGGAGGAATGTTCTGTGTTTCTACCTCTTTACCCCGGGAAGACTCAACCTCACGTAGGCATTCATTAACTTCTACAGTCTCAACTACAGCAAGGCCTTGGACATTCCCTTAGACAGACTCAGCTGTCTTAGGGTATTCTATGGTGGCATCCACAGGAGTCTCAACTCCGTGGATTGCACTTTCGTTGCCCAGAGTGTTAACTCCCAGGGCAGATCCATCCTGTGCCTCGATTGCGTCAGCAGCGTCCTCAGCCTGCAGAGTAGTTGGCACTTCAGCTGAGACAGTCTCAACTGTCCGAGCTTCGTCAGTGACAACTTGCTGTGTTTTTGTTTGTTTTTCCTTTTCCACTTCGCCTCCTAGATTCGTTGTGGAGTCATCTGCAGCAACCTCCGACCTAGGTGCAGTGGAGGAGTTTCCCCCTCAGCTGGCACACCAGCTGAGTGACTTGGATTGGGGTTACTCTTCTCCAAACTCCCGGCTGTTTCCTGTGAGTATTCAGTCGTGGGGGCAGGTGGTAAGACACCTTCGACAGGGGTTGGCTCAACTTGGGTCCCTAAGTTCCCAGTTTCATCGCCAAGTCCCCTAGATCCATCCTCGAGTGGTGGGGAGGTGGTGGCGGCAATAACGATGTCAATTTCTTTGTACCACTCCCGATGGATCAATCTCGGTGTGATTTGGAAGACTTTCATGGTCCTTCCATCACTGTTGCTCATGTAGGATCTTGGATTCTCGCATGGCTTGATGCATTTCTAGCTCTTACATTGCGGCGGGTGGTCCGAGATCCTCATCACTTCCCGAGAGAACATCGAAGTGGGGATGAGTATGATCGATGGTTCGGTGAAGGGGCGAGATGTTGGCCTTCTCACGAGCTTGACCTCTTACGCCAACCTTTTTTCTTCTTTTTCTTTGAAGATATTCAATATATCCAGCAGATTCTCTTCATCGAGTGCTTGTACCATCGTTGTCAACCCGAGGAAATTCAACAGATTCTTCTTCTTCTTCTTCAACAAACTCGAGGTCTTTGGAATGTTCCTTGAGCGACTCGGCTTCCACTTCCTCCATTCGCGCAGACGATTTTGGATTTACGGATATGGTGGAGATAACATGATCACATCATCGTCATCATCTTCTGTTGGACTTTTTCTCGGGAATGGAGAGTAGCAAACTTTGTTGCTCAACACCTCGCCAAAGATCTGTCGTGGCGGAGACACAACCCTGTCGACGGGAGATTTATTGTCTCGGTTGTTACCTATTACTCATTTGATTCGTCCCCTGAGATGGATCTTCGACTTGCCTCTGCTGATCGGCCTCAGTAGACTTGGCTGTTTCATCAATGATTTTTGGAGACTCTCTTCTCCAATTGTTTTTATTGATCTGTTCGGTGAGTCACGACTCATTTGTTTTCTCAAGCTCGAACGCTTGAGTCTTCTTATTTTGGTCCTTACGGAGGAATTTCTGGCTCGGATACGGTTTCCTCAGAGTCTTGGGCGGCAGGGGTCGGTGCTACTTTCTTTATCTGAGAAGCTGGCTTTCTTGGCTTGTCAGTCCTCTTCTACTTGACAACTGGAGAAGGTATTTGAGGTTCCTTCTCCATTGCAGGCTGCGAGGCGGGAGACACGGGGCGGGTGACTTGGGCTGCGGGGGAGTGCGATTCTTTCTTTCTTTGTGAGGGGCAATCTTCTTCTTTGTAGCTGCGGGAGCATCTTTCTTCTTTGGAGGTGAGGAGACAGTTGTTTCTTCTGGGTCAGTTGATTCCCCCTCACTTGTATCCGCCCTCTTGGCGTAAGCTCTATTCTGGGCTCCTGACAAGTTAGCTCGAAACATCTTTTTATTGACATGGAACGCCTTTCCATGTTGGAGTGGAACACCTTTCACCTCCATCCGCCGTCCAATCACAAGGCCATGCCCCAGGGATCCTCCAAATGATCCATCGTCTCTGAAGGACTTGTTTCCAACATTCTGGCAGAGTCTGCTGTATACAAACTCAACCCAGTTTACCTTCTTCTCCTCCATGATCGGCATGACGACGATCGGCCGTTTTTGGACCGGTGATTAAAGCTTCCAAATTTTATGTCTACACATTTGGAAACAATATCCAACGACTTATGATAGTCTTCCCTTCAGCCTTCATGTGTGTAGACAACTTTAAAAAGACTCTCGGTTTGACAACTTTCTTCCATGCAGCAGCCAAGTTTACAACGGCTTCAAGTATTTCCGGTACACCTTCCGACGGAGCAAGCAATGCTCCGCAAGGTCTTCAGCAGTGATGATAAACTCCTTTCCATGAACAGAGGATTTGATGCCCTCGTCATGAACTTCAACGTTCACATAGAACTGTGCTACCTCCTCAACGTAAGTCATCTGAAACTCCATTGTGAGAAAGGGTTTCAGTCCAGACTTTTCAATTTTGTCGGCTATCTTCTTCACAAGGGTTTCATCTGAACCCTGTTTGATCATCCCTTCGAAATCCACGGTAGAACCAGTGTGGATTTGCTTTCCCAACTTAACGAAATCATAGGTAATTGCCATTTTTTTAGTTTTACCAAACGAAACCTTAGAAATTTGCCTAGGAGATTGATAGGGTTTTAAAAAACACTTTCTTTGCTTTTGGAGAGATGAACAGTTTGAGTAATGTGAGAGAAGATGGACGAAATGGTATATGTATGGGTTATGAAAGGACGTCCATCTTGACTGATGTATTCATTGGTATTTTCACAGAAGACTTCTCTTCCATACCAAATTTCTTCATTAAATCTCTGGTATACTTTGTTTGACTTATGAAGGTTCCATCCTTCAGCTGTTTAACTTGAAGTCCTAGAAAGAATGTCAGCTCTCCCATCATGCTCATTTCAAATTTCCCTTGCATAAGGTTTGAGAACTTATCACATAGCTCTTTGTCTGTGGATCCAAAAATAATGTCATCCACATATATTTGAACAAGTAGTATACTCTCTCCATCTTGAATTCTGAAGAGTGTAATGTCCACTTTGCCTTTGGTAAATCCATTTTCTATTAGAAATTGAGATAATGTATCATACCATGCTCTAGGTGCCTGTTTCAGTCCATATAGAGCTTTCTTGAGCTTGTACACCTTATCTCCAAGAGTCTTCTGCTCAAATCCTGGAGGTTGTTTAACAATGACTTCTTCTTCCAATAATCCATTTAAGAATGCACTTTTTACATCCATTTGGTATATAATGAAGTTCTTGTGTGCAGCATAGGCAAGAAACATCCTTATTGCTTCTAAGCTTGCAACAGGAGAAAATGTTTCATCAAAATCTATACCTTCCTCTTGGCAATACCCTTTGGCTACCAATCTTGCTTTTTTCCTTACCACAGAACCTTCTTCATTCATCTTGTTTCTGAAAACCCATTTTGTGCCAATAACATTTTGATGGGTTGGTCTTTGCACCAATTCCCATACTTTGTTTCTTTCAAATTGATTGACTCTTCTTGCATGGCTTGAATCCAATGTGTCATCCGATTTGGGACACGTCTTTTGGCTCTATTTGGGAAATAAAACAAGTAAACATTGCTTCTTATTGAGCGGATCCTGGTTCTTACACCATCTCTTATATTTCCAATGACTAGCTCTGGTGGATGGTCTCTCAGCCATCTCACATCTGGTTGGAGTAAGTCAGCTGGGTTCAGTCGTCTTGCAGTTGTGTTATCTTGAGCAGCTCTTTCATCATCACTTAGCTGCAAATTTTCAAATTATCTTTGAGATTCAACAATCTCATCTTCACCTTGATTAATTGCTCGCTTGACTTCAACATAGGGACTCTTTTGCACAGTTGGTTGATTCAGCTTATAAGTTAACTCTTCAATGTCTTCTCCATTTACATTAGATTCATCAAAAACCACATGGATAGACTCTTCTGTGACCATAGTCCTTTTATTCAACACTCTATAGGCTTTACTTTCAAAGCAGAGTATCCCAAAAGATACCTTCACTTTTGCATCAAAAGTCTTTAGATTATCCTTGCCATTGTTGTGGATAAAGCATTTACACCCAAATATTCTAAAGTATCCAACATTTGGCTTTCTTCCTGTCCAAATCTCATAGGGAGTCTTTGTCAGCTGTCTATTTATCATACATCTATTTTGAGTATAACATGCAGTATTGATGGCTTGACCCAAAATCTTTTGGCAATCCAAATTTTCACTAACATGGTTTCGGCTTCCGAGAGTTCTGTTCCTTCTTTCGCTACTCCATTCTGTTTGTGGAGTCCTTGCAAGCAGATAATTCATGAG
Source organism: Rehmannia glutinosa (assembly GCA_016081115.2). Classification (NCBI taxonomy): domain Eukaryota; kingdom Viridiplantae; phylum Streptophyta; class Magnoliopsida; order Lamiales; family Orobanchaceae; genus Rehmannia; species Rehmannia glutinosa. The sequence goes on from JABTTQ020002838.1 coordinate 91,732, forward strand.
CAATACCATTTTCAACGCAAAGATCGAGTTATTATTACATTGACAAACTCGTTCTCTCTATCAGATCTTATCTTTATAATGGTTTGACTCTTCTCATTTTGAACTCTTTTCATCAGTTGGGGTAATTTTTGCAAGGTTTCCTTTTTTTTACACATGAAGATTGTCCATGTATATCTTGAATAATCATCCACCACTACTAGAGTGTATTTTTTTCCACTTATGCTAGTTGGCTCAACTGGACCAAATAGATCCATATGCAATAGATGCAATATCCTTGTTGAAGATGGACTTGACTTATCTTTGAATGATGATTTAATCTGGTTTCCCATCTGGCATGCATCACAAACACTTTCTTTCTTGTACACTGAGTCTGATAATCATTCTACAAGATTACTTCTTGCAAGCTTGTTAATTGTCTTGAAATTCAGGTGACTCAGCTTCTTGTGCCACATCCAACTTGATTCGGTTGTACTCTTTGCTAGCAGACAAGTGCTTGGTGTGGCAGTTGACCAATCTACCACATACATGTTCTTTTGTCTGGATCCTTGCAATACCATTTCATTTGATTCAGTGTCTTTGATTTGACATACTCCCATATTGAATCCAACATTATAGCCCTTGTCACAGAGTTGGCTGATGCTTAACAAATTGAAACTAAGGCCTTCAACGTATGCAACATCTGTGATTTCTAATCCATTTTTCCTGATGGAACCAGTGCCTCTAATTTCCCGAGCTTCATTTCTCCAAATATGACTTTTGCGCCTCTAATTTCCTTGAATTTTGACAAATATTTCTTGTTTCCTATCATGTGTCCGGAACAACCACTATCCATGTACCAGGTTCCTTGGCTTTTCGGTTGTTCCTGAACCCGATCAAGGAAATCGGTTTTAGGTACCCATACTTGTGCGGGTCCCGAGGGGTTAGTGTTGTAAGATGATCCAACCAACCTATAGCCAAATGATTTGACTCTAAGGGGTTGCCATCTATCTGTGCCATAATCATAATTTACTCGGCAAATTGCTTGGGGCCTTTGGTTCATACATATGTCTCTTTTTGCGTATGCTGTGTGTGTGTTTAGCAATTGTCTTCTTTGGGTGGTTGTGATATCTCCGAGTGTAGTGCTTAGGTGCATATGTGTGCGATTATAACTCTTTTGCCTTTGGAATGGCCTTTGCTGAGTTCTAGGCCTTTGCCATTTAGGCATGTATTCCATAGATCTTTGCTGATACTTCATATTGTTCCAATCAGCTTGGCTTGGGTAGTTTCTACCATTCCCATCATTTGTGTTTCTTTGATAGAACTTCTGGGGGTTTTGGTAGCTCTGTTTCTTCTTCACAGAGTACTTTCTGTTTGGAGTTTGCTAAGGAACTCTACTGGATTTCTTCTCAGCTGTCCTCTCAGCATACTCAGCTGGCTGTTTTCCTTTTCTTTTATATCCAAGGCCAGTTTGTTTGTGATTGTGCTTTGGAATGAATGTGTGTGCAATATTTGGTGTCTTGGATTTTTGAGGTACTTCATTACTTGAAGATCCTTTTTCCAAGATCACTTTTGGAGTTTGACTATGCACAAAGGAATTGAATCATATGCATGTCTTGTCTCCACATTCTTTTTGGCTCATGATAAGGTCATCCAATGATTTAGATGCCTTTGTGAATGAAGCAATCACATTTTTGAGATCATTTTCTCTCTTTTCTATAGCAGTTATATCTGCTACTAGTTTAGCATTCTCAGCCTTCAGCTTTTTGTTCTCATCAGCTATGTGACTTAGAGTGCTCAGCTCCTTAGTCAGCTGTGAGTTTTGGCTTTTGAGCTGGCTGTTTTCCTCATTTAATAGTGTGTGTGAGGATTTAATGTGCTCAAATTCTTTCATCATTTTGCCTAATGAATCATAAAGATCAGTGGGTGATGAAGTGTGTGTCACAATCACTATCACTAGAATTTGAATGAGATGAGTTAAAGTGTACCTCATCTTCTTGGTCAGGTTGATCTTGTTCTTTAGCCATTAGACAGATTAAGGCTTCTTCTTCAGAGTCATTTGAGTAGTCGGCTTCACTACTCTCTGAGTCTGCTGCATCTTTTGACTTAGTTGTATCAGCAGTCTCAACAGCCAATATTGCTCTTTTATTTTCTTGTCTTCTTTCTCTGAAGACTTTTCTTTCTTCTTCACTCCTGTATTTATTGACTACAGGATATGAATAGTCAATAGCAAAGTGTCCTAGTTGTCTGCAATTCCAACACAGGTTTCAACTTTTTGATCAGCTCTCTCATTTCTTGGGTTGTCAGCTCTTTGATATTCGACCTTTTGATACTTAGCTCTCTTTGGTGGCCTATCTTCCCTTGACTTGGAGGGTGATTAATGCCTTCTGGAGGATTCACCTTTGTTTCTTTTGTAGTTCTTGTTGAAGAACATATTGAATCTTTTAACCATCAAGGCAATCTCCTCCTGGTCAATGACTTCTTTGGTCTCAGCTCTCTTCCCTTCATTGACTATGAGTGCAGCTGTTTTAGGTACAACTATCTCCTCTTGATCCTTTCTTCTCAACTCAAACTCATAAGTTTTGAGGTCTGAGAATAGTTCATGATTGGATGTCTTTGATAGGTCCATCGAATGCCTTAGAGCCATGGTCTTCATTTCCTATTCAGCTGGAAGGCTCCTTAGTATCTTCATACACATCTCTTTCTGTGTGTATTCTTTCCCAAGTGCTGAGAGCTCATTCGTTATTCAGTGAATCTAGCATCCGGCTGATCCATTGTCTCACCTGCAAGCATTTTAATATTTTCAAATTTTTGAACAACAGATAATTTATTTTCCTTGATTTGCTCAGATCCTTCACAAATTAAGGTTAATTTATCCCAGATTTCTTTGGCTGTTTTGCAAGATTTGACTTTGTTGAACATGGCTTTGTCCAAAGTCTTGTAAAGTATATCCTTGGCCACATTGTCCAAGTTGTATCTTTTTTCTGTTATCATTTGTCCATTCAGACTCTTGGTTTTCAACCATACTGGTCCAGGAGGAGCAACCTCTCTTCTTCACCGCAGCTAGATTCTTCTTGTTGTGTTCACCTTCATTATTTGCGTGGCCCATCTTCTATCACTATCCACATCTCATCATGTAAAGTCGATAGATGAGCTCGCATACGTATTTTCCGGTCATCAAATTCTTCAATGGTGAACATAGGAATGCGTGCCAAATTTGCTTCCATGATAATAACTTTGTTGTTTTAAAAATGGCTTTTGAAAGAACAAGTGTAAATTTTTTTTTGAAAGATTGGAGATCTAGTTCAGTAACCAGTGTGGAAGGCTCAATGAACCAATCGCTCTGATACCACTTGTAGGTCCCAAGGGGTGTAAGTAAGGTTTAGAAGGGGGGTTGAATAAACCTTACCAATTTTCCGATTTTAGTTCTTTTTAATTAGTTCAGAGTTAATTTCACAGTTATGTCCTTGATGAACAACTAAGTTAGTTAACCAGCAGAGTTAGCCACTCAACAGACTCGACTGAGCTATTGATAGAATAACTCAGCTGTTTAGTCTAATACTTAACCCGGTTGTGATGAGATTTTCTGCGGAAGACTTAACACCCTTGAATTTGGTTTAGGCTTGTTTTAACACTTGGTTTTAGAACTTTGTTAAATATCAGTTGGATAGCAAATTATCAGCAGGTATTAAATGATATGTAGAAAGTAAATGTTGAAAAGTAAATGACACAATAAATTTTATAGAGGTTCAAAGATGGGGTAATTCTTCTACTCCTCTTTTCTCCAACTCCTGGAGGAATCCACTAAGTATTCATCAGAGTACAAAGTGGTTATCAGTCCAGATACAAGTCTTGATCACACAGCTGACTTGATCCTTTGGAACTCAGCTGGAGATGCCTTGGTCACATAGCTGGCTTCTCATACGACTCGGCCTTCTTCACAGGTATTTGCTTGCTACTACAGCTCACTTGCTCAAGCTTCTTGGATTTGATCACCAAACCCTCCAATAACTTGAGACTGGTTCGACCTTGAACCTTTCTACAATCCTCCTTGGAATGTAGACCCCTTTTTATTCTTCAAAAGTTTCCTCTTCAACATGTTGAGGTTGTCTTTCCTTCACAGCTTGGTGTTGGATCGATTTTCTTCGAAATTTAGGCTTCAGGATTTGCTTGAATAACTTGAGAATGTTTTTGAAGGTTACAGTTCGAATAATAGCTTGAATGTTCGTGGTTCAGGTAACATTTTTTCAAAGTGATTCCTCAGCCTTTTATAGTGAACTTTTAAAAATTTGCCCGTTGAAGAGATATGCTGATTTCAAAAGTCACTTGTGTTCGTTGGCTTGTCTTGTTGCATTCCTTGATATTGACATTTCCTCGTATTAAATGAACATTGACTTTTCGTAGTCGACACAAGGTGCAAGTGCTTCCCATTGGTTTATTCCTTTTGCACGCTTCTCGGGATCGAGCACTTTAAGACATGGCAGCATGGAAGTATTACTTGTTTAGGTAATATTCTTGACTTCTGTGCAACGAATTCTTTTCAGTTGTCTTGACTTGACTGCCTATTTTTCCAGGTGACTTGAGTCTGCTCCAAAGATTGAAAGACTCATCTGTCACTACAACTTGATTTGGCTACTTGAGTTAACATGATCGATACTTAACACACCAAATTTGCATCATAGTTGATACTCCTTGATCGAGTTCTTGTCTTCTCTTCCTGCTATACTCGATTGCTTCACAATGGAGTCTTCATCCCAGTCTTCAGTTGACTTCTTGTATGTCCTGGCGTAGCTGACTTGACTCAGTTAGTACAACCCTATCTATTACAATGCAAATTACAAGGAAAATGGGGTGTCAACTTTCTAGTCTAAGTTTTACACGACATTAATCAAAATCTAATAAACAAATTTCCCAACATATGTTTTTTTCAAATCAAAATCCGAATTGCAATGCTTAGAAAAAAATCGAACCAAACCGAACTATTTCGATTTGGTTTCGATTTTTTTGGCTTGGGCTTTATTTTGGTCTTTCGTTTTTTTGCTAAAAATATATTTTTTATATTTATTTAATAATTTAACAATAAGATATTATAGAAAATTAAAATAATAATATAAAAATATATTAAAAATTATAAATTAAAATAATAATATAAAAATATAAAAAAATTATGGACCAAAACCGAACCAAATCGAAAATTCATTCGGTTTATTAGATTAAAAACGAACCAAACCGTTTAACAAATTGTTAAACCAAATATATTTTCGTTCGCATTTCGATTTTGGTCCATAATGTTTTTATATATTTTTTTATATTATTATTTTAATTTATATTTTTAATATATTTTTATATTATTATTTAATTTTCTATAATATTATTGTTAAATTGTTAAATAAATATAAAAAATATATATTTTTTAGCAAAAACGTAAAGACTAAAAATAAAGCCCAAACCTAGAAAAATCGATCAACCAAATGAAATAGTTCGTTTTGCTTCGATTCGATTTTTCTAGCATTATGTTCGATTTCGGTTTGAGAAAACATATAAATTAAAAAAAAATTAGAAAACAGCGTTTGGTGCATAATTTCTGCAGAATTTCAGAAAACGGCGTTTCACCTATTTTTTTAAAAAAAATTACAGTAATTTGTTAAATTGATTTTTAATTAACATTATTTTGTTCTTCTTCATCCGCCATATCTCGACCAATTTTGTCGGGCATCCGCAGCCCATAGCTTCAAAACCTTTAGACGGATTGTTCGATGCGATAACATAATCATTAATCGGGAGGCTTTTAAAATATCGTCCATGGCTCTTTGAGATCACCGCTTATGTTCATCGAGTTAGAAGAAATCACCGCACCCACGGGGTATATGCGACTATACTACGGTGTCTCGTGTTAGTATGTTCCGAACCGGGTTTTATATTGGTATCATCTTCATTGATATTAGTACAATCCGTTGGTGATGTATTGATATTAGTATGTTCCAGCCGGTGTTATATTGGTATCATCTTGTAAGATATCAAATGTGTTATTGGTTGGTATGCCTGTTGAAGTCGAACCCCTCTCCGTGTTTCTCCCTGTTCGGCGTTTCACTTGCACCCGATCGCTTTCACAGTCTTCCCTTTGGACCTATTAATTTGTTCATGTACAGCTGAACGCCCGCAAACCGAATTAGCTTCATGTTTACCCTTGTCAGTACGCACAGTTTCTTCATGTATCTTCACTTGTCGACATTGGTTAATATTGTGTCCGACAATCCGACAGTGAACACAAAAGTCCCGTGATTTTCATAGCTAATAGAAACAAAGGAGCAATGTCCCACTCGTTCCACCATAATATGCTCTTGTAGTGGATTGTTCAAATCCATCTCCACCAAAATCGGACAAAATGACCCACTTCACCTGGTCAATGAACCAGTATCTATATGAATTAGGTGTTAGATGGAACTAGTTATTTTATTAATAAGAGAATTGTGCCAATATTCATAGCTTAATTCATAAATTCGAACCCACACTTGAGCCACTAACGTGTTTATCTTGTATGGATTGAAATCTGAAATCCAGTTCATCAGGCGGATTGTCCCGGGTTGCAAAAGCCACGAACCCTTCGAGAAAACTTTGTTCCTTTCTTCCAAATTATCGAATTGAATGTTAAAATATCCCCTTCCCAACGTAATCAACCTCCAAGGATCGATGTAAGTTTCCAAATCAAGACGGTTTCAATTTGAGGTCTTGAAAGTTGTATGGTTTTGTACCTTTTGGTAGAATAATACACCCAATAAGCGAATTTCGTGAATCGGCAATCCGTTGTTGGTAAATTTCTCATCCATCGTCACCAGGAAGATCGCCCTTTTTAATTGGTCGAAGATGCTCCCCGGAATGCAGCGAATTTGCATAAGTTGGCAAGCCATCCTCATGAACATCCAAGTTGCGGTGGTTCTTCAATTTTCCCCCAGGTATGTTGTACCCTTCCACAACAAGTGGAACATGAGCCCGTAGAACCTCGAGAACCTTGGATGGTTGGCTGCTACTTATGTGTTGTGCTGAGTGTATCTCGTGCGTTTCTGAACCAGATGCAGCAGCGTGGATATTGGCCTTAGGGTTAGGGTTTGTTGCTTTCACTCCTTCCAATCTGTGAAGTCACACGTATCGTTCCGTCCATCTGACAAGTCTGAAAGCCATCGGAAGGGTGGTTATTGTTAGAGATTTTTCTAACCGCAAGTTTACGGTGTCAAGTTTTAATATAGTGAAAGTAAGGTTGTCGTATCCACAGGGAATAATTATCGAATTATTGCTAAGTACTATAATATAGTAGTCTAACTTTATTTAGAAATACAATAATTGATGGAGTTTATTATACTAGAATAACAAAAATAAATTAAGAATATGAAAATAAAAATGAGTTTATCCAAATGATTAAATGAATTCTAGAGGTGTGATGAATCTAGTTATCCCTTATGTTATCAATATGGTTTATCAATCATCAATTACCAATTTATAAGTCAAGATTTCTACAATAATCATTTCCCCTCTCGAGTGCCAAATGATTTTAGATCTAAATTGGGAAATCAATATCTCTATAAAAATCACCAATTGAAATCTCAATAAAAGCTATGAATCTTGATAAATGACTTCAAAGGATTCACAAATCTCTCAATTCTATGAAATCCAGGTTATGCTTTATTCCAAGGACATGTATTCAATTACTCTCTCAAGTGTCAAATCAAATACACCAAACACTCTAAATTATTGATCAAGTAATTTAGAAGCTAAATAGATCCAAATAGCACAAATAAATTGATAGATCTAGATTGACAAACCACAATCTCAAAACATAAGTTCAAGCATATATTACATAATTCCTCTAGAATTATAGAGTTTAGCTCATGATTAAAGAAAATGAATCCATAAGAATACAACAATACATCTTACAAAATATGGAGAAAGTAACAAAATAAGAACAAGAGTTGAGGATCTTTCTATTTCTAGATGATAAGAGCCTTCAATCTTCTTTCTCCAAGCTTGTCCCAAGATGTTTTATTCTTCTCCCCTTGTCTTCTTGTTGTTTTGTTGTCTTCCAAATGGTCCAAGCTCCCTGAATTTTCGCCCATATGTCCCTATTTATGACCCCCTCAAGATCCAAGAAAAAGGTAGGCAAACATAGAAAATTCCTCATTTCAGGCAAGGGCGCCAAAGATCTTAAAAGCAAAATAGCCGCTTGAGCGCGCCCCCTTATCATTTGGGTCTGTCCCGTCCCTTAAGGCACAGCCTGCTGTGCCGGGCGTTAGAAAGCAGCTGCAGCGCCACGCACCTCTCGTACTCATGCCGCTTACTGTTTAGGCGGCGCAGTCGCCCGCCCGTCTCAAGGCCAAAATGCGATTTTTCCTTTCTTCAAACACGGTTTCTTCCTTCCTCGTACCGTTTTTCGTCGTTTTCTTCATTCTTCGGCTACCAAATATGCATTAACTTTACATCGACACTTAATGACATAAATTGGACTCTAACGACTCTAAAACACCCAAAAATAATACAAAATTCTAATCTAAAATACTCGATTAGTTGGTAAATTACCAACTTAACAGTTATCTTGAAGGATCGAATCCCCCTTCGTGTAAGGAAACCCTGGCTTTTGCATGAAACGTAGAAGCATAAACGAAGTTCTTGTGTGTGATATCAATTTCAGGAAAAAAGAACTGATAGAATTCCATGGTGATAATCTGAAAATCCTAGACGATCGATCGAAAGAGAAGGCACGTCGCCTTCATCAACCCTATATGATGGTCATTTTCTACTGGAGTTGTACCATTGCACGGTGTTCACCGTTCTATCTGATATCGACCTTTCTTAGACGAAAAATGAAACATTTAAAATTTTGCCTGATAAATAATGGTATAAATATTTTTAATTTTTTTTCCAATTATTTTCCTCTATCATTCCACATACGTGATATATATGTTGTACTAATCATGGAATGCCATCATCCATGGGGTTGGGGAGTGAAACAGGGCAGACTTATAAAATATATTCAAGCCAGTTAAACAATATAGATTTAATTCTTTCATTAGTCAACTCTTAAGAAATGGTGTAGGGCAACCAGATGGCATCTTTCAGGCCTCTCCTTAAAATTCTTACAATGACATAATTATGACTAGAAAAAAAATTAGATTTTGCATTGTGGTTAAGTCAAACAAGACTTGATCAAAGTTCAATCTAATGCTTTACAATTTCATCTTAAGTTTGGCATGATTCGTTATGTCATCCTACTGTTTACAATGTATCAACTCAAAAAGTCGAAGCTAGCTAGCAAATCCCATTTCTTTGACTGTGTAACGAGAGTATTGTTTATTTGTGTAGTTTGAGATCTGAATATAATATGCTTCTGTTGCAAAATAATGATTTCTTTTTTTTTGAGAAAAAAATAATGACATTAGAACTAATACATAAATAACAATGTTCTTTCATTAACTGATTTGTACATGATTTACTTTGTACTTGGAGAGGCTTAGTTTAGGTGTCAAAATTAGCTTGACCCGAATCATCCGATTTTAAGGCTGGATTGGGCCTTCATTTCACACACCCGGAAAAGATTGGGCCTTGTTTGTTTTCTTTCAAGATTTATTTTCAGTATTCTATATTTCTAATATAACTTTTATTGGTTTTTGCATGAAAATGTAATATGTTTGAATATAAAATTTTATTGTGGTTGATTTTATGTTGGAGTTACATTATTTATATTTGTTAGTGGTTATCCATATTCAAATATTTAAATATGAGATGGTAACGTGTAGTGAAATAAATTGTGTGGGATCCATATATTTTGTATTAAGTGTAATGATTACGTATTGCAATGGGGAGGGAAGTGGGGGCCACTCTGGGACCCCCCATTTTAAAAAAAAAATTGCACTAGAAAATGTTTTTCTTGAAAGAAATTTAATTATAGTTTATATGATTTTCGTGTTTGGTTTATCCCATTTTTGTGTATCGGCCTATCCTGTTTTTATTTTTGGTTCCGCCCTTGATGTATTGGTTTTAGAGTTTATGTGTACTAATTATGTATTGGTTTTATAAATCTCGAAAATTGTAAATGTGAAAAGTGAAAATTAGGCTAAACAAATATGATTATTGATTTCTGAATTGTGTAAAATTGAAAAAATATATTTGGAACAAAAGCCAAAAACAGAGATGCCTTCATTTTCTGTCTTTTCAGCCATCTATTTTCAACTAATGAAATATTGTTTACTCTTCAAAGTGATCCATGCATAAGGAAAACAAAACAAAAAAAAAAAAAAATCATCAGGAACTTTCTTGTTTATCACCCGAAAGGATTTCATGAATCAAAAATCAGAAAACTATAATAGTCCCCACTAAAATTCTATCTTTTGCAACAGAAATAATAACCCAAAAAACAAAAAAACTAATAGAAAAATAGAGCTAAAAAATATCAATTCAATCAAAGAATGTTAAAACTATATGAAAGAACTAAAAAGCTCCACCACATCAAATTCCCTAGAAATCCCATGTAACACAAATTTCTCAGACAAAAATAAATCCGGCCTTGTAATTTCCACACCATTAATACCTAAATTCCCCGAAAATTTATCCACCGTCAGCTTATATCCAGGAACAAGTGTCATCAGAGAGGAATTATCCGCTGCGCTCAACTCCACGTAAGTAAACCTCTGAGGCAAAATATGAACCCTCACAATTCTATCCAAAAACGGCGAAGTAGAAGAAATAAACCCAGAATTCGGAGGGGTAAAAATGGTAACACACCTCAAATTTTCATAATCTCGAAAAATATTATTATTATCAAGAATTGAATTTAATCCAATCGCAAAAGAAACAAATCCATTGGAGCTCAATAATCTGACGATCCTGGTCCAATCAACCGACAAATGATCAGTACCGTTTGATTCAGGAAATGTAATCTGATCGCACGGTGGGGATTGATCCACGTCGAACGGGCCGAAAACGCCGTGGATCGAAAACGGGCCTTCGAGGAACAAATCCGGGTCTGAAATCGAGACGTTGTTGATCTTGATCGAGCCCGATTGGGGGTCGTTTTTGGTGATAATCAGGTTTTGTTGTCTAATAGGGTTTTGAAGCAAAACCCTGGTGGTTTATTTACCAGCGCCGCCATGGGTAGGGCGGAGGGGGCGGCGTGGTAGCGGAGGAGCTGCCGCATGGCCCACGGCGGCACGGTGAGGTTCGAGATCGCGGAGTCTCGGATGGCGAAGAGGGTCGATTCGGGCCCGGAGAGGAAGAGCTCCGGCGAGATTTGGAGGAGGGTGGCGGTTATGTGGAAGCCACCGTGGCGGCGGAGGGCCCGGGAGGCGTTGAATGCCAGCCAGTGGGCCAGTGGGAGTGGGCTTTCGGGCCGGGAGTGGTTTGTTGATGTGAAGGCTATGTAGACGAGGGTTATGGACATGGCTAAATAGAATGGGCCGTGCCACCAGTGTGAACAGGAGGGGTTCGCCATTGATGTGGTGCTCTGAAAGCTTGAAGAATCATCGAAATCTGATGAAGGAGATTGTGTATTTTCGTATTCATCCATCGCAAAAGAAAAAAAAAAGGAAGGAAGTTGTGAAGAAATTCTAATTTGGTGTTTGTTAAACAAGATTTATAGCTTGGAATTTTGATTAGATTCTTGATTTAAGTGAGAGAAATCAAGAAAAAGTGTTTGCAGTTTACATTATTTGGTGAAACGGAAAAAATATGAATGAAGTGTTTGTGTTGATACAACAGAGATGACTGTTTTTGTGGAGACTTTATATATGAATCTAGACGTCAATTATGCGAAAATTCTTTGATTGGTAGGACTTTATATGCTAAGGGTAGCAAGCCCCTGACAATTTCGAATCTTTACGACAAATTGCAGTCTTTATGGCGTATTGATTCTTTCCGTATTATTTCGTTGGGTAAAGGGTTTTATAACATACATTTTTCTAATCTTAATGATAGGGATATTGTGTGGAAAAAATGCTTTTATTCTCTGTCACCAGGCACATTTCGTTTGCAGCCATGGACACCGGATTTCGATCCCGACAACACAAACACATCCATTGCTCAAGTATGGGTTCGTATTTTTGGTCTTAGCTGGGAATATTGGCACCCCGAGGTGCTTATGGGAATTGCTAGAGTTATTGGCTCGCCTATTAAAATTGATGAGAACAATATTTCTGGGTCTCTGGCTCATTTCGCATGTGTTCTTGTGGAGGTGGATCTAAGAATGAGTCTTCCGGAGAAGATGAAAATTGATCGCACAGGCACACTTGGATTTATTTTCTTTCGATTTAACGTCTAGGAATTCTGCCGTCATTGTCAATTTATTGGTCACTCCACGTAGTGTATCCGACAAATAAATAACGAGCAACCCCTTTTAGAGCTCGGAGCCGTTCTCGTAATCCCAAGCCACATGGCAAGTCGTAAGCTCCTAATTCTAAGGTTTCGTCGATGAGCAACTTTGAAGCCAAAGGATCTTGATATTGTTGTCCCTTAAGATCGAAATCTCCTCTCATGATATTCCCCCTCTCTTGAATACTAGTAATGCTTTTGCCATTCTTGAAAGTCGGGATGGAGATAATTTGGATATGGGAATTGAAAATGTAATGCCTCAGAGATGATAGTTCCTTCGGATAGCCCTATTTTAGCGATAGAAGGCTGGGTCCGGGAATGATGGATTCGATTTCAAAAGAGGATGCGTGTGGCAAGAACAATGATGCTATTATGGTAATTAATCCGCCTTCAACGGAAGTTGCTTTAGTTGAAGGTGGACCACGATCCCCTATTAGGTCCAGACACATCGATTATTTCTTCCACCTTCGTATCCGGGATGCACTTGTCGATTTATTAGCGGATAAAAAGTTACAAGAAATTCGTCAAAAGTTATCGTGGTTCGAAAAGAAAGCCCTTCTAGGCCTGCTCTTCGGGTGCCTGTAGGGAAATCGAGAATCATAATATTATGGATATATAGTTGTTTCTAAGTCTTGGGTGATGAAGTTGAGGAGGAATCCCGACATACTAAAATGGCTCCGCTTGAGGAGCTTCTCGTAAACAATGAATATCCTTCACTGGAACGTTAGAGGGATCTCTAACGATCTCTCTAAAATTGCGCTACGACATCATTGCTTGATTACCAAACCAGTTGGCTTTATCCGTGGAACCTAAAACGAATATCTCTTCGATTCACTCCTCTTATCGGCGGCTATGGGGTTATCCGTTCGACGGTCAATCATAGGTCGAGCATCTTTGGCTAACATTTGGATTTTGGTTTCGTTTCACTTCGGCCTTTCCGTGTTGCATATAGTGACCAATTTATTTTGGTTGAGGCCGCTTCTTTTCGGTGGGTAACTTCGGAATTGGATTTGTTCATGGTCATGCCTCGATGGGGCGCCGTCGGGAACTTTGGCGTGATCTATTAGCTTCCGGGTTTCTAATTTTCTAGTGGTGGGGATTTTAATGTTGTGTTAGGTGCTCATGAACGGCGTAGCTCTCACGTTCCAAATATGACTTCGTGTCATGAATTTATGCGTTTTATCGAAGATTGTCGGTTGATAGACATCCCTTCGCCTGGCCATAAGTATACTTGGAAAGGACGCATGCATACGGGAATCACGTGGAATCTAAAATTGATAGGGTCTTATGTCGAGGGTTTCTTGAACTTATGGGAGATTGTTCGTTCTTTATGTTTTGCCTCGCACTATGTCCCGACCATCATCCCATTTCCATCACTTGTAAGGATTCATCTCCTTCTGGTCCGCACCCTTTTCGGTTTCAGCATATGTGGCTTCTAGATGACAGACTCTTTGTTGTGATCAGGGAGTCGTGGAATACGCCTATCTTGTCTAATTCCCCGGGAGTCGCACATCGGTAAGCTTAAGCGTCTCAAAGTTTGTCTTAAAGATCGAATTCTACGGTCTTTGGTAATATTTTTCACAAAAGGAGTCCATTTTATCGGATATTCTTTGCCATTCAAGAGTCGATCGCCATAGATGGTTATTCGGATGAGAATTTTTGCCAAGAGGTGGAGTCCAATGCTCGTTATCGGAGCTAATGCATAAGGAATATGATATGTTGCGCCGGCAGAAGTGGAACACTGGCTTAAGGATGGAGAGACGTAAACACTACATTTTTTTCAAAGCGGCTAAAATTCGTAAGTGCGGTGAATTCTATATCTTTACTTGGTTATTGATGGGGAGAATTGTAGGAACCCTGTTGCTATTGCAGAGCATGTGGTTCAATTTTATGAGAATTTGTTCACGGCTTCCTTTTCTCCTACCTCTACGTGTTGACTCGTATTTCCTCCATCATTCACCCATCGGTCACGCCTCACCAAAACATGAGTCTCATTAATCGCCCTTCCATCGAGGAGATTAAACAAGCGATTTTGAGATGGATCTCGCGAGTGCTCCGGACCGATGGCTTCCCTGTAAGTTTTATCGGTTTGCTTGGGAGTTGGTTTCGTCGGATGTGGTTGCCGTTCGAATTTCTTTGATACGGGCGTCCTCCCCCCGGGATTAACTCTAGTTTTGTGGTGCTCATTCCGAAAGTAGCGAGAGGCCGTTAAAGTCGATCGATTCACCCATTGTACTTAGTAATTTTCTGCTCAAGATTATTACTAAAATCCTTTCAAAGCAGTTGGCTCCGGTGGCGACCTCATCATCTCGCCGTTCGATTTGGGTTTATTGCAGCCGTCGTATTCATGATTGTGTTTCTCTTGCTTCGAATGCATTAATTGTTTAGATCGTCGGGCATATGGTGGCAACATGGCCATCAAAGTGGATATTCGCAAAGCTTTTGATACCATCTCTTGGGATTTTTGTTGGGCGTTATGAGAGCCTTTGGTTTTTCGAACAAATTTTGTGGTTGGATTTCTAGCATTCTTGATCCGCCAAGCTTTCTAGCATTCTTGGTCCCCCGCTTCATTGCATTGCGGAAGAGGTTTTAAGTAACCTCATAAGTCAACATGTTCAATCTCGGGCTATCTACAGTATTGGTGGTCATGGTATCTCCTATCCTACGCATTTATTGTATGTCGATGATGTGATCATTTTTGTCAAGCTTCCATTGATAATGTTGCGACTATCTCTCGTATTCTCTCGGATTATGAGCAACTTTCAGGTCAGTGTGCTAATCGTGACAAATCCACCATCTATTTTGGCAAATTTGTTCGCCAGAAGAGGTCTATTCTTCGTGCGATACGGATGAAGGAGGGGAGTCTGCCTTTTTACTTATTTGGGTGTCCCGCTTTTTAAGGGGGTGCCAAGACGGATTCATTTGGAGCCAATTATTGATCGTATCATTAGCAAATTGATGAATCGGAAGTGTCATTCTTTGTCTATGGCTGGTCGGGTTTGCTTGGTAAATTCGATTATCTTGATTCATTGTTCATTCTATGATGGTTTACAAATGGCTAGTCACGCTTATCCGTCGATTGGACCGGCCGCTCGCAATTTTATTTGATTTTGGGACATCACGAAAAAAGGCCTTGTTACGGTCTCTTGGAGTCGTATGTGTGCGCCTACGGAGGAGGGTGGTTTGGGTTTGCGTTCTATTTCATCTATGAATGAGTCCTTTATGATGCGTTTTGCTTGGGATATTTTGGCTACGGATTCTCTGGCAGCTAGATTCCTTCGTAGCCGGTTCTTGGATGGCGATCTTGAGCCTAAGGTCACTCCGGTTAGTTCCTCTTTGTGGACAGGTTTTCGCCCTTTTATTTCTTCTCTCAAGACAGACTCTAGATGGATTATCGGGGATGGCTCCACTATTTCTTTCTGGTGGGATAATTGGCTTGGGTATAGTATTGCAGATAAATTGGGTATCCCTCGTCGATTTCGCAGGATTTTGGCTCAAAAGGTTTCCGACTATCTGTTTGATGGCACTTGGCATCTCACTTCATTGTTCATTTTGAATTGTGAAGATATTGTCATGGACATGTTGGACATGCCTGTTATTGGTGGGAAAGATTCTCGGATTTGGTCTAAATCGGTTCATGGCGCTGTTTCATCTCGTATAGCCTACTGGCATATTCATACAAATTTTCCCATTGTTCGTTGGGGTAAATGGATTTGGCACACGAGTATCCCATCTCGTCGTTCCTTGCTTGTTTGGCGCCTTATTCATAATAAGCTTCCTCAGGGGTCATTTGCGAAAGCAGGGACTATTGGGCCTCTGAGTTTGTCACTTTTGTTTCCATCATTCGGAGGATTTGGATCATTGTTTTTTGGATTGCCCGATGGTGCGACCCAACTGGGATTTCTTTTCTGGTCTCTTCAATGTTCATTTGGATTTCTCTTCTGGCATTTGGGGTGTTATCATTCAGAGCTTGGAGGCTAAGGGAAGCTCTCAGATCCGATTTTTGTGGAAACTTACTTTGATTACTCTCATTTGGGTCATCTGGACTTGTCGCAATAAAGCGATCTTTGAGGATTACAAGATTTCGATTATGGCTGTTCGGGCTCAAGTTTTTTCGTTCATTAGAGAATCTCGTCATACTCCTATCGGCTATATGAATAATGATTCGTTGGACCTTTCTATTTTGAGAAAACTAGCCATCCCTGGCTATTATAGACGTAATAATTACCCTATTCTTGTGCGTTGGAGTCTCCTCCATTTGGTTGGATTAAAGTTATCTTGATGGGAGTGCAATGGGGTCGCCAGGAGACTCTGCTTGTGGTGGTGTCTTTCGGAATTGCCATGGCTTTGTGGTTGGTCGCTTCACCGTCCGGCTTGGTCGGGGTTTCGCTTTTCTCGCGTAATTACAGGCGGCTATCACCGCTATGTAAATCGCGTTGGATAAAGGATGGGATTTTATTTGGTTAAGTCACTCGTCTTATGTGGTTTCGATATTTTCTACCTATTCTATGCAAGTTCCTTGGGTCATCAAAGGCAGGCTTATTCTCTTATTCCGCCGTCTTCGTCTCGTTCATTTCCGGGCGTCTCATGTTTATCGGGAGGCTAATCGAGCGGCTGACACCCTTTCTAAGCAGGCGTATGCGGTTGGTAATACTTGGTGGGATGCGGCGCCAGATTTTCTTCAGGAGGTTATTCTTTGCGGATCGCACTCTACTTTATCACCTCGCAGGCATTAGTGGGGAGGGTACCTTTGTTGCTGTTTCGCGTCGCTTTGGGCTATTCATCAGATAGTGTTTGCGATTTGTTTTGCCTTTATTTCTGGGGTACTCTTTTTCCTACCAAGGGTTTTTCCCACAAGGGTGGGTTTTACTTTGGTAGGTTTTAATGAGGCCCCATTTTGGCTTCCAGGCCGACATGTGACTTGATTTCATCTTTTTTGTCTGATTTCCTCTTGTTTTCCGTTATTGCTAGTTGTTTGGCTTTGTAAACAACATTTTACTCTTCTATTTTTATATATTTCGAATTTATTCAAAAAAAATAGAGATGACTGTTTTATTGGGCAGTGAAGGTTCCGGGTATGACTTCCAGGTTGAGTAACAAAATATCAGAAAACTATATAAAAAAATAAAAAAAAACGAGCCGAGCATAGCCGTACAGGAACATGCTCGAGTTCGATGTGAGCTTTTATAATTGAGCTCGAGCTCCGCTCATTTATAAATTATTTGGATCGCGAACTGTTCGAGCTCGGCTCGTAAAAAGCTTGTTTAATATTCGAGGAGCTTAGCTCGAGTTCGGCTCTTTAAATGCTCGAGCTCGAGCTCGAGCTCGTTAAAGATCGAGTTCGAACACAGACTCGTGAGCCTGTAAATGAACATGTTCGTGAGCCTAGCTCGAACATAGGTTCGGCAAGCTTATGATCAAACATGTTCGTGAGTTTTCGAACCAAATACCTGCAAACTCGGATTCGACTCGATTAAATATTTGAGCTCGGATTTTAGGGTTGAGTTCGGCTCATTTAAACTAGCAAATGATCTCGAACGAATATTTTTTCGAACTGAGTTGAGGTTTATGGGCTGGATATTGATATACATAAGCGTGAAGTTACACCCTTATGTCCCTTGAGAACTACCAAAACACCAAGTTTACATTAAGGATCTACGTCTTTTTACGCGGATCCCTACCCGACCCGTATTGACCCGAATTGATCATGGTCCATTGTTGTCGTTGATAAAAGACACATGGATGTCTACGATGATGACACGTGCCACAATTTCATTCCAAGATGGTTAAAATATATAAATAGTATGTTAAATCTCAAGAAATTTTACCCAGTCTACTATTTTTTTACTATTCATTGCCCACTTTGTTATTTGATATCTCCCGACCAGAACTGACCTAAGTATCAGAGAATATAAACTAGAAGCCACCTCAACAAGCGCAATGATTTCTTTTCTAAAGCCACCCATCATCCATGCAACATGCCTTGTTTGACCTCGATTGGATGAGATTTCATATACCATCTTTCTATTTCACTCTATATTCCATGTATTGGATGAATGACATGTATACGTGATGATGTTATAATTTTATATGTGTTATTTATCTAATCATGACATAAAGGGTAGAATATGGAGACTGGAATAGAAAATTTAATAGGACACTTTCTATTCCACAGAACGTCAATTAGCCTGTTTACATCATCAAGATTGGGCCCAACAGGTTAAGCCCAATATGGAACTAGAATATTTTTTTAATTTTGCATTCCATATAAGTGTTCCAATGCATAATCCAAGCCTATTGACCAGCCCATAATAAATTAATAATGGCTAGTTCTTAAGAATTACTTAACAGTCTTAACATCGAAATGCAAGTATTGTATGCCCGGTATTTAGCGGCCCCATTGTATTAGCTGCAAGGAATAATTTCAATTTTAGTATTTTAACAATGCTCTATTTTCACTTTTAGTATCTCATTTTTAGGTCATATAAATATTGGTAGTCTGTATATTATTCTTTAATCATTTTCTGTTACATATGGAGTGATTAAAAACTAAAACATGAGATACTAAAATTAACGAACATTCGATGAAATGTGGAAAGTGATTAAAAAATATGAGGTATCAAAATTGATATGACCAAAAAGTATGATACTAAAAATGAATATATTGTATTGTTTAGGTGTTAAAATTGAAATTATCCCTTAAGTGCCTTAACCACTATTTTCTCGAGTAGGCCTGGGGCTTCCTTCAGCTGCTAAGGGGTAGACTTGAAACATATAGGTGTCAATTAGGCGATATGGTACTAGCCCACCGGGCAGAGAGCAAACTCGAGTCGAATTGATCTAATTCTGAAATTTGTTTGGGCTAATATTTTCATAGCTCTAGTATTTTGCTTCGGGCAAATCCGGCCAAATAGACCCGGTCCTTTCAGGCCAGCAAATTCATGATCAGTCTGGCCATTTTGCGGGGTCCAAATTGTGAGTTCTAGCTTTAACTGATTTGATTTGAGTAGCAACTATATTTTGAAACAATAATAAAGAAAATATACTAGAATGTAACTGAAAATTTGATTGCGAATGTGGTATGAGGGGACTTTGTGGTCCAAAGGCAACCTAATTTAAATAAATGTCACGATATATAAAGTTACCAATATCCTAGGCAGGGGGGACGCCCCTATACAATTTATATAATTATATTTCGTGATTGATAAGTTGAGTTCAAAATTCAAACAATGGCTAAAATGGGGCAATATACAGTAACACTTCCTGAACTTGGTCCTATAACTTATTTACTAAACATGCAAATATAGCATTTACTCCCTCAATCAAAGTAGAATTTAATGTATGGACAAATTTGCCCTTACTAAAAATTGACTTGGACATGTTTTAATAATTGTGCCTCAATTTTGATTTTATGTGCTTTATTTAAATAATTTTTTTAGAAAAAGAAATTAGTAACTTAACTACTTCAAATATTAAAAATATTTTAATAATATATGGGTATAAAAATATAAAACATATTGAATATAGATATTTTGATTACTTGAGTTCAATGTAAAAATAACTTTCAAATTTTTAACTCTTCCAAATAATACGAATAAATAGATTCTTGTATACTAAATATACATACATATATTTGTTTTAAATTATTAATAATTTATATTTCTAATGTAATGACATATTTTCTTTGAAAATATTTAAATATTTTGAAAAATCTTTGCTCAAATAATAAGATCTAGTGTCTAAAATATGTTAATATAACTAATTGGTTGTGCTTTAAATTCGTTTTATTAATATTATTGATTATTCATTAAAGATGAAAATCTATTAACATTATATTTTGGACTACGAATTATATTGAATAAACAAGAAATAACTGAATAAATGAAAAATATATAACTAAATTAGATTGAAGAAATATATATTAATATTTTTTTAGTATTAAAAGTTAATTTAAATTAAATAGTTAATACTTTATTTCTTTCATTCATATTTCATATTTAATTTTTTTGGGTATTTACTGTACATTGCTTTAGTCTTTTAATGTTTAAATTCCTTAATGTACAATTAAAAAAATCAATTTTTGAATTTAATAAGAATGTAAATTAAATAGGGTACAAAATATTCAAAATTAACTAAGAATTATGTAGGTTCATTTTTTCTTAAGGGTAGTTTTGTCTATAAATTATATTTAATTGGATTGAAGGGAGTAAGTGTTACATTTGCAAGTTCAGGGGGTAAATGAGACATAGAGTCAAGTTCAGGGGGGCGTAATTGTATTTTGCCCTAAAAAATATGGAACTTTAAATTACTATTACCTGCAATTGAGCAAGGAATAATTACAAAAATCAACCCTGATGATTGAGTTAATTACAAAAAAATCTAAAGATGTTTGAAATTATAAAAAAAAAAACCTTGGTGTTTTATTATGTGTTAAATGTAAGAGAGTAATTGTAATATTTTTTACAAATGTAATGGCTGTTTGAAATATTTTTTCTAATGAAAGGGGTAAAAGTGTAATACATAGTCAAACATCAATGGGGTTTTTTTTAATTTTCAAAAATATCTATTTTTTTTTGTAATTAACCCTAGTAGTTTTTGTAATTATCCCATTAAGCAATCTCGACGCACACTTTGTTTATGACCTATTATCATCACAAAAGGTATTCTCTTTTGTTCCAAAACTGAATAATTAATGGCAAGACTTTGAACTTTTTTGTAATTTCACTGAGGAAAAGGGTAAAAAGTACCCAAAAAGCAAGATTTACTTTATCTGCAAGGACTATTTAAAAATTGCAAATATCACCCAAAACTTTATTTAGGTTTAATTTGGACCTCCCACATTCCTGTCCACATTTAGAGAGCAGTGGCCCAGGGGAATCCTTTCATGCCACACGTGGGCTTTTTTAAGCTCTTTTCAGCTTTTCTCTTTATCTCCTATGGCTTGGAAAATATCTGAAATCCTGCATTTTTTTTTACTTTCTGGAGACATAAAAGGAAATTTATCCCTTTGCTTATTTTACGGTGGTTAAAAGTGTCATTGGATCCCCCTTTTTTTTTTAATCGAGATTTCATGCTGACTAGATCTCCGGAAATTGCCTCAATCCTCGGGAATTGTCCTATGCAAGCCGCGAGAATGCACAATGGCTCTCAGGTCCCTAATATTCTCAACTACCGCGGATAAAGAGTCGTCCCCCGAGTGATTGCTTCATACTGGACTCTCCTCTTTATCCAGCCACAAGTTCCCACCGAGTTCCAGCCTCCCACATTACCGCTTAAAACCTCAATATTAATTGTTCTCATTGTGAATCACTTTTTTCTATGGTGGTGAATGGATTAATGCAACACCCAAAGATTTTATATTCCAAATTATGTATCATCAATGCAAACCAAATGTGTAGTCTCTAATTTACACTTTGTATGTATTTAAAAATTAAAATATTCAGATTACGAGATGAAACACAATTTTAAATAGACAATCCGACTGAAAGATGAAATCTCTCTCTTCCAAAATAGTGCTCCATCTCATATTCCAACGAATTAATATGGTAACTTGATGATCATCTATGCAGTGGAATACGAGATAAAACACCATTTTAGAATCAAATATCTCATCCGTGTGGTGACACCTCAAAAAAGGTAAGAGAGAAGAAATCAAAATACAAAATAGTTTCAAGTCATATATGTAATACCACAACTAGATAGATATTCATGTTCAATCAAAGTATTCGACATACAACCGCTATCGTGAAGTGAAAATAAACCGCTATCGTAAAACAAGATAAAACATTCGGCCAAACATCTCAGCCTAATTTGCAGGTAACTCATTATTGATCAAATATTTTCACTCCTTTTTCTCCACATCACCAGCAGGTACATTTTCCTCAGTTTCCTTTGGGGCAGTCTCTGATGGGCCATCTTCGGCTGGCTTTGCCACATCAGCATCGGCAGGCTTAGCGGCATCGGTTTGAGCAGCGTCGGTTGATTGCCCTTCGGTTGTACCATCAGTTACAGGCACGGTTGTCTTGACAGTTCCCACTTTTACGTATTTGCTCATGAACTTGTATTCCCAATCTTGCAAAGCTTCGAGCTCAAACACGCCCAGCCCGGTAAGATCGCCGTTGAGATCTTTGTCTTCGAAAGACATCTTTGCAAGAGCTCTACTAGCGTCTTTTCCAGCAAACAATGCATAAGGTCCACCAGGCCCGTAAAACATCCTAAACAAAAAAGCAATTGGCATATAGAGACATCTATGTATTGAGTTTAGGGTAAATTACAAAAATTACCATGGAGGTTTTAGCCAAGTTACAAGAAAATCCAGTTATCTTTCAAAATTACAAATATCACCTTAAAGTATCGCAAACACCCTCTTGATATTTGTAATTGCTTAACAAATACAAATACCTCTCCGTTGAGGATGCAATTTGTAAAATAGAAACAAATAATCTTCTCCAGAGTATATAATGTTTTCCACATTGAAGCTTTTAAGTTGAAACAATAACTTACATTCAGTTATATTTACCAAGATCCAAGTCATTGACGTTTACTACTTACAAGAAAATTAAAAAACATAACAAGTGTGTGCTTAATATACTTGGTTGGTGATGACGACCTTGAACGGTGTCTAAAAACTGCAAATAAACCCTGGCCGTAAACCGGTGTCATGAAATGCGAACAATTGAAATTGCATAAGTTGAAACAATCATGCCCACTTAGTTAGAAACAAATGGGAAGAACACGAATAAAAACCAAAGTTTGGATTTTAGCTGTATCAACTTTAAATCCTTCATCACATAAAACTCCATTTCCCTTTCACAAGGCAAAACAAAAGTTGAAAATTTCCAGAAGGTAATGGCTTAAACCAGATAACAGGAAAGCATTTGTAGCTTTTTATTCTTTTGCTTTTAATTATTTTTTTAAGTGAAAACAAGTAAGAACTGATATGGTAAATAAAGGCAAGTGCATAATTGTGCAGAAAGAGGAGTGATTAAAATCATTGAGATAGCACATAATTAATAATCTGACAGAAAATGGCAAAAATCCAGTTTCTCTAAAGATGCACAAATTCCAAATCCCAAAAATCTCAAGCAATAGCTAAGTTACCAAACCAGACAATCCTCACTCAGAATATCCTATAAGTTCATTTTCTCACAAAAGAAACTAGATTCCACTAATTATATGGAAAAAGAAAAAAAAAAGTAAAAATTCAAGTGATCACTTTATCCAGGAGCAAGAAAGCATCAAAAAGTGAACAACCTCAAATCAAACTCAGAACAAAGAAAAATAGACCAAAAGAATCAACAGGTCAACCAAAAAAAAAAGATAAAGGGAACTCCTAAAAGGCTAAAAACCCTCTCTCTTTATGCACAGTATGAACAATCACTAAAATCATTTCAAAATCCCAGTTCTTCATCAACAATAATATCTAATAAAATACCAAAATCAACAAAAGATCCAAAACTTTATTCTTCCCTAAATCTCATGTCACTATAAAATTCACCATCTAAACGCCCAAAAGTACCAAATTCACCGCAACCACAAAACCCCCAAACAGATACAACAAAAACGAGCAAAAATACACAAAATCACAGAAAATATACCTGCTCTGTGTTACATCATAGATCTGACCCTTGATTGCCATAAGCAAGGGCTTCTTAGGGTCAGACCCATCGTACTGTTTCAACTCCTCAGCTGAGACCTCACCGAGCTGAACCGGAGGAGGCAGAGGCTCCATCTGTTCCTCAGCACCTCTGGACCGTTGCTGGATATGGCCATCATCGGAGGACCCGAACAAATTTGAGATGACATAGTAAAAGGTAAGGCCTACAGCAACAACTGTGAAGAAAGTAGCTGGAGAGAGACCTGTGTATGCTGTGATTGATTCTTTTAATGTCTCCCACAATTGAAGGGCCATCGAGAGAGAGAGAGAGAGAGAGAGAGAGAGAGAGAGAGAGAGGAAACAGGGAAGAAGAGGGGTGGAGTTTTTTTTTTCTTCTGTGAATTTGTGATTTTTATCGAGTAACGCTGCGTAGTATCAGGAATTGAGTCGGCTTTTTGGACTATTTGATTGACTAGTAAATAATAATACTTTTTACACCCCAACAATTTGTCGCAATTGTATTTCGGCCACAGCATTTAGGGGAATTTAGATATCTTGACTAGAGGTGTCAAACTCGGGCCAAGATAAAATTGGGCTTATTCAGACCGATTCGAAATTTTATCGGGCCAATATTTTTGGAGTCCTATCTGAGGCTCTGAGCCATACTTAAAAATATACATGTCTAATAAACTAGGTCGATCAGCAGATTGGGTCAGTTTATGAAGTTGCAGTTTAATCCGATCTTATCCCTGGATCTGCTGGTTTTGACAGCTCTAATTTTGACATTTGAAATTTTTCTTGGAAAAACTTGTTTTGTAGTTTTTTGCGGACTAATTATTTCATATCTTTTTATGCAAACTAGTAATCCCGCACGTGCGTTGCACGTGTATTTTTACTTTAATATTATTATTTTATCATCCAAATATCTATTAACATGAATGAGTATTTATTACTTTATATTTATAATAATATTTATATAAGGTAAATAAAACAAAAAAATTATCTATCAACGATTCTAAGTTATATTTTTAATTATAAATTTAAATGTTAAATTCATCTCGTTTATATTTCTCAATCTACGCTTATCTCTCTCTCTCTCTCTCTCTCTCTCTCTCTCTCTCTCTCTCTCTCTCAACAATTTATATATATATATATATATATATATATATATGTGTGTGTGTGTGTGAAATATGTATATTCCAATTGAACTTGTATTGTTGAACTAAAATAATATTATATCATAAGTTATTTTTTCTATATTTAGTTATGTAATTTCTGTTAATTAGATTGCAATTAAAAATAAATATATTAAATCTCATATATCGATATTTTAATTTGAAAGTTTATTTTCATTTATTTATAAACATATTGTATCCATAATATATTGTGGCAATTAATACATCCTACTTTTTACTATAATTAATTTCATAATTATTGTCAATTCAACCTAGAAATTGGAATTATCTCATAATAAGATAAGTGGTAAACAATAGTTTCTTTCACAAATCTCCCTATCCAACTCATTCAAAAACATGTTGTAGTACATACACAATTTGTTAATATTTCTATAAATAGTTTCATAATTTAATTTTGTAATTAAATAAGCTCAAATTGTGCATCACATTTGAAAGAAATTGATGTATAAATAGATTAATTAATATATTTGTATATATTATAGTTAGATTCATTAATATAGATATATACTTTATTTATATACATCTTGTTAATATTCCTATAATTTTAACTAAAATAAGATTATATCATATGATATTGTTTTTCTATAATTAGTTTCGTAATTTCGTCAATTAGACTTCGTTATAAATTAATTTTAATGTGATAAAACATAAATATAGTAAACCCTATAATTCAAAATTTTACTTGAGAAATTTATTTTCATAGATTTATAAGCAGATTGTATATAGAAAATACAATGATAAGGCGGGAAAACCAAATTTCTGCCATTATATATGCGGGAAAAACCAAACCAATAAAATATCACATAAATAATTGGAAAAAATCAATACTATAATAATAATAATAATAATAATAATAATAATAATAATAATAATCGAAGAGTCAATATCAGGAATAATTAAAAATAAATAAAATATAATTCGAAATATAATTTTAAAAAATACAACAAAACTATCAGGAATAATAAAAAAGAAACACTTTTATTAAACTCACAAAAAATATCCATGTAGATCTACAATATAGTTTATATAAAAACTATTGTTTAGTGCAGAATCCGAGTTCAATACTGTCAATGTTGGCAGGACATTTGATGAAGACTATAATAGGGGAACGTGAAGATGAAGCCATATTTGGTGGTTATGCTTCGAATTTAGGATCAATAATATCGAAGTGCCTTTTATAAAATAATTTAAGCAGTACAAATATAAGAGGATTTAATATAAATAATAAATTGGAAAAAATTCTCTCAACAAAATCAATTGTAAATCTCTCAACAAAATGATTTTAAGGGCATTTCCCTTTAATTATTCTGCCGAATAGAATAAAAATAATCATCATCCATTGAGCAATTTAGGAAAGTTTGAATAGTTACTTGAAAAAAAAACAATTAGTATCTTAAAACTTGATTATACAAAAACAAATCACCATCCACTATTGAAACAAAACTGTATATTTGTTTTAAAAATGTGAGTAATATATATATATATATATATGAATAGAATTGATCGTAAAAAATCATAGTAATAATAATAATAATACCATTTATAATATTAATTATCTATAATCATAGACTATATCTTTTTTTTTTAAATATGAATAATATATGTAGATGAATCAAATCGTACATAATCACTTTTTGTATAAAGTAGGAATACCATATATAATAATTTCCTAACTTATATAAATATAGAGTAGGAATACCATTTATAATATTTTCCTAATTTATACATATATAATATGACTACCATTTATAATATTTTCCTAATTTACATACATAGAAAGTAGGAATACCAATTATAACACTTTCCTAATTTATAAACGAAATCTTTGAACAAATCAAAATCAACGGTTAGGATTGAACAATAAAATATTTCTGAATATAAGAAGTAAAATAAGCAGGAAAACTTTTGTTTCGGACTTCTGCTATTATATATATATATTCATTTTTGCTAATATTATTGAGTACGTTGCTTAATTATTTTATAGTATTACAAATCTATTAAATTCGTACAATAGAAAAACAGTAGCTTAAAGAAAAAAATAAAATTACGTTTCCCAAGAAAAAAAAAGAGTATCTATTGGTGAGAAGGTAATTTGGTCATTTTTTTTGTCAACTCATGAGGTGATTCTTTTGCACTTTACAAACTACAAAAAGGAGATAATATATAATTTTCATTGTAATAACTAATAAAATTAGCTAAGTTTGCTTTGAGAACAATCAGTGTAACTCAAATAGTAGAATATATATATATATATATATATATATATATACTGTTTTCCCTTTTATAGGATATTTTCTGTATCTATTCTATTAATTTGCACTTTAAGGGCCTGTTTGTTTATGTTTCCATGGTCCATTTCAGGGAGTTGGAAATAGAATTTTGAGAATTTATTGGTTTCGTGTGGAAATTGGGATTGTGTTTGGATGAATGAATTGAAATGTGTTTTATGTAGAGTTGAAAATGAGATTGTGTTTGGTTTGAGTAGTTTTGAAATATTATTTTATGTATATAATAATTGAAAAATTGGTAATGGTGGGGTCCACTTCAATATTTTAATTTGAATATATAATATTATATTTGTAAGATTAAGTTGGTGGGTCCCATTAGATAGTTATAATTTAAGAATAGTAATATTTTAAGTAGATAAAGTTGATAATGGTGGGTCTCACATATATAATTGGGTTAAAATATGAGAATAATGATTGATAAGTAATGATGAGTGATGTAGGGTAGTGTATATGTTTGAGAATAGAAATTATAGGTTTGAGATGTTGTTTTATGTGAAAAATAGAAAATGAAAATGATGATTTCCATTGGAAATTTTATGAACAAACATGATTCCACTTTTATGTATAGTTGGAAACTGGAAAGAGGTCATTGGAAACATAAACAAACAAGGCCTAACCCTCAGAATTTCATAATATTAAATCAATTCGTTTGTGTAAGGGCGAGTATTAAGCAATGTTCTAAAAAGCACTAGGCAGTCGGCACACTGGGGCCTAGCGTCCAGGCGAAGCCTAGACAGGATTAGGCGGACCTAATCGGAAGAAAAATGTATGCGGACTATGAGAGTCTAACGACTAGGTGGGGACTAATAGGAGTTAGGTGGGACTAATCGGAGTTATTAAGACATATGTTATCTGTTAAACTTAAACCCCATATTGGACGTTTAGCTATTTTTTAGTACATATACGGGGGGGAAAAGGGGAGGAGTAATGAGAATCGAACCTCAACTTTGATTTGAATTTGAATTTTAACCACTGGATTAGTATCCGATTCCCTAATTTCAACAAGTTGAATCAATTGAAAAAATGTTACTATGGCCAAATTTATTTTTTTCCAAATTAAGCAAAATTAATTGTATGAAACAGAAATACATTTTTGTCAAGATTCTCACGCAGAAGATATTGTTTAATCCTCCCTTTGTTTCTTCTTTCTTGCATTATTTATTTATTGGTTTTTATTGTGATTGAATGGAGTGTTGTGATATATACCTGAACTATTATTTTTAATGTCCAACTACTTCTTCTTCTTCAGTTTTATCTTTTCCTTTTTTTTATTTTCTAAATTAAACAATTTGTTGGAAAAGAGATGCAAGGGATTTTAAATCATTTTACTCATTTTCATCAGAAATATCACGTATATTAAACTCTTTTGAAATTCTCTAAATTTCGCATCTTTCACAATTTTTTTCCAAAACAAAAAACACATAAAACATCCTAACCTAATTTTTCCTCCACTGTTTCACTTTTTCATTTTTTTGTTTTCACTCAGATAATTGTTGTTTTGTAGGTTGGGAAATGCATGTTATTGTCATGGCCATTTTTCCATCTCGGGCTACATAATAAATTGAATAATTGAATTGTCAATTGTATATATCCCATTATTGAATGTATTGAAACACTTGATCAAATGGCAATCCCTTTTTCTTTCTATTTATTAGGCATGTAAAACAAAAAAAAAAATCCCTAAAATTTTCCTTTCCTTAACAAAATATTGAACCAAACAAAGCAAAATTATTTCGAGGAGTAATTTGTAGTAGGCAATGTGCAACTCTCACAAAATACCGTTACGTAAATGCTACATCTAGTGATGTGTAGTGAATGTGCCCCGCACCATATACTTATGCATATGAGATTATAAAATGTACGGTAACACGTACATGTGTACCAGATGTGTAGTGAATGTGCCTCGCACCATATACTTATGCATATGAGATTATAAAATGTACGGTAAGACGTAAATCTGGTACACATTAGTAGGTTTTGCATAGAGCTGTCAAATGGCCCTGTGGAAAAATTGGATAAGGTCAAACTCATTCATGTCGTCTTTTTTGGACTCCGATCCAACCCATGCTTTATAATATATGAGCGATGCCGCCACAATCGGGCTAGCCTTTCGGACTAAATACATCCAATTTCTTTTGGGCCTATGAAATTGCCGTCCAACCCGGTCTTATCATCGACCGGTTCTGCCAGCATATGTCAATTTCTTTTTTTCATTTTTTGGACACAAGCGCATGTCAGTTTCAAGAAAGAAGATGGACTCAAATCTAAGAAAAAATAAGAGGTCTGCTAAAACAAAAGTCAAGTCATGGCCACAATAATCTTGGAATCAGAAAAACAAACCTCAAATATTACATTATGCAGCCCACAAAGTCATACAAGTACAATTGCTATACTTTCTATAAATAAATTAAAAGTTGGACCCTAACATTGGTTCTAAACATCCAGGAGCTTTCTACTTTTGACCTAAACAGAAACAGAAACAAGAAACATTACAGTCTTCTCAATGTACTTAGTAAACATTACATATGTACATCAAGTCTCCAATCTTCTCATCTGAACCTTTATTTCTTATTTAATTTTGCATTCTCTAGAACGAAAGTCCGTAACGACGAACCGGAGAAAAGGGATGAGACTTGAAGCCCAAGACATATCCCCAAATACTATACAGGCTAAATTACAAAAACTATCCCTAAGGTTTAGTTTAATTACAAAAAAGTCCAGTTATCTTTCAAAATTACAAATACCACCTTATTCTGTTACAAAACACCCCCATGAAGTTTGTAGTTCTTTAACAAACATCAAACAGGTACTTGTAATTTTGAAAGATAACTGGACTTTTTTGTAATTAGATTGAACATCAATGGTAGTTTTCGTAATTAACCCTACTATCTATATATATATACTCAAACTGCAAGAGAACTAACTTCATCCACTTTCCAAAGATCTTCCTCATACTTATACCACCTAATCAGCCCTTCGTCATTCCTCGTCCGTTGGCACATGATGCAAGAATCGCTCATGCATGTAAGAAACGTCTTCAACCGACTCGCTCGTTCAAGAATCGACTTGTCGAGCTCGATCAGAACTCGTCTTGGCGCGGGATGTGGGGGCACTTCGACGACTAGGCAGTGCGATATGTTTAGCACTTCGAGCCCTTTCAGACCCTCCAAGATTATGATCAGAGCGTCCTTAAACAGCATCGAGCAACGGAGGCTTAGGACTTTTAGGTTCGGTAGGAACGCGGCTAGGGTTGACGCGAAGAGGATGTCGCAAGGTCCCATGATTTTCAACTCGGAGAATTTCTTGCAGCTTCGGGAAATTTCCTCCACGAGGTACGGGGGGTTCGATATGCTCGGCATTGTTAGGGACTCGAGATCTTGCCATATGCGGACGGCTCGACATATGCCAGTTTTTTTTATTCTGTTCCAGGCGGGCATGACGAGACGCTTGAGTCGAGGGCACCTGAAATTCAGACGGGTATAAGATCATTTTCATTGACCGATCAAATTAGAACACTCTACGAGTCGATAACTAGCTAAACCGTTAGGAAAAATAAACAAGATTAGATTACAAAAACTTCTCCTGAGGTTTAGCCTAATTCTAAATAAAAAAGAAAAAAATTGGATAGACCTCTTTAAGGTATTATTATAAGCCAAAAACTTGTATGAGATACTCTCACAGGTATTATCCATGAGACACGGGTCCTACATGTAAAACAAAATTTCAACTCAAACCCATAAAAACCCAGATTTTTTTATGTTTTGCAGGATCCGTCAAGTCGCTGAGACGGTCTCATGTAAGACCACCTCTTATTATAAACACCCCCTCGAGGTTTGTGTTTACTTTACAAATACCCCCCTCTTGAGGGTGTGTTATGTAAAATAGAAACAAATATTAAGGGGTACTTGTAATTTTGAAAGATAGTTGGGTTCTTTGGTAATTGATTCGACCTCAAGGGTATTTTTGCAATTAACCATTAGTAGTATTCAAAGAACAAAGGAGTACTCACAGCAGCCAGTGGCCTCATGGGGATGAAATGGGCCATAAGCAAATTCAGTAAGTACAAATGGGGAAACAATATAAATATATAATTTACTTTCAAACTATTTCACTCTTTCCGTTATCATGAATGACTTTCATGTATTTATATCAGCCATCTTATATTACTCTGTACAGGATTTGGCTTCTGAATAGTGAACACTACTTTGAGCGGCATGCTTTCCAGGTCAGTAATTATAAATTTTAAGGATAATTACAAAAATCCCCCCGAGGTTTGGGCTAATTACTAAAAGAACCCAGAGGCTAATGAAAATTACAAGAAAATCCTTGAGGTTTGACTCCGACTTACATTTTCCCCTTCATAAGCAAAACATATTTCAAGAAACCCCCAGACATTTAAAAAAATATTACAATTACCCCTTAAATTTAAGACAGAATCAAACCTAAGGGTTTTTTTTGTCATTTTGAAACATTTTTTTGTTTTTTTTTGTAATTAGCCCAAATCTCAGGGGTGTTTTTGTAATTATCCCTAAAATTTATGGTCTTGACATTCATTATCTTAACGAATTTCTTGATGGCAGTCTAATTTTGGAAATAAAGTCATGAGAGGTGAACGGGGTAGTGATAACAGCATAATAACTAGAACATATACCTACATATGTAAAATCATGACACTAAGTACATAAAAGAAAAACAGAAAAACAAAAGTTTCCGATGTACCTGTCAGCTGTATATGCCAACTGATCGTCGCTGACATACATATTATAATGAAAAATCAAAGTCGATACGTTTCCACGGCTGAGATTTAAAGAAATCTTCAAAACTCTTGTGAATGTTTTATCGGACCGGCCATCGACGTACACGTATGGCTCTAACGGGATTTTGATGAAGTTCGACTTCAGCAACGACATATCAAGCGTTTTCCAGAGCAAAGGGTCACAGGCTGCCATTCTCCACGTCCGACAAACATGACCAACTCCGGAGGTCAGCTCGAAGATATTCAAATTCTGGAAGATTTTGAACAAAATATCAATATCCATGTCGTCCCATCTTCTCGAAACACAGCATGTGTCCTCCATTACACGGGCTTGGTGAAATCGTTCAAGAAGTCTTAGGACATTACGGGGCCTACAAACAAACAAGAAAATGCATCAGCACGTTGACTTCACAAATTAGCGATTATTTCGTGCTCAATTGCTCTTAATATAACTAGCCAATGAAGCAAATTTAAGGCAAAACACTTAACATTCAAAATGGATGAGGGCAATGAAGTGCCTGAAATCTTAATCCTCACTGTTAAGAAAAATACTCCTAAAATACCTAAAATTATGAGATTAGCAGAGGAAAATGATTCTTGAAGATATCATACGAGTAACGAAATCTTACGAAGACAAGTGCAGAGAATTACGTGATCATTCGTATCCGTTGTACAGTTATTAATTTTCTTTTTATGTCATGTTTCCTTATTCTCTCAGTCATTTGTATTTGTATATAGTTGAGCATTTTTACAACCTGCTTCATATATTCTCCAAACGGTAATACTTCTTATAAAGAAAAAAAATTATATTTGATGGGGACCATAGTAGGCCGACCTGATAGGAATGATCTGGAAGGCCGAACTGTTGAACACGGGAGCCCAAAACCTTTATTAGGCCGATCTATTAAAGGGTCCAAATAAGTTTTGGGCCGACCTATGGGCTAGTGGGCCGAGCTACGGGCCGATCCAAAGTGACAAGTCCAGGAGATAAGTCCTATCGAATTATGGGCCGACCTGTGGGCTAAGAGCCCATCCGAATTGGAAAGCTTAGTGGGTCAAGAAATAGGGCAAGGTTGTCCTCCCCATAATGACCCATGTGTATCTCGAACTAATGGACCTGAGAGACTTGGGGTCTACGAAAAGCGCTAAGCCCAATTTAATAGCCAAATGGGTTAGGGCTGAGTAAGTTGATCCATGCCAAACCCTAATTGTCAACCTATAAATAGCTCACAAAAAGGTATGTCTTAGGTTAGAATACCTATGCACATTTTTCATACTGTTCTTTTTTCATACCTTTTTCTCTAGAGTGATCTCCGACTTGAGCGTCGGAGAGTGCAGCGAAAATCCTTCCGGACCCCTTCTCTAACGGTGGTTTGGCAGGCTTCAGGTCGGCGCGCATCGGAGTTTAGTTTTATTGACGGCGGGCAATTTTCGACCGACCAATATTATTACACCATGACATGTTAAATATAGTATTGACTGTAAATCCAATGCTACCATCCAAGTTCAGATCATAAATATCTCATTTCACAAACAATTCCACCAAAAAAAAGTTTTTTTTTTGGCAAGAATCTGTTATAGATATGAAAAAAAAAACCACATAAATGCAATGGAAAACCAAGAATATTGAGACCAGCAGAAAGACACAAAAATCATGCTTCACATAACCGGACAATAAGCAAATCTTCACACCATAAATGCAAAAAATACTCTGAAAAAACTCAAGAAATGCAAACATTAAAATTCAAGAAGCAAAAAAGGAACAGGAAAAACAAATGCACACATTAAAAATTTCCATGGAACCAAACACAAACAGCCCTTTTCAATTCTTTAAAAAAAATCCCCAAATTACAGACATTCAAGAATCAAGATCCCACAACCCTTGATCCACTCACCAACATTTCAAGAAAATGAAAAACTCACTTGCAAAAATTGAAGTATTAAGCTAAAATTAAATGAATACCTATTTTTCTGTGTGAAGTTCTATTCTTTTTGCTTCTGTTGATCTCAGGCTCCTCAGCCTCTCCGAGTTTTATTTTGTGGGCTGTCTGAAAAATTTATCTTTTTTTAGCTTTGTTGAAATTTAGGTAGCTATATTGCAAAGTGAGATTAGGGGAGAGAGAGAATCAGATTCTTTTGAGGAGGTGCTTGAAATGACTTGGAAAGCCCTTAATTTCGCTAGATATAACGAACCAGGCAAACAACCCCTTATTATTTCATTCAACAAATAGATTATATCTGAATTTCTGACACACAAAAAAGGCTGGCTTTCAAATTGCCATTATTATGGTGTAACGCTCCATGGGACTAACAATCATTGCTTTTCACACTTGTTGCACTGAGTTTTTGTTATAAATTAGTAAACATGGATTATTTTTTATTGCAAATCTAATTATAGATTTTTTTAAAGGGATATTACAATTACAAATCCCATGAGGTTTGGGCTGATTACAAAAAAACCCATTTTTTTTTAGTCACAAAATCCTCTCTTAGGATTGACCCGTCTTATATTTTTCTCCTTCATGTGTAAAAAAACATTTAAAAAACTTCTCTTACGTTTACCAAAATATTACAACTACTTGTTAAATTAAATACACAATCAAACCTCAATGAATTCTTTGTAATTTTCAAAAGACTCTTGTTTTTTTTTCTTTTTTTTTTGGTAATTAGCCCAAATCTTAGGGGGCTTTTTGTAATTATCTCTTTTTTAAAATATAAATTTTATAGCAATCAGATTCTTTCTAACATTCCATTCGATTGTCTGTCACGATTATATTTTGTAAATTTACATGATGATTGATGTAATAAGATTTATAAAAGAAAGTTAAGTCAATGTGTGATTTTTATACTCAAATTGTTGTTCTTCTTTTATTTATTTGTAGAAAATCTTTTTCTAATTCAGTGAGTATAATAATGTATTTGACAGTTCCACTAATAAACAGAATGAATGCGAGATTATATTTTGAAATACTCGATAAGTACATTATTAATTGTGAAATCTATGAAAATATAAATCTATAATTAAAGAGTATAAAATTTACATATTTAAGTTATAATAAAATCAAATTAAGAAGTAACCATATCTCAATTAGGGATGGCAATAGGTCGGGGTAAGACCCGGACCCGAACTAGACCTGCGTCATTTGGGACGGGTATGGGTCCAATGGGGCAGATAATGGGTATTTATTTTTAGACCCGGACGGGTATGGGGCAGATAACAGGCATGGTAGGACCCGACCCAGATAATTTTTATTTTGTTTTCTTTTTTTTTAAGTCTATATATAGAGTGAAAATATTGTTGTTCAAGAACTCTTGATTTATATATGTTGGTGTTTATTTCATAATTTATATATTATCTACAAAATTGTATAATAGTTAATTTTGAGTGCACTATTTTGAGTAAAAATCATACAAATTTGGCCAAATATATGAAGTTGGCGGCTCTAATAGGTCTTACCCACTTTTGGGTATTGTATTTTCTTAACGGGTCGGGTCTCGGGTCTGGGTCCATGCGAACTCGGCCCAAACCTGAATAACAATTTGACATCCCTAATATTCTCACTAGAAGATAGTGAGGTTTTAGAGTTCAAGCTCTATTCCTCGTATACAATTCCATAGTAATCAATGTTTCTAAACTCAGACCGAACATCTAACCACATTAATAACTAGGTCATTGGATCAGAGGTTCAATTGTTTGAGCCATTTTGGAAAAAATGGTTGGCTTGTACATACCTACTCATATATATCTATATATGTCAATATTGTAAAAAAGTAGGCGTTTAGGCATTTGTTGTAAGTCAAGTGGCTACGATAATCTAGAGGGAGGGTGAATAGATTATCTCGGTTTTGATTTTGCCTCTTTTTGAATAATCAAGCATAGATGAAAGCTATTGCGGAAAATAAACAACACACGTTGATTTAAAGAGCTTCACCCCACCAGGGACTACGTGCTCTACCACCCCAGATATATCAGGGATGGGTTTGAAAAAGAAAAAAATTTATTAATTACCAAAATTAATACATCACCTTGAGGATTACCATAACCTCTACAACACCTTTCAAGGAGATTACCACAATCTTCCTTCACCACCTTTGAAGAGTACCACACTCTCCAAACACCTATCACCTAGATCACCCAAGTATATTCTTACTACAAGAATACTCACAAGGATGTCTTGTGTTGAATGATGACCAAAATCAAGATTACAACTCAATAGTGAATGATACAATATGAGTACAAGTGTAATCAAGAATTGAAAGCCTAGACCTCAAATGTGTGCAAGTGAAAGTGCTTAGGCTAATACAACAAGATATATGAAAGTTTGCTTGTTTGCTCTTTGCTTGTGTAGTATGTTGTGTTGTTTGAATGAAGCCTCTATTTATAGAAGAGGTCTTTCCAGACATAGGCTCCTCCTTGAGGAGTGATTTCTTCGTAAAAAGAAACCATTTAAAATCATCAATATAGATGTTAGAAATCAATCCCACAAAATAGGAAAAAGTCATGCGAAAATGCAACGGATAGTTTCTTGATAAAAGCATGGGGGTTCGACCGGTCCGTGAGAGATAAGATTCAAATTGGTTTTTGCGATTTTTACATAGGGGGACCGGTCGGAGGGGGGTGCGACCAGTCGCGCCCTTGATCGTGTTGGTTGGGGTTGATTAAAAAAAACAGAAGAAGCAAAACTCGGGAGGGCTCCAGTGCACGGTCGCCCGGGGTCGCCAGGTCGCGCCCCAGTGGTCGACCACCCCGGCCGACCGGTCGCCTCTCCTTAATTTCTTCTATGTCTCATTTTTCTGTTTCAAAACTCAACTCGGTGCGGGTTGCCTATGGGCGAGGTCGAACTGAAATAGATGTGTTGTCCAATTTTTTATCGAAAATAAACTCCAAGAAATACTCCGAAAAATAGTAAAAATATTTTAAATCGATCGGAAGTATTTAGACAACATTTAGGGACATTGTTTTGGTTTAAAAACACATATGAACAAAATCATCAAAATCATGATAAAAACATTTATCTAACAAACTCCCTCTTTTTGATGATTACAAACCAAAACAATTTTCACAAGGACGATTTTGAAAACAAAATAATTTACCGGTTTTACGAGTGAACTATCCGTTTAAAAACAATTTATAAAAAGCTCCCCCTGTTGATAAGTACATCAACAAGAAAAATTGCATAAGCATAAGCATAAGCTATAACAAGCTTTTACGGGATACACATAAACATCATGAGCTAATAAGCTCCCACTGTCAAAATACTTATAATCTATTGCAATTAAGTCCATAATACAAGCCATGGACTATGTATACTTGGCTTTAGGAAGCCATAGCTTATAGCTTTTATTACAAGCTTTTATTAGCTTCTTTGAGCTAACGAGACAATTTCATGTTTCTCCCCATTTGGAATCATCAAAAAGAATGTTAGGATGATAAAAACATTATACAAGTATATCAAAGTGCGCCTAGAATACGATATATCAACCATTGAAAGAAGAAGGTTTAAAATTCGAAGAAATGGGAGAAATGTATCATGAGCAAATCCATAAGCTCGTTTTGTATACCAAGACATGATCTCAATAAGTATATAAGACTTTTGAAAGCAAGAGAATCATGTAGAAGTTGAAATTTTCATTGTGACATTTCATCGAACACTTTGTGGGCGTAAAAAGTAAAAGAAGTTGTATAGAGCCCTTGTAAATGAATCAAGCCAAAAAATTTCATCACCAAATCATACCAAGCATCATACAATACAATATAACAACTAAGCTCATCATGATCATAAGATAATTTCATCAAGAAATATACAAGAAAGCCATAAACTCAAGGTTTCAACCCAATTGAGCAAAGAAAGGAAAATTCTTACCATTCGATCGGTAAAGATGAGCGATGATGATGATAAACATGCTATATAAGGTCTAAGATATGAATTGAATGCATGAAAACAAATTTAGAGTGAAATTTGTGTGAATTTGGCAAAGGGGACGAAAATGGCAAAAATGGGTTAAAATGACTAAGGCATGAGACAGATCGGTTTTAATCCAAAAATTAGCTTAGGGTGACCGGTCGTGGTTGGCGACCAGTTGACGTTGAGGGAACATCGACTGGTCGCCCTCAACCTCATCAGCCCACTGTCTTGCCAGTTTTACAAAAAATCCGAATTTTCAACCAAAAATCCGATTTTTTGCCCCTAAGTTTTAAAAACATGCAAAATGCAAAAGTCTCGGAAGATAGCGGTTTTATAAAAATATCCGCCAATTGATCTTGAGATGGTACAAAAGATATCTCAATTTTTCGTTTAGAAATACAATCCCTTAGGAAATGATGTCGAATCTCAATATGTTTAGTACGGTTATGATGAACCGAGTTTTGAGCAATGTTTATAATGGATATATTGTCACAAAAGATAGGAACATTTTCAAAAGAGCATTTGTAATCCGCTAAGGTTTGCTTCATCCAAAGAAGTTGAGTACAACAAAAAGGCGGAAATATATTCGGTTTAGTAGTTGAAAGTGAAACACAATTTTGCTTCTTTGAAAACCAAGAAACTAGGCAATCGCCTAAAAATTGACATGATCCGGAAGTACTTTTCCAATCATCAATATTTCCCGCATAATCAGAATCACTATAACCTTTAAGAGAAAAATTTTCATTCTTTGGATAGAATAGACCATATTGAATAGTGCCTTTTAAATATCGAAAAATCCTTTTAATGACACTCATATGAGATTCTTTGGGATTGCTTTGAAAACGAGCACATAGGCATACGGCATGAAGAATGTCCGGTCTACTAGCGGTTAAATAAAGTAAACTACCAATCATACCTCGATACTTTGATTCATCCACGGACTTGCCTTTTTCATCTTTGTCAATTTTGACATTGGTTGCCATAGGAGTAGACACGGTTCTTCCTTCTTCAATGCCGAACTTTTTCAAAAGTTCCTTTGTATATTTTGATTGCGAAATGTATATACCTTCTTGTCATTGTTTAATTTGAAGCCCAAGAAAGAAGTTGAGCTCCCCCATCATACTCATCTCGAATTCTCTTGCATTAACTTAGAAAATTTCTTGCACAAGGATTCATTAGTAGCACCAAAGATGATATCATCAACATAAATTTGCACAAGTAAACAGTCTTGCCCTTTTAGAAAAAACAAAGAGAGTAGTATCAACTTTACCTCTTGTAAAACCATTTTGCAAAAGAAAAGAGCTAAGTCTATCATACCATGCACGGGGTTCTTGCTTTAAACCATACAAGGCATTTTTAAGTTTATAAACGTCATTAGGCCTAGAAAAATTTTCAAACCCAGGAGGTTGTTTTACATAGACTTCTTCTTGAATAAAACCATTTAAGAAAGCGGATTTAACATCCATTTGGTAGAGTTTGAAATTTTTATAACAAGAATAGGCAAGTAAAATACGAATAGCTTCTAAACGTGCTACGGGTGAAAAAGTTTCATCATAATCAATACCTTCTTCTTGACAATGCCCTTGAGCTACTAACCTTGCCTTGTTTCGAACAATGTTGCCTTGATCATCAAGCTTATTTCGGAATACCCATTTTGTACCAATAATAGTTTGAGAAGGAGAACAAGGTACCAATTCTCATACATCATTTCTTTCAAATTGATTCAATTCCTCTTGCATCTCCAAAAACCAATCCTCATCCTCAATAGCCTCCTTAGCATTTTTAGGCTCTTTTTGAGATATAAGAGCTTTTTCGGCAAATTTTCTTCGGGTCATCACTTTATCAAGGGGATCACCAATAATAAGATCTTTTGGGTGATCTCCTTTAAATTTCAAAGCCACGGGAAGATCCGAAGTATCACCTTTGTCTTCTTGAGGAACACTTGAAGTGGATGGTTGATCATTTGATGTAGTAGGTTGATCATTTTGAGCATCATTTTGAACAATGGGTTCAATAATATCCACTTCATCACTCTCATCACTGGGTATTCTTTCAACACCCGAAGCTTTATTGAATTTGACATGGATGGATTCTTCAACAACCCCGCTAGTCTTATTGTAAACTCGATATGCTTTGCTCTTTGTTGAATATCCCATAAATATCTCTTCATCGGCCTTATGATCAAGTTTGTCCAATTGATCTTTGGTATTCAAAATAAAACACTTACAACCAAATATCTTGAAATAGCTAATATTTGGAGTTCTTCCTTTCCAAAGCTCATATGGAGTTTTATTCATTTTAGGACGAATGTAAACTCGATTAATGACATAGCAAGCGGTACTTACGGCTTCGGCCCAAAAATATTTTGGAAGTGAAAATTCATTGAGCATTGACCGACTCATCTCTTGTAGTGTACGATTTTTTCTTTCGGCTACTCCATTTTGTTGAGGTGTCCTTGGAGCCGAAAAATTATGAGCATATCCCTTAGTTTCACAAAAGAATCTAAATTCACCATCAAATTCTCCACCTCAATCACTTTGAATAGACTTAATAATATCTTCCTTTTCATTTTCAATAAGTCTACACAACTTAACAAACTCATTAACGGCATCGCTTTTATTGGTAAGAAAAAGAGCCCAAGTATATCTAGAAAAATCATCGACAATAACGAAAGTGTAATGTTTTCCACTTAGACTTGCCGTACCAATATCCCCATACAAATCAAGGTGAAGCAATTGTAGGGGTTTGGTTGTGGAATATTTCATTTTTGGGCTTAAAACTACTTTTAACTAATTTGTTCTTTTGACAAGTGTCACATAAGCCAAGATTTTCAAAATTCAATTTGGGTAGTCCTTTCACGTGTTGGTTTTTGTAAATATTTTTCAAATTCTTGTATCCAACATGTCCAAGTCGCCTATGCCATAAACTAGTTAAATCATTATTGGCGACTAAACAAGAAACAT
Organism: Rehmannia glutinosa; assembly: GCA_016081115.2. Classification (NCBI taxonomy): domain Eukaryota; kingdom Viridiplantae; phylum Streptophyta; class Magnoliopsida; order Lamiales; family Orobanchaceae; genus Rehmannia; species Rehmannia glutinosa. The sequence continues at coordinate 132,764 of JABTTQ020002838.1, forward strand.
TTTGACTAACCAAATCACTTGTACAAATTTTGTAAAGATTGCCTTTTCTATTTGCTTCACAAATAATTTCACCATTTTTAAAGTATAAAGCATTATTCTTTATTGAAAGAAACATCATAATTTGAATTACAAAGTTGGCTAACACTTATCAAATTAAACTTAAGCCCTTCTACTAAAAGAACATTACTAAGAGAGAAAGAAGAGTTATCAATTACTCCATTTCCAAGAATTCTTCATTTGTCATTGCCGAACATGACCACACCCTCTTCTTGGAGCTTGATATTGGTAAAAAGTTCTCTCCTCCTGGTCATATGGCGTGAACATCCGCTGTCCACGAGCCATTTTGAATCTTCCATTGTCGTTATAGCCCCTATTACCTCATTATTTTCATCATTTATGGCCATAAGACCATGTTCGATTTCTCCTTCCTCGTCGGTTGTTTCAAGTAATTCATCCCAAGTTTTGACCTCCGCATTTAGAGCCTTCTTTTTCGAAAAATGCTTCTTTTTATTTTGTTCCTCCTCATCGAGTTTTGGGCAATCGGCAATGAAGTGCCCGGGTTTTCTGCATTTAAAGCAAGCATTATCTCTCGTTTTTCTTGCCTTATTTTTGTTCACAAATTTTGCAAATTTTCGAATAAGTGCGGCCGTCTCCTCATCATCAACATCATTATCATAGTATGCATTATTAGAAGAAGAAGCAAGACCTTTAGGAATATTTTGCATACCCGATTGATTGATGGTTGGTTTAGAATTTTTCCTCTCCTTAAGATAGACTTCATAGATGAGGAGATTCCCGATGAGCTCGTCAAATTTGAGTGTCTCAAGATTTTGTGCCTCGTGATAGTCGTCACCTTTTTGGACCATGAGTAGGAAGAGCATTCAATACCTTAGTCACCTTGTCTTTTCGGAGATGACTTTACCGAGGGCCACAAGAGGATTGACAATGTTGTCAAGCCTTTCCACCATCTTCTGAGATGCTTTCACCATCATACATGTTAAAGTTTTGAAATCTTTAACAAGCATGGTCTTTCTTCTTGCTTGACCTTCTTTGTCCCTTCATATATAGTCTCCAATTTTTCCCAAACCTCATGTGCCGACCTTATGCCTCTTATGCGATTGTACTCGGTGGCGGTAAGAGAACAATGCAAAATATTTAAGGCCTTACCGTTTAGAGAGAAAGCCTTTTTGTCGTTTTCATCGAACTCCTTGAAAGGCTTAGGAGCCGATGTGCCATCCTCCAATTTCTTGGTTGGTTGATCAACTCCTTCAACAACCACATTCCAAATGTCGAACCCGCACTTGTAGGAAGCACTCCATACAGTCTTTCCAAAATGCGTAGTTGTTGGCGTCGAATAGTGGTGGCTTGTTGGTGGAGGCGCCGGTGGTGAGATGGGCATCATTCGTAGCCATGGATCTTTTCTCTTTACTCGGAATGAGCTAGCCAAAGAGTTTGGCTTTGATACCACTTGTAAGTCCAAGTGGCTACGATAATCTAGAGGAGGGTGAATAGATTATCTCGATTTTTTGATTTTGCCCTCTTTTTCGAACACTCAAACAAAGATGAAAGCTAAATGCGGAAAATAAACAACACATGTTGATTTAAAGAGCTTCACCCCACCTAGGGACTACGTGCTCTACCACCCCAGTATATCCGGGATGGGTTTCGAAAAAAAAAAGAAATTTTATTAATTACCAAAATTAATACAACACCTTGAGGATTACCACAACCCTCTTACAACACCTTCAAGAAGATTACCACAATCTTCCTTCACCACCTTTGAAGAGTACCACACTCTCCAAACACCTATTGATGGCTCAAAAGCTACCTTTAAAACCGTAGGCAAGTGCACCTATCGTTTTATAGTATAGATTATTGAGTACCGAGTGTCATTCCCACGAGGATTGTAAGTACTAATAATTACCGTCTTTTTGTTATTTAATCTAACAATTTTCAGAGTTTTTGTTTGATGAAAAAGGAAAACAAATTATAAATTGTAAAAATGAAGGAAGATTTGTAAAATAAGAAATCAAGAGATAGAAATGTGTTTGAATGTAAATCCTCTAGAATGTTTTTGTGATTTGACAAGTTAAAAATACAACCATAAGCCCTTAAGCAAAAACCAACCTCTTTTAATAAAATCTCATGTCTTGTGGACCGTAGAAATTCCCAATTTAAGTTAAACCCTTTCTCAAGGCGAAAAACTTCTAATCTCAAGTTGATTAACTGAAATCTCTTTCTAGTTAAAACCCCCAAGACAAAGATTATAACGATTTGTGAATTCCCATATTAGGTTTGACCCTAATCCGGAAGATTTATGTCGTCCCATATCTAGGATTGCATGCAACTCTTTTCACTTATATAGGTTCTATTTCACCATGAATCTCTCGATTTCCGGATGAAAAATAAACCTCAAATCAATATTGCGCATATATCAATTCGAATGAACGAAGCATAATATAAGTGAATCACACAAAATATGAAGATTTTATTAAAAACATACACACCTTAATCACAAATCCATTCTAGAGTTCATTACATTCAAACACTAGGAGTTTAGCTACACATGATTTTGACCAAAGAATAAATTACACAAGAAGATTTAAGTATTGTAGACATGGTGTACTTATCTTTCTCAAAATCTCAATTGACTTCTTTCTTGATTGATGATGTTGCTCCAAGCCTTCTTCTCCAATATTGCCCCCAAGCTTTCTCCTCCAAGACCCCTTGATCCCAATTCTACTTAATGAAATGAATACAATGAATATTTCCTGAGTATCTAATGAATGCCTATCCCAACTTCAACCCTTGGCTTTTATAGGCAACCAATACATTGATAATACTCTCTTTTGTTAAAAAATTGCCTCCATTTTCCTTGTTGGTTGGTGAATTCTTGTATTCAAGTGATGAGGAGGGGACATGGAGACATGTTTCAAAGCAAAATAGGGTGTTAAAAGTGTACAAAAGTGGCCAAAATGGGTTGGTTGGTGAGTTTTCCCCAAATTCCGCAAAGAAAAGTTGCAAAAAGAGGTCCGGACACGCCGTGTCACCCAGAGCGGCCGGGCCGTGCTGTTTTTATCACACGGGACTCGGGAAACATGGCGTGCTCCCAACACGGACGGTAGCCGTGTCTCGGACACGGCCGTGTTGGGGAACACGGCCTGGCCGTGTCGTGGGAGGTTTGTTTTGTGCGAAAAAATCGAGTTTTAGCTCCGTGAACACGGCCGTGTTGCCGACACCCCTGCCCGTGTTGGACCAAAAAGGCCCGAAATGACGCGTTTGGCTTGGAATTTCGGCGTTTTGCATCCTTAAACTCCCGGTATGTTTTGACATGAATCCATGGTCCGAAATTCACCAAAATTAGCCCCAAATGGTCAATCTACATCAATAAAAGCACCGGAGTAATATGAACTATGTACAATCAAATATTTATAAAACTAACAATAAAATAACTCGAATACTACTCAAATATACACATAAAACATGCAAAAAGACTTATCAAACCACTCCAACTTTGAACTTTGCTTGTCCTCAAGCAAAACATTATATCAAAAAGAAGGATTCAATAAATCACAACACAAATTTTTTTTTTTTTTTTTTCAACACATTGAACACAAGCAGTCAAGTTCTTAGCCTTCTCAACCCGAATTAACCATTTCAAAAAAAATTATTTTGCAAAGCGATCGATTTGTCAAGAAAGACCGTAATATCGGTAGGCATTATTGAGACTTGAAATCATCACGCCACAAATATTGATAGTTATGAACAACTTCAATTCAATAATGCTATGAAAATACAAGAACTCAATGGATCATAGTAGTTAGCTTACTAGTTATATAACCAAGCTTCTTGAACTTTATTGGAATGAGAAGTCGAGGAGTATTCATTCTCCTTTTTTTTTTTTTTCTTTTTTTTTTTTTTTTTTGGGACCTTACGAGACATGCTTCCACTAGGTTTATATTTTGAATTTTTGTTCAAACACTCCTAGGGTGGTTTCCCATACTCATATTCGTGTCGCCGTTTTTACGTAAAAAAGACAAACATGGGGCTCATGAATGCTCCTAGTTACTAAGCAACAACAAACAAGAGGAATATAACCTCGATTGGTCCGTTTTTTTCTTCTTTTTTTTTTTTTTTTTTCATTTTTCTCTTTCTTTTTTTTTTATTCGCAAGCTTGGTTTAACAACTCGTTAACCACTACTAAATCACGAGTTCTCAGACGTTCATAGCGCTAGGTATCGTCGTATATGCCTTAACACATCAAGTATTTATGGTGTTAGAAATCTCGTCAAAATTTTGCCTGCATCCACGTCAATCTATCCTAGACAATCAATTGCTTCACATTGAAAACACAAATTAACAAGTTAATGTAGGTATAATTGGGCTAAGTTATTGACTAGCAAACATTCAATTTGTAAAAAAAAAAAATCATATCTCTCACAAACAAGCATACAAGCATTCCGAAAATGTTATTGTACCCACCTCCAACTTTATGATTCACATTGTCCTCAATGTGAAAGAAAGAAATGGACAAACACACACAACACACTCAAAAAAAAAAAAAAAAGCAAAAGAAACTAGAATGATATAAAAGAAGTGGAAAAAGAAAAATACGACCTTACTTACAATAGTGGAATCGGTGTTGAGTGATCATTGGGTTGTTTTGGCACGGGACCTTCAACGGCATCTTCATACCTAATCAAAGTTAAGCAACACACAACTCGAACACCGTGAAATCTCAAATATTCCCAATTAGGACAACCAAGAAGATGTTCAAGAGTTTTTTTTTTTTTTTTTTTTTGATTTGAAAATGACTCTAAGGACTTGTGATTATTTTGAAAGAAAATAAAATAAAAAAATAAAAATGAATGAAAACAATTGCACACAAACATCGGGTTGCCTCCAGGGGTAAGCTTCTTTAACGTCATATATTGGACCATTTCACCTAAATGTGAAGATTTAATCGGCGGAGCATGAGCTCAACTTATGAAAAATTTTATCTCTTTGAACAACATCGCCATCCGTATCGATTTTCGAACAATTGACCTTCATGGTCCTATTTTTTCGCATGTTATTCTCAAAATGGGATTTATCCGTGGAAACTTTTGCACATTGAACATCACATACTTTCGAGGATTTATTAGAAGACATATCAAGCAAAGAATCATTTATCCTTGTCTCAATCAAGTTTATAGGAAAATAAGTATCATTTATAGGATTTCTCAAAGGAATTTTAAAGATAACTTGTTCACCCCCTACTCTCAAAGTAAGCTTTCCATCATGCACATCAATGAGAGATTTAGCGGTAGCAAAAAGGACGCCCTAGAATTAAGGGAACTTATATCATCATGCATGTCAAGAATAATAAAATCAATCGGGAATATGAATTTATCAATCTTAACTAGCACATCTTTAACAATACCTCTAGAATGTTTAATCGATTTATCGGTTAATTGAATGTCCATCCTAATAGGTTTAAGTTCACTTAATTCCGCATGCTTGAATGTTTCATAAGACATCACGTTTATACTAGCTCCTAAGTCGGCTAGTGCCCTATCAACAGTAAACCATCAATTGTGCAAGGGATAATAAAGCTTCCGGATCATTAAATTTTTGCGGTAGTTCATTGGAATGACATTTATCATTCAATCGCACATTTGATAATTTATTAAGCTTATTTTCACTAGGAATGATGTCATTAAGATCCCTAACATGCTTTGAATGAGGTCAACAAACGGATTATGGCATGTAATTGTTTGAAAGAATCAAGTACTTACCAAATTTGTCCTCCCTTCTATCTTCTTCGGTTAGACTCTAGGTAAGGGATCTTGGGCTTGTATTCGCAACCTCCTTTTTCATGAGATTTTCTTTGGGCATGTCATCCTCCACGATTTCATCGGCGGCGGCATTGGCATAATCATGCTCATGTGGAAAATCGATGGTGATTGCCTTTACGTGCTCCCTTGGGTTTGGCTCGGTATTACTCGACAAACTACCTTGTGGCCTTTCGAAATCATCTTCGCAATCCGCCTATTTGGTTTTCCAGATTATGGATAGATCTCTTGATTTCTCAAGGATGTTTCCACCGCCTGGAATCGGGTATCTGTTGATTGCACAAACTTTGTTATAAGATCTTCCAAGTTAGGCTTACCTTGATTTGGTGAAATCCGAGAGACGTGTGTAGATCGGGATTGGGATTAGGTCGTGGTTGGCCTTGATTTCCCAACCGAAATTAGGATGTTGTCGCCACCCAGGATTATATGTGTTCTTTGTAAGGATTACTTGGGTAATTTCGCCTTGATTCCCAACGTAATTAGCATGTTCAGCGTGAGGTATTGTGTGTGTGGGCATCTGATGATTATGCAATCCTCCGCAAGTTTCACAAGATAAAACATGCGGTGGTGGTGGTTTAGGAGTTGCTAGATCGTCGATCTTTTGGGTCAATGCTTCGACCTGTGCGGCGAGCGTAACTACCTGATCTGCATTATACACACCAACCGACTGTTAGTTTTACCTCGTATGGATTGCCATTGGTAGCCGTTCATGGCCATTCCTCAATCAAATCCCCGAGCGGCTTAGGCGTTTTGTTATTAAGAGTTCCCCGGCCCGTGATCGATCATTTGTCTTGTTGCGAGAAAGTAGCCCATTATAAAATGTTTGGACTTGCATCCAAATAGGTAGGCCATGGTGTGGGCATTTCCGCAACAATTCTTTGAATCTCTCCCAAGTGTCGTACAAGGTCTCGTCATCTTCTTGAGTGAATGAAGAGATTTCATTCCTCAATCGTGCAGTTTTGGCCGGTGGAAAATATTTCAAAAGGAACTTTTCGGCCATGATGTTCCACGTTGTAATCGTTCCCTTTGGCAAAGTATTTAGCCATTGTTTAGCCCGTCCCCGAAGAGTAAATGGGAATAGGCGTAAACGGATGGCATCATCAGAGACCCCATTGATTTTGAATGTATCGCAAATTTCGAGGAAATTTGCGATATGATTCGAATCTTCGCCTGGTAGCCGTCAATTGAACGAATTGTTGCACCATTTGAATGACATTCGGTTTGATTTCAAAATTATTGGCGCAACAAATGGGCCTTACGATGCTAGATGACGTGTCGTCCATGGATGGTTTGGCATAGTCATACATAGTTCTTTGTTCATCCTCCATGACGAAATCTTTATTTTCGTTAGTCTTTCTCCGTGTTGCTACCAGGGCGGTGTCGCGACTTCCAAATTCGGCGACGAGTAGGCATACACTGCGGTAAACAAAAAGGATAAGTATAAACCAAGACTTACAAAGATAGATAAAAAGAAAGATAATGGTAAAAATAAAAAAAAAATGATTAAATTAACAAAAATAAAGCGTTCTTAATATTACAATCCCGCAACGCGCGCCAAAACTTGATGGCTCAAAAAGCTACCTTTAAAACCGTAGGCAAGTGCACCTATCGTTTTATAGTATAGATTATTGAGTACCGAGTGTCATTCCCACGAGGATTGTAAGTACTAATAATTACCGTCTTTTTGTTATTTAATCTAACAATTTTCGAGTTTTTGTTTGATGAAAAAGGAAAACAAATTATAAATTGTAAAAATGAAGGAAGATTTGTAAAATAAGAAATCAAGAGATAGAAATGTGTTTGAATGTAAATCCCTCTAGAATGTTTTTGTGATTTGACAAGTTAAAAATACAACCATAAGCCCTTAAGCAAAAACCAACCTCTTTTAATAAAATCTCATGTCTTGTGGACCGTAGAAATTCCCAATTTAAGTTAAACCCTTTCTCGGCGAAAAACTTCTAATCTCAAGTTGATTAAGCGAAATCTCTTTCTAGTTAAAACCCCAAGACAAAGATTATAACGATTTGTGAATTCCCATATTAGGTTTGACCCTAATCCGGAAGATTTATGTCGCCCTATATCTAGGATTGCATGCAACTCTTTTCACTTATATAGGTTCTATTTCACCATGAATCTCTCGATTTCCGGATGAAAAATAAACCTCAAATCAATATTGCGCATATATCAATTCGAATGAACGAAGCATAATATAAGTGAATCACACAAAATATGAAGATTTTATTAAAAACATACACACCTTAATCACAAATCCATTCTAGAGTTCATTACATTCAAACACTAGGAGTTTAGCTACACATGATTTTGACCAAAGAATAAATTACACAAGAAGATTTAAGTATTGTAGACATGGTGTACTTATCTTTCTCAAAATCTCAATTGACTTCTTTCTTGATTGATGATGTTGCTCCAAGCCTTCTTCTCCAATATTGCCCCAAGCTTTCTCCTCCAAGACCCCTTGATCCCAATTCTACTTAATGAAATGAATACAATGAATATTTCCGAGTATCTAATGAATGCCTATCCCAACTTCAACCTTGGCTTTTATAGGCAACCAATACATTGATAATACTCTCTTTTGTTAAAAAATTGCCTCCATTTTCCTTGTTGGTTGGTGAATTCTTGTATTCAAGTGATGAGGAGGGACATGGAGACATGTTTGCAAAATAGGGTGTTAAAAGTGTACAAAAGTGGCCAAAATGGGTTGGTTGGTGAGTTTTCCCCAAATTCCGCAAAGAAAAGTTGCAAAAAGAGGTCCTGACACGCCCAGTGTCGCCTTGAACGGCCGGGCCGTCTTTGTTTTATCACACAGGGACTCGGGGAAACATGGCGTGCTCCCAACACGGCCAGGCCGTGTCTCTCGACACGCCAGCCGTGGGAACACGCCTGGCCGCCGTGTCGGAGGTCGCATTTTGTGCGAAAAAATCGAGTTTTTAGCTCCGCGGAACACGGCCGTGTTGCCCGACACCCTGCCCATGTTGGACCAAAAGGCCCCGAAATGACGCGTTTGGCTTGGAATTTCGAGCGTTTTGCATCCTTAAACTCCCGGTATGTTTTGACATGAATCCATGGTCCGAAATTCACCAAAATTAGCCCCAAATGGTCAATCTACATCAATAAAAGCACCTCGGAGTAATATGAACTATGTACAATCAAAAATTTATAAAACTAACAATAAAATAACTCGAATACTACTCAAATATACACATAAAACATGCATAAAAAGACCCTTATCACCTATCACCTAGATCACCTGTTAGATAAATGTTTTTATCATGATTTTGATGATTATGTTCGATTTTGTTCAAATGTGTTTTTAAACCAAAACAATGTCCTAAATGTTGTCTAAATACTTCCGATCAACTTAAAATGTTTTTACTATTTTTCGGAGTATTTTTTGGAGTTTATTTTCCTTAAAAAAATTGGACAACACATTTGTTTCAGGCTCGACCGGTCGCCTATAGGGCAACCCGTACTGAGTTGAGTGAGAAACAGAAAATGGGGCGTAAGAAAAATAGGGCAGGCGGCCGAGTCGACCGTGTGGTCGGTCGGCGGTCGCGGTCGGCCGTCGGCCGTGGCGGGCGACTGCACAGGAGTTGGTTTTTTGTTCCGACTTCTGTTTTCGTAAATTCTTCAAGCGCAATCAGGTCACGACTAAGGCGACCGATCGCACCCCCTCCGACCGGTCCCCTGTGTTAAAATTCGCAGAATTCAATTTCAATCTTATCTCTGCGCGACCGGTCGAACCCCCTGTTTATCAAAGAAACTATCCGTGCGTTTTGGATAGTTTTTCCCTATTTTGTGGGATTGATTTCTAACAGCTATATTGATCTTTTTAAATGGTTTCTTTTGCAGCAAATCACTCCCCAAGGAGGAGCCTATGTCTGGAAATGAAAGCCAAGTCCTCTCCTATAAATAGAGGCTTCATTCAAGCAACAAGACACAACACTCTACACAAGCAAAGAGCAATTGAGCAAACACTTTCATAAATCTTGTTGTATTAGCCTTAGCACTTTCACTTGCACAAATTTGAGGTCTAAGCTTTCAATTCTTGATTACACTTGTACTCATATTGTTTCAATCATTATTGAGTTGTAATCTTGATTTTCGGTCATCATTCAACACAAGACATCCTTGTGAGTATTCTTGTGGTAAGAATACACTGGGTGATCTAGGTGATAGGAGTTTGAAGGTTGTGGTAATCTTGAGGTGTTGTAAGAGGGTTGTGGTAATCCTCGAGGTGTTGTAAGAGGGTTGTGGTAATCCTCGAGGTGGTGAAAGAGGTTGTGGTAATCCTCAGGTGTTGTATTAATTTTTGGTAAATTAATAAAATCTTTTTTTCTTTTTGAAATCCATCCCGGATATACTGGGGTGGTAGTAGATTAGGCCCTAGGTGGGTTGAACTACTATAAATCGACGTGTGCTATTTACTTTCCGCATTTAGCATTTCATCTTTGCTTGAGTCTTTCGAAAAAAAGGGCAAAATTTGAAAAACCGGGATAATCTATTCACCCCCCTTCTAGATTATTGTAGCTCTTGGACTAACAAGTGGTACCAGAGCCAAACTCTTTGGCTAGCTCGTTCCGAGTAAAGAGGAAAGATCCATGGCTACACATGATACTCATCTCACCACCGGCGCCTCCACCAATAAGCCACCACTATTCGATGCCAACAACTACGCATTTTGGAAAGACCGTATGGAGTGCTTTTTACAAGGGTGCGGGTTTGATATTTGGAATGTGGTCATTGAAGGAGTTGATCAACCAACCAAGAAATCGGAGGATGGCACCTTGACTCCTAAACCTTTCAAGGAGTTCGATGAAAACGACAAAAAGGCTTTCTTTCTCTCTAAACGGTAAGGTGCCTTAAATATTTTGCATTGTTCTCTTACGCTCACGAGTATAATCATATAAGAGGCATAAGGTCGGCACATGAGGCTTGGGAAAAATTGGAGACAATTTATGAAGGGACTAAGAAGGTCAAGCAAGCAAGAAAGACCATGCTTGTTAAAGACTTTGAAAACTTTAACATGCATGATGGTGAAAACATTTCCAAGATGGTGGAAAGGCTTGATAATATTGTCAATCCTCTTGTGGCCCTTGGTAAAGCCATTTCCGAAGAAGACAAGGTGACTAAGGTATTGAATGCTCTTCCGGCTCATGGTCCGAAAAAATGACGGCAATCACGGAGGCACAAAATCTTGAGACACTCAAGTTTGACGAGCTTATTGGAAACCTCCTCATCTATGAAGTCTACCTCAAGGAAAAGAAAAATTCCAAACCATCCATAAATCAATCGGGTATGCAAATTATTCCTAAAGGTCTTGCTTCTTCTTCTAATAATGCATACTATGATAATGATGATGATGATGAGGAGACGGCCGCACTTGTTCGAAAATTTACAAAATTTGTAAATAAAAATAAAGCAAGAAAACCTAGAGATAATGCTTGCTTTAAATGCGGAAAACCCGGGCACTTCATTGCCGATTGCCCAAAGCTCGATGAAGAGGAGCAAAAGAAAAAGAAGCCTTTCACAAAAAAGAAGGCTCTAAACGCGGAGGTCAAAACATGGGATGAACTACTCGAAACAACCGATGAAGAAGGAGAAACTGAACACGGTCTCATGGCCATAGACGATGAAAACAATGAGGTACACTCAAATTCCTCTACTTCCTCCATAGTTGATGACTTACAATGTGATTTTGATGAATTGCAAATTGAGTTTCAAAATTTAATAGTTAAATACAAAAATTTGAAAAAGGAGCATAAGGAGCTTAAGGTTGAAAAAGAAAAATTATTTACCTCTTATGAATCTCTAGACAAAGCTCATGCTCTTACTCTTACTAGAATTCATTCTCTTGAAATCGAAAAGGAATCGCTCACAAAAGATATTGAATGTTTGAAAAATGATGTGCATCGTTTCAACATAAGCACGGATAAAGTCACAAAAATTTTAGATGCACAAAAAGGTGAGCATTCCAAATTGGGACTTGGTTATAAACCATTTCAAAGTGTTTTTAAGAAAAATAACCAAGGTCCGACTTTTGTACGTGCTAATAATTACAATACTCCTACTTGTTTTTATTGTGGCAAAGTTGGACATTATGCTAATAATTGCAAATTGAGAAATAGCTCAAGACATGTTTGGAGACCCAAAGGTCTCAAGACTAACCCCCATGGACCCCAAAATTATAGGGTACCTAAAAGAAATTCCTTTGTAGATGATAGGGGCTATAACAACAATGGAAGATTCAAAATGGCTCGTGGACAGCGGATGTTCACGCCATATGACCGGGAGGAGAGAACTTTTTACCAACATCAAGCTCCAAGAAGAGGGTATGGTCATGTTCGGCAATGGCAAAGGAAAAATTATTGGAAATGGAGAAATTGGTAACTCTTCTTTCTCTCTTAGTAATGTTCTTTTAGTTGAAGGGCTTAAGTTTAATTTAATAAGTGTTAGCCAACTTTGTGATTCAAATTATGACATTTCTTTTAATAAAGAAAAATGCCTTATTCTTAAAAATGGTGAAATTATTTGTGAAGCATATAGAAAAGGCAATCTTTTCAAAATTTGTACAAGTGATTTGGTTAGTCAAAATGTTTCTTGTTTAGTCGCTAATAATGATTTAACTAGTTTATGGCATAGGCGACTTGGACATGTTGGATATAAGAATTTGAAAAATATTTACAAAAACCAACATGTGAAAGGACTACCCAAATTGAATTTTGAAAATCTTGGCTTATGTGACACTTGTCAAAAGAACAAATTAGTTAAAAGTAGTTTTAAGCCCAAAAATGAAATTTCCACAACCAAACCCCTACAATTTCTTCACCTCGATTTGTATGGGGATATTGGTACGGCAAGTCTAAGTGGAAAACATTATACCTTCGTAATTGTCGATGATTTTTCTAGATATACTTGGGCTCATTTTATTACCAATAAAAGCGATGCCGTTAATGAGTTTGTTAAGTTGTGTAGACTTATTGAGAATGAAAAGGAAGACACTATCAAGTCTATTCGAAACGATCGAGGTGGAGAATTTGACGGTGAATTTAGAGTATTTTGTGAAACCAAATGATATGCTCATAATTTCTCGGCTCCAAGGACACCTCAACAAAATGGAGTAGCCGAAAGGAAAAATCGGACACTACAAGAGATGAGTCGGTCCATGCTCAATGAATTTTCACTTCCAAAATATTTTTGGTCCGAAGCCGTAAGTACCGCTTGCTATGTCATTAATAGAGTTTATATTCGTCCTAAAATGAATAAAACTCCATATGAGCTTTGGAAAGGTAGAACTCCAAATATTAGTTATTTCAAGATATTTGGTTGTAAATGCTTTATTTTGAATACCAAGGATCAATTAGACAAACTTGATCCTAAAGCCGATGAAGGGATATTTATGGGATATTCAACAAAAAACAAAGCATATCGGGTTTACAATAAGACTAGTGGAGTTGTTGAAGAATCCATTCATGTCAAATTTAATGAAGCTTCGGGAGTTGAAAAAATACCTAATGATGATAGTGATGAAGAAGATATTATTGAACAATTTGTTCAAATTGACGATCAACCGTCTACATCAAATGATCAACCATCTACTTTAAATGGTCCTCAAGAAGATAGAGGTGATATCTCGGATCTTCCCGTTGCATTGAAATTTAAGGGAGATCACCCAAAAGATCTTATTATTGGTGATCCTTGACAAAGTGATGACCGGAGAAAATTTGCCGAGAAAGCTCTTATTTCTCAAAAAGAGCCTAAAAATGCTAAGGAGGCTATTGAGGATGAGGATTGGTTTCTAGAGATGCAAGAGGAGTTGAATCAATTTGAAAGAAATGATGTATGAGAATTAGTACCTTGTCCTCCATCTCAAACTATTATTGGTACAAAATGGGTATTCCGGAACAAACTTGATGATCAAGGCAACATTGTTCGAAATAAGGCAAGGTTAGTAGCTCAAGGGTATTGTCAAGAAGAAGGTATTGACTATGATGAAACTTTTGCACCCGTAGCACGTTTAGAAGCTATTCGTATTTTACTTGCCTATTCTTGTTTTAAAAATTTCAAACTTTACCCATGGATGTTAAATCTGCTTTCTTAAATGGTATTATTCAAGAAGAAGTCTATGTAAAACAACCTCCGGGGTTTGAAAATTTTTCTAGGCCAAATGATGTTTATAAACTTAAAAAGGCCTTGTATGGTTTAAAACAAGCACCCCGTGCATGGTATGATAGACTTAGTTCTTTTCTTTTGCAAAATGGTTTTATAAGAGGTAAAGTTGATACAACTCTCTTTGTTTTTGAAAAAGGGCAAGATTGTTTACTTGTGCAAATATATGTTGATGATATTATCTTTGGTGCTACTAATGATTCTTTGTGCAAGAAATTTTCTAAGTTAATGCAAGGAGAATTCGAGATGAGTATGATGGGGGAGCTTAACTTCTTTCTTGGACTCCAAATTAAGCAATGTCAAGAAGGTATTTACATTTCACAATCTAAGTATACAAAAGAACTTTTGAAAAAGTTCGGCATTGAAGAAGGAAGAACCGTCTCTACTCCTATGGCAACAAATGTCAAAATTGACCAAGATGAAAAAGGCAAGTCCGTGGATGAATCAAAGTATCGAGGTATGATTGGTAGTTTACTTTATTTAACCGCTAGTAGACCGGACATTCTTCATGCCGTATGCCTATGTGCTCGTTTTCAAAGCAATCCCAAAGAATCTCATATGAGTGCCGTTAAAAGGATTTTTCGATATTTGAAAGACACCATTCAATATGGTTTATTTTATCCAAAGAATGAAATTTTTTCTCTTAAAGGTTATAGTGATTCGGATTATGCGGAAATATTGATGATCGGAAAAGTACTTAGGATCATGTTAATTTTTAGGCGATTGCCTAGTTTCTTGGTTTTCAAAGAAGCAAAATTGTGTTTCTCTTTCAACGGCCGGCCGAATATATTTCGCCGCTTTTTGTTGTACTCAACTTCTTTGGATGAAACAAACCTTAGCGGACTACAAATGCTCTTTTGAAAACGCATCTATCTTTTGTGATAATATATCCGCTATTAACATTGCTCAAAACCGGTTCATCATAACCGTACTCAAACATATTGAGATTCGACATCATTTTCTAAGGGATTGTGTTTCTAAACGTAAAATTGAGATATCTTTTGTTCCATCTCAAGATCAATTAGCGGATATTTTCACAAAACCGCTATCTTCCGAGACTTTTGCTTCGATACGAGCTCGGTTAGGCATAATGCATATTGAATGAGGCTTACGTTTGCATTTTGCACATTTTTAAAATTTAGGGGCGAAAAATCGGATTTTTGGTTGAAAATTCGGATTTTGGTAAAACTGACAAGACAGTGAGTTGAAGAAGTTGAGGGCAACCGGTCGCCCTCAACCTCGACCGGTCGCCCTAAGCTATATTTTGGCTTTTAAACGTTCTGTCTTCAGCATTCTTCATTTCAACATTTTTTTGGCCATTTTTCGTCCCTTTTGTCAAATTCACTCTAATTTCATTCAAAAATGGTTTTCATGCATCTTTTACAAAACATGGACATTATATAGCATGATCATCATCATTATGGCTCATTCTTTCCGATCATATGGTAAGAATTTCTCTTCTTTTGCTCAATTGGGTTGAACCCTTGAGTTTTTGAGTTACTTGAATATTTTTGATGTAATTTTCGTATGATCATGATGAGCTTGGTTGTTTTGTTGTAATGTATGATTATTGACTTGAATTGAGGTTGAAAATTTTGGCTTGAATCATTTACAAAGGTTATATACAACCCCTTTTATTTTTCACGCACACAAGGTGTTCGATGAAATGTCGCTATGAAAATTTCAACTTTTACGTGATTCTCTTGCTTTCAAAAGTCATCTATTATTATTGAGATCATGTTTTGGTAAACAAAACGAGCGTATGAACCCTTCATATTCTATTTCACTCATTTTCCTTGGATTGTTACGCTTTAATTGCTCAACGGTTAATAAACCGCTCTTTGGCGCACTCGATATTATTATATGGTGTTTTCACCATTCTAACATTCTTTTTGATGATTCCAAAGGGGGAGAAACAGGATATTGGCTCGTTAGCTCAAGAAAAGCTAATAAAAGCTCTCAATAAGTATTGTGGACTCGAATACCTAGTCCATGGCTTGAATTTTGGACTCGAATGAAATTGATTATAAGATTGTGACAGGGGAGCTTGAAGACATGATGCATCTTAAGCTTGTTATAGCTTGTGCTTCTTACTTATAATAATCATTTGTTGATATGCTCATAAATAGGGGAGCTTTGTATGAAATACTTCTAACGGAAAGTTTACTTGTAAAACCGGAAAATTTTGTTTGTTTTTCAAATCGCCCTCAAGAAAATTGTTTTGGTTTGTAATCATCAAAAGGGGAGTTTGTTAGATAAATGTTTTTATCATGATTTTGATGATTATGTTCGATTTTGTTCAAATGTGTTTTTAAACCAAAACAATGTCCCTAAATGTTGTCTAAATACTCCGATCAACTTAAAATGTTTTTACTATTTTTCTGAGTATTTTTGGAGTTTATTTTCGTTAAAAAAATTGGACAACACATTTGTTTCAGGCTCGACTGGGTCGTCCCTATAGGCAACCCGCACTGAGTTGGTGAGAAACAGAAAATGGGGCGTAAGAAAAATAAGGAGCACACCTGGCCGACTGTGACATGGTCAAAAAGAAAATTTGTTATTTCTTTTTACCACTTTTTCTTTTAAATCTTCTTACCACCATATTTTTCCTTCATTAGCTTTAAATACAAGTTGCTTTAATTGGCACCTCATGACTCAAATATTGCTAATTTTTGGACATTTTTAAGTAGTCTTTATGTAAACAACCTTTTTCAATTATCTACTATACTCATCCAACTTCTGTGGTTAAAAGGCCAAATAGGGATATTCAGATTTGTTTTTCCCCAGATCCACTCTATCGGGCTTAGTTTTAGCTGGCCCACCACAATTGACCAAGCCCAAGAAGGCCCACTTTAATCTCAGCACTGACACCAGAAAACCCGTCTCAGTCTCTCAGATAAAACACACATCAGAAAGATCCAATTTCTATTTTCTTTTTTTTGGGAGATCAATTCAATTTTATTTTAATTATTTTACAATTTCTTTGCTTCTCATTCATAGTTTCCGGCAACCCAAAAATATTTGTTGACAGAAAATGGGCGGCGGCGGAGGAGAGCACCACCACCACGTCGATGGGGGCACTCATGGGGCACACGGCGGTGATTTCAGGGGGAAAGTGTGGAGCATGACGGGTGGGCCCAATTGCCGCCCCAAGCACTGGAAGCGCAACACCGCCTTCGCCATGTTTGGCATTGTCTTGATCTGTATCCCAATCGCCATGAAATCCGCCCAGCTTGAGGTACACAAACAAATAGAAGTTCTATATTTGAGTATTGGATGTGGCTTAAATCAGTTGAGTTCTTATCTTTATCAAATTCTTAACGTCAAATTTATTTTTTTAAGTATATAATTGTGCTGGTGTATTGGATTGTCACAATTTAGGGTTCCCCAATTTAGGAGTGAAATGGTAGGGTTTTAGGTGAGATGGAATTTTGATGAGTTTTAGTGAGGTTTTAGGAATTGGGAATGAGCTTTATGAGCTTCGAAGTACCATTTTTTTTTAACCTTGTTCAGCTGCCTGCGGAGTGGAATTTAAGATGCATTATCAGCTTAACCTAAAAATTAAGTGATAAATAATACTTTATCTCCCTAACTCTAATCTAACAGTTAGGCCCATTCAACTCTAGAAATAGGCATATTGCCCTATCCATAAGTAAATTCAGTAAAGTTTGACTGGTAAATGTCACAAAATGTATCGTTTGGAATCGACATAATACTTATTTTCTTATGCGTGTGACAACGAAACACAAAACAGAGACAAACGCATCGACATAAATGTTACGTAAATATGGTGAACAATGCGGATGTATATTTTAAATGTGCCTATAATATGTGTTGTGCGTATTTGGCTAGGCGTATGTTCTCTATGTATGTCAACAATCTATTTTGTCTTTAATTCTATCCTAACAATTTATACTTACATATTTAATGTCATACCCATGTATGGATGTGATTATTTCTCATTATAGATATATTACTCATGATTGAGCTTCTTAATCTCTGTCGAAACACAAGAAACAAATAACATGGTGTCTTTGTTCATGTTGTCAAACTGTCGTTTGTAGTGTCTCCTTGATACTATCCCTATGCAGAGCCTCGCCTTTGTGTGGTTAGAGTGTATTAATACTCCTGTTACTGCAGTTGATGCAGTTCTTTTATGCATATTAAGTTGTCTCTCTGCTTCTCATGTTTCTTAGTTGAGAATAGTATATCCTCAGGATATTCGTACCGACAGTCCCATATAGATCATGAAATGAGGTTACCGTCAGTGATTGGATTGAAATTAGGCCTATTGGAGAGCTTCTTAATGATGTATTGATGAGTGATGCCACTTTTCTACTCTCCAACCTTTTGTATTGATTTTAGGGATAATTACAAAAACTACCCCTAAAGTTTCGGGGTGATTACAGAAAAAAAAAAGGAAAAAAAACACTGATAAGTTTCAAAATTATAATAACCCCTTTGAGGATTGCTTTCGCCTTACATTTTACCCCAACTGTGAATTGAGCTGAGGAAATTTGGTGACTTCATCAAATATTTTACAATTACATTCATCAAGTTTTCTAAATAAAAATAGCCCAAACTTTTCGTCTTACATTTTATAATTACATCTCTCAACTTTTCATCAGGAGACTTGTTGTAATTACCCCTTGATTTTATCATCTCTACCAAAAAACAAAGTTTATTTGGTGTTTCAATATACCAGCTGAATGCCACGTGAATATATTGAAACACAATACGTAATAGGAAATCCCAAATCCTACATTTGCCTTAACCTTCTGAGCGGAATATCATTCTCCGTCTAGCTTTATATGTGCTTACAACTCTTTCAACTATACATTTCAGTAGGATTTTCATGGCAGGTTAGAATTTTTGCGTATAATTATGTTTTCCCTGTTTTATGTAGCCTTTTGGGTTACTTATTTCAGTTTTTTCCGCTGTCTACTGCCGTCACATTTATTCTAGCTTGCTTTTGATTCCCACTTTCGGTGAAAAATCTATTCTTTCATCCTCTAAATTGCTTGTCACAACTTGTAACCTACATTCGGTTGTTTTGAAGTGATATTTTGTGCGTTAACAAGACGATTTCTTGCAGCAACGTCCACATCTTCCTGTTCGTCCAATTCCCTCCCAGCTTTGGTGCAAAAATTTTGGGAACAAAGACTATTGATCCATGATTAAGTCCTTGTAATGCATCTGTAAGAGATCTTTTGCCTTTTTGCTATTGTATTTCTCAAATTTCTTGTAATTTTGAAACTAGTCATTTTGAGATCTGTTTTTTGATGAAATAAGAAATGACTGGATTACTTCATTCAGGTGTTTTGACTTACGATTTTTATAATAGCAAAATAGGTGATTATAGGACTGTTGAGGCTAGCATTTCCATCACAATAGAACCCCACAAGCATTTGTGCTTTTATTTTAGGGTTATTGATTTTTTTAGTACCTGACCTATAGACACTTTGCTGACATTTTTGAGTTACCAATTTAGTACTCATACTTATGTTTCTTGGGGGCATTTTCGTCCTTAAAAGTGAATATGTACCAATTTATAAAAACAATTTTGAGTATACTTATTTAAATTATAAAATCAATTAAAATTTTAATTTAATTTATAAAAAGTAAAAAGAAGTTTCTAAAATATTAATGAATTTTTAGAAAAAATAAAATTAATTACGTTAAATTAGTATATTAATAAACATAAATTAGAATTTAATTAATCGAAAAAATAAATTAGTTTAGTTAACTAATTTTAAAAATTAAAATGAAAATTAAATAATTTAAAATTTAAAATTAAGATAGTAAATAAGAAAAATTATAGCAATTTTTTTATTGATATATTATTTTTTAATTAGTTTTTTAATCGAGTTTAAAAAATAATTAATTGGATTTATTTTTTTTTTTTTAATTTGAATAATAATAACTTATTTTTTAAATTTAATAATTCTAATTAATACTTAACTTTTTGGCAAAAACTTGCGTGAGACGGTCTCACGAATTTAGATCCGTGAGACGGAGCTCTTACACAAAGTTTTACAGGTTATTTTTTTCAGATTTTATTTTTCTTAGGGTTTATATTTGTTTTTTAGGGTTTATTTTGTTTCTTGGGTTTATTTTTAATTAATTTGGGTTTTTAGGATTTTTAGTTTTTTTTAGGGTTTATTTTTTATTTTTTGGGTTTATTTTTGTTTTTCGGGTTTATTCTTCATGGTTCATGTTTTTAGGGTTTATTTTTGTTTCTTCATGGTTCATTATTATTTTTAAATTTATTTTCATGGTTCATGTTCTCAAGACGGAGCCCTTAGGGGTCCCGTCTCACGGATTTAGATCCGTGAGACCGTTTCACAAGAGACTTGCTCTAACTTTTTAGCAAAAATTAAAAAAATCTTGGGGGCATTTACGTCCTTAAAAGTGAATAGGTACCAATTTATAAAAAATGTGAAGTATGAGTACTAAATTGGTAACTTGAAAATGTCGTGATCGAACCAAAGAAAGTGCATATAATTCAGTACTAAAAATCAATAACCCTTTATTGTATTAAAGGTATATACCAAAGAAGAAAACACCGAGATTTGAAGTAATTACGTAAAAACCCAAATGAGTTTCAAAATTACATAAACCGCTTGAGGTTTGATTCTGTCTTACATTTTGTAGCAACGGTTAGTTTGACTTGATGGAATTTGCTGACATCATCAAATATTTTACATTTACATCCTTCGACTTTTCTAAGTATTACAAGTAGTCCCAACTTCCCGTCATGCTATTTCAATATTTTGAAAAATTGAGGGATGTAATTGTAAAATGTAAGACGAAAAGTTTGGGCTAATTGTGACATTTAGAATTGGTGAGAGACGTAATTATAAAATATATAATGATGTCATCGAATTCCGTTAGAGTACAAATGTCTGTAAGACATAATCAAACTTTATAGGGTGTTTATGTAATTTTGAATCAAACCTCTAGGGTATTTCTCTAAATTTGAAACTTCCTTGGATTTTTTTGTAATTACCCCAAACTGAGGTTTGTTTTGGTAATAACCCCAATCAGCTCTCTCTCTCTCTCTCTCTCTCTCTCTCTCTCTCTCTCTCTCTCTCTCTCTCTCTCTCTCTCTCTCTCTCTCTCTGTGTCTGTGTGTGTGTGTGTATTTATTTATTATGAATTGTGGCAACAGTTATGGCGAGACGAGCTATGAAGATTGAAGCTCTCTAGCTAGTATCAGAATATCCCAATATTTAATTAATTTTGGAAATGCAATAATATCCATTATTTTCAAGACTTGGCCATATCTAGCAGCACAAATAATTACCAGAAATTAATTTCTAGCAGACTCCGTCTACTTAATTTTGGAACTTTCATCTTCAGCAATTATTTTTGCATGCTGTGGGCTACAATTGTTTCCAAAAAAAAAAGCAACAATTTCTTACACATAAATACGTTTACGAGATTTATCCAAGTGGTCAAAATTGAGGCCTCAAAATATTATAATATCTTGGATTTAAGTCTCATTATATATGTGTGATACTTGTCTCATTTTATATTGTTGTGGTCATTATTGTACAATTAATTGGTGACTGATTTTTGTATTGTATTTATTATTGATATCTTGATGTAATGGTGTAATTAACAAATTAAACTCAATCTATAGTAGATGAAAATTTAAAGTTACATTTTTTGTTAGAATTATACATATTAGACGTACGTATGTTCCAATATTTTCACTCATTTTCTTTTTGTGTTTTTCCAAGTGAGATTCTATTTTCAAATGAGAAATTGGTTGGCTAAACTTATAATTTAATTAAGTAATAACATAACAAACTACCATATTGCATATAGTATACCATAATTTATATTTGATCAATTGACAATTTAATTTAATTTGAGTTATATATTTTGCAATGACATTTGCAATAATTTGTCGCAATAAGCCAATAATAACCTCATAATTAATGTTTTTAATACATTATAATAACAAATAATAAGTAAAAGACATTTTAAATCACAATTAAAATAGAAGTGCAATTAAGTAGTAATAAAATATAAGTAATTATATAATTTTATAAATAAATTAATTTTTGATAATTAAACGAAAAATATAAATTAAAATATTCAGTTGGTTTAATGTATTGAAGATTATTTATAGCAAAACATTAAATTTTGGTACAAAAAGTTGCACCAAATTTATTGTGGATTTGTGGTCCTATATCTTCTTTTGTCAATGGCTTCTACATTAATTACATTGCCTGAGCCCTGAAACTATCATTATTTTCTAAAAAATATATATGTTTTTATTGATATATAATATGCTATCACTAATTAGTGTAACCTTTTAAAGTAATAAACTTGAGATAAATATATTACTTTCACCTCTCAATTTTCATAAAATTAGAATTGAGAGGGAACATGACATTTTTCATATATGGTGATGTAGACACTCGTTGGCACACGATAAGCCACAATTTTATCTGAAGTACAGAAGATGGAGAATTTAATACAAAAGACCCCAATGATAGAATAATAGTAACATCAAATCTATTTTCGTATGACTTTTCTTCTTAAATATTAATGCATGCATTTCTAGTACGTGTGGGATTTGGAAGACTTTCAACGATATATAATTATAGTGTCCCCATCACAACTTTATTGGTCAAGTTTAGTTAATTTCTTTTATGAAAATAACTACATGCAATTAGTTTTTTTAGAAATTTTATATATAATATGAAATATCTTCATATTTAATTTAATTGTTGCACTTTATTCATGTTAATTAATAATTACAATTTTTTTATAATTAAATTGGAGATAAACTTAACAATTCCCCGTAAATGTGGCAGCAAGAGTTCTTTGCACTTGTGAAATGTTTGAGTTTCACAAAAAGTGATTACATTAATACATATATCTATCAAATTTGTAAGAGCAAGTCTCTTGTGAGACGGTCTCACGGATCTAAATCCGTGAGACGGACCTCCTAAGGGCTCCGTTTTGAGAACATGAACCATGAAAATAAATTTAAAAATAATAATGAACCATGAATAAACAAAAATAAACCCTAAAAACATGAACCATGAAAAATAAACCCGAAAATCAAAAATAAAACCAAAAAATAAAAAACAAACCCTAAAAAAAAACTAAAAATCCTAAAAACCCAAATAAATTCAAAATAAACCCAAGAAACAAAATAAACCCTAAAAAAACAAATATAAACCCTAAGAAAAATAAAATCTGAAAAAAAACAAACCTTTAAAACTTTGTGTAAGGGCTCCGTCTCACGGATCTAAATCCGTGAGACCGTCTCACGCAAGTTTTTGCCAATTTGTAATGCATATTGTTGGGTATCTATCTGTCCCTCAATAGATCGATACACGAAGTACCGAATAACAAATTACAGACTCAAAGCCTATTATACAAAACAGTACTCTAGACACTTGCAAGAAAGTAAAGTACAATTGAATCTAAAAGTACAAGAAAGAAAGCTTAACACAAAATATGAGGGATAAAACCCTAAAACCGAATATAGAATAAAGTCGGCTCAGGACCAGTTTTTCCCACAACCACAAAGTTGTCACCAGAGATTCAACCAGAGAACCACGAAATGGCACCCAAATAGCCAAGCCAACAATAGCCCTCAAGATCCCAAGTGTATGAACCCTCGAAACCCAGAAAACCCTAGAAAAGACCTCCGAACCACCCAAACCCTAATCTCACTCAAAAAGTAGGAAATCAGTCCACAAAGAAGGTGAACTAGTTAGATAACACTCAAATCTAACACAAACACCCCAGGATCACACAGAAATCCAACAAGGTGGTGAGATTTCTAGAGAGAGAGATCGAAGATATCAGAGAAGAATCGAGAGAGAAGAGAGAGCAAAATCACTCAGATTATGAATTAGGGTTTCGGGGTTAGGGGCTTTTAAAAGGTAAATGAATGAACCAGATCAGAACTTGAAAACGGACGGTCAAGATAAGAAGTAAAGGATCCGCAGACTAAGCATCCGGATCCCGCAGTCCGAATCCAAGACCCGAGTTCACAGACGGGTTCAACACATTGGGCTTATTGCTTATTGGGCTGCTGATTGGGCCTAGAATTATTGATTAATGGATCATGTAAAATGGGTCAATTAATACAACAATCTCCACCTTTGGCTCATTATGAATCATTAGACAATTTTAATGGAACATAACTGGTCATCATCATCGTCTTTTGCCTTCCTAGCACATAGCCAAGAAGGACTTGTGTTACAGAAGCACTAAAGCTACCTGTAACTAAGTAAGGACCTCAACAAGCACACAGCAAGCCAAGTTCCCCCATTGAATTAACATAAGCACAGAGCAAACATCAATTCAATAGTTTTGGATTTAACAGAACACAGAGTAACTGTTAAATCCAACGTAAAGGGTAACTAACCGGGTAACTAATCACAAGTGTCAAAATTTAGAATTTTTAAACAGGTTTTAAACTTTGATAAGGGTAGACACTTAGTACCCATATCAGCTCGATTGTATTCAGATGCCACTTTTTCAAGATAGATAAGACCTTTTGAAACAATATCCCTTATAAAATGAAACCTAACATCAATATGTTTTGTTCTGTCATGAAAAATTGGGTTCTTACAAATCTGAATACCAGATTGAGAGTCAGAAAATACAACAACCTTTTGTTTGAGAAAACCAATTTTAGAAACAAGACCTTTTAGCCATAAGGCTTATTTTAAACCTTCAGTTACAGCCACATATTCTGATTATGTAGTAGACAGAGCCACAATATGTTGTAACTGGGATTTCTAACTAATACAAGAACCACACAGAGTGAAAACATAAGAGGTTGTTGATTTTCTGTTATCTTTATCATTTGCATAGTTGGAATCCACATATCCTTTTAAAACAACACAATTTTCACACTTAGAAAATTTAAGGCAATAATCAGTTGAATCTCTAAGATATCTCAACAACCACTTCAAAGCATTACAATGCACCATTCCAGGATTAGGCATAAATCTACTAAGGCAAAAACAAGATAAACAATGTCCTGGTCTAGATCGACCATTAAGTTCATAACAGATCCAATGACATTAGCAAGATAGGGAATGTTTTGCATAGAAAGAATTTCAGATCGCTTTTAGGGGATGACCTACTTAATACAAAAATGAGAAGCAAGAGGACATTCACAGATTTTGCATCACTCATAGAGAACTTTTGTAAAACCTTTTCAACATATGAAGATTGATGAAGATAAATCACAGAGTTATTTCTATCCCTATCAATATTCATACCAAGTATTTTCTTAGCATCACCTAAGAATTTCATATCAAATTTAGCACTTAAAATAATTTCTCACATAGTTTAGTCTTAATGCATGGACCAAAAGCATATCATCAACATAGATCAACAAGAAAACAGGAGACTTAGCATCAAGTTTGAAATATAGACAATGATCAAATTGGCTTCTACAGAATTTCAAGTCAAGCATGCACTGGTCAAATTTTTTATTCCACTGTCTAGGTGATTGCTTTAATCCATACAAAGACTTTTTCAGTAAACACACATGGTTATGTTTGGATTTGTCTTCAAAACCTTCAGGTTGTTTCATAAAAATTTGTTCTTCCAAATCACCATGTAAGAAAGCAGTTTTAACATCAAGTTGCTTTAGTTCCCATCAAACCGAGCCACTAAAGCTAGCATAATTCTCACGATTTACAAACTTTACACAAAGTGCAAAAATCTCAGTGTAATCAATCCCTTCTTTCTGAGTAAAACCTTTTGCAACTAATCTAGCTTTGTATCTAACACCTTCATTTTCTTGTTTAATTTTAAACAACCATTCAAAATGAACAATAGAACATTTAACAGGTTTTGGGACAAGTTCCCAGGTGTTATTAACATACAAAGAAGTCATCTCATCTTGCATAGCACTCAACCATTTCACAGAATTCACAGAGTTTAAAGCATCAGAATAGGTTTTAGGCTCAGAATTCTCAATTGATTCAAACACAGAGAACAATAAGAAGTTAAGTGAAAATCAGCAAACTTGTTTGGAATTCTAATGTTCCTTCTAGTTCTATCTCTAGTGAACACATAGTCATTCAAGTTATCATTTTTAGCATGCTCATGATTCAGATCAGTGTCAACAAGAGGAAATTCATCATGCACATTATCATTCAAATCAACATTGTCATTCTCAATATCATTGTGCACATCATTAGCATTCACAGGATCATGCTCAGGATCAATCATATCAGAATTATCATTCACAGAAATAGAAGGCACATTAGAAAGCTCCACCTTATTAGGAGTAGTGGGGTTTTGAGTTTTAGAAACATTTCTAGAAACATCAAGGCAGGGAAACTCGTTTTCATTAAAAACCACATCCCTACTTATTAAAACTTTAAAACCATTTTCAGATTTGGACCACAATATGTACCCTTTAACCCCATCAGGGTATCCCAAAAAAACACATTTTAAAGATCTTGGATCAAGTTTGTCAACCTTTTGGTGGACAAAGGCTGAACAACCAAAAAAAATTAAATTTGAAAAATCCACGGAGGTTTACTGTGCCAAACTTGTTCAGGTATTTCCTTTCAAAGGTACGAGATGGTGATCTGTTAATCACATAGGCAAACTGTGTGAAAGTTTTTCACCCTTAACTTTTGGAAAGTCCGGATGTACTTAACATACTTCTCACCCTTTCCAAAAGAGTTCTATTAATCCTCTCAAAGAACCCCATTTTGCCGAGGGTGTAAGGCATGTACTTATGTCTTACAATGCCTCGATTCAACACACGATTGATCAATGAGTTGGTTACTGAGAATTCCAACCCATTCTCGTTCTCAAATACTTAATCTTTTTCCCAGTTTGATTTTCTATCAAGGTTTTCCAATTTTGAAGTTTTTCAAAAACATCAGACTTGTTTTTCATAAGAAATACAAACACTTTTCTGGAAAAATCATCAATCACAGATAGAAAATACCTATTCCCACCATGGGTAGGAACACTGGCAGGGCCCCAAACATCAACATGTAAGTATTCAAGTATATCAGTACATGTAGATTGTTTTGGATAAGAGGAAGTAGGGAAGCTAACTCTTTGTTGTTTACCATAAACACATGAGTCACAGAAGGGCACACAAGTAAGTTTATCATTACCAAAACGTCATTCTTTATGCAACAATTCAAGACCTTTAGAACTAATATGAGCAAGCCTTTTATGCCAAAGTTCAATTTTGTCATTCACAGAGTTCACATTGTTCACAGAATTTTGCATGCAAGGAACAGACTCAACATAGCAAACATACAAATTTCTTTTCTTTTCAGCTTTAGCAATAGAAAGGGAACCTTTCATGATTTTCATCAAACCCTTACCCCATCTTCCCTCATAACCATCATGCTCAAGCATAGCACAGGAGATCAAGTTATTAGGCGGATCGGGAACATGCCTTACATCATTGAGTCAAAACAAAACCAGAATCAAGTTTCAAACACAAGATCAACACCAATCACTTGACATTTCTTATCATTGGCCATGGAAACATATCCATTTTGCACAGAAGCATAAGAGGCAAACAAGTGTTTAAATGGTGTCATGTGAAATGTGCAAGTAGAATCAATAAGCCAATCATTTTCACTGAAAGAATTTGAAGGCACAACATTCACAGAATCATGCAACTCATGCACCATAAACACATCACCCATATGATCATTGCCAGTTGTCAAGTTCACAGAATCATTGGTTTGGTTCTTGTTATTCTGGTTATTGTTTTGATTATTCTCCTGGTTATTCCTGGGTTTAGTACATTCTTTTATGTAATGGCCATGTTCACCACAGTTATAACACTTTCTATTTTTCTTAGGTCTAGAACTAGACCTCCCTCTGCTTTTACTTCTCTTTCTACCAGAGTTTCTGTTATTGTTATTCCCATTTCTCCTATTTTGAGGTCTACCCCTGACATGCATAACCTTCCCTGGCCCTTGTTCATTCCCCTTAGATATTTTCAGATCTAATTCCTTACTCTTAATGCCATTAATCATAGTATCAATGGTAATAGAGTCTCTACCATACTTAATGGCAGATTTCACATCAGCATAGGAATCAGGAATGGCATTTAGCAACACATTAGGGGTATAATCATCAATGTTTTTATCACCAGTAAGTTTGATATCTTGTATCAATTTTGTAAAAATATCCAAGTTCTCATCCATATCCTTAGTCAAATCAAGTTTGAATTTAAAAACTTTTCCAAAGAGAAATAGTTTTGAGGGTCGAGAAGTTTCGGTGTAAGGTTCTTGCAATTTATCCCAAAGAGCTGGCGAGAAGTTAACTTGCCAACTTTTCTCAAAACAGCATCAGAGAGATTAAGGATAATGGATGAGTAAGCAAATTCATCAAGTTCAGATTTTATTTCAGCAGTATCTTTATAAGAATACTTTTGATCAATAGCTTTAAAACATTTCTGCTGAATTAAAATCCCCTTCATCTTTTGTTGCCAAATAGAAAAATCATTTTTCCTATTAAAGGGTTCCATATGATAACCGGATGCACGGCACCATATTCACAGATAAAGCCACAGAGGATACCACAAGAATACAAAGACAAAAGCGGTATCACAATTATCAAATAGAACAATGAAGCAACAAGTAGGTGTACCACACAGAGTCTAATTTAAATGACAACAAAAACAAAGAGGCAAGTAAGGGACCACACGAGTCCAAAGACACAAAGCGAGTAAACAAGAACGTCCACACAGACCACACAGAGTCCAAGAAACCAAAAGATCAACGTAAAGAATTAAAAACCAAGTGGATTCCCTTCGCACCTCGGATTCCACCGCACTCAAGTCACGTGGTCAAGAGGCTTATGCTTAGAGTTTCCTAAACTAAGTATCTTGTTGAAAATAAATGAGAGATAGAGGAAAGAGAGTAGTCCTTACAACCAGGAGCTAGTCCCGGGTTTCAAACCAATCACAGAGATCACCGGAGCCAAGAATCACCAAGATCCAAAGCCAAGAACTGAAGACCAACCCACCACGAGGCGCAGATAGGTGTTTCGATACCATTGGGTATCTATCGCCTCAATAGATCGACACAAGTATAGAATAATAAATTACGACTCAAAGCCTATTATACAAAACCGTACTCAGACGCTTGCAAGAAAGTAAAGTACAATTGAATCTAAAAGTACAAGAAATAAAGCTTAACACAAAATATGAGGATAAAACCCTAAAACCGAATATAGAATAAATTCGGCTTAGGACCAATTTTTCCCACAACCACAAAGTTGTCACAAAGTGATTCAACCAGAGAACCACGAAATGGCACCCAAATAGCCAAGCCAACAATAGCCCTCAAGATCCCAAGTGTATGAACCCTCCAAACCCGAAAACCATAGAAAAGACCCGAACCACCCAAACCCTAATCTCACTCGAAAGTAGGAAATCACCACAAAGAAGGTGAACTAGTTAGATAACACTCAAATCTAACACAAACACCTTAGAATCACGTAAATCCAACAAGGTGGTGAGATTTCTAGAGAGAGAGATCGAAGATATCGAGAGAAGAATCGAGAGAGGAGAGAGAGAAAAACCACTCAGATTATGAATTAGGGTTTCGGGGTTAGGGGCTTTTAATGGGTAAATGAACGAACCAGATCAGAACTTGAAAACGGACGATCAAGATAAGAAGTAGAGGATCCGCGGACTAAGCATCCAGGATCCCGATCGAATCAAGACCGAGTTCACAGACGGGTTCAACACATCGGGCTTGTTGCTTATATTGGTGGCGATTGGGCCTAGAATTATTGATTAATGGATCATGTAAAATGGGCCAATTAATACAACACATATTACTTAGGTTGAGAAAAAAAATTAAGTTATTCGATTCTCGTTTCAGTTCGGCTCGTTGGTATAACAAATCAAACTAACTCGAATATATTTTTCCGTTCAATATATAAACTCAAATCATAGCTTATCAATACAAAAATGTGTAAAGAAAATTAGATCTACTATTCAAGCTTGACTTATATTCGATTGAGTTTTGATTAAGTTAATAGTCAAATCAAGTTTAATACAATTACTCTAACCTTGATAAAACAAACTCAAATAAACTTAAATAAATAAATAGCTCAACTTAATTCGTTTGCACTTTTAATAATACAAGTGAGTTCATATCCATGACTTTAGGAGTAGTGAGTTAGCCCTAATTGATGGCATTAATGACCATTATTTTCATTGAACCAAAAAGCAAAATAATTAATTGGCACCGTACACTTTGAACAAAATTTACTTCATAATATTTGAGAGTACAAAAGGCTTGTTTTTGACCACGTAAGACAGGGACTACCAACATCCTATATGTCCACAAACAGTTAGGTTACTGATTTTGAGGTACACAACAAACCACCATTCCTATTGTCTCTCCGCCACTTAAATAGAAACAACAAATATATAGCACAAAATATTAGTAATTATTATTACCAGTTTCAACTTTCAACTGCCATAAGCTAGTTTATCCTAGGGCTGCAACCGAACCGAGCAAGCCGAGCTTTTGAGAATTCGAACTGAGTCGAACTCGAGCTTAATTTATCGAATATATTGATGATTCGCGAATTTTTTGGGATTAATTAATTCTATAAAACGCTTAGTAAATATCACGGTTTAATCAAATTATTCTTCAATTTATACAAATAAAATTATATATTTCCAAAATGCATAATATATATTGAAATCTATAATTTTATTCAAACAAATAAGTTTATTTAAGTGTACGTTTCTATATTTATAAGTTGTAAATATATAAAAATTACAATTAAAGTCAAACTATTAGTTTAAATTATACGAGCTAGCTCACGAGCTTATACTAACGAGCTAGACCGTTCACCAGCTTACTAACAAGCTTGAGTTTGATTCATTTATTTTAACAACTCTCATTAAACGAGCTTTTATTGAGTCAAGCTCCAAATAGCTCACGAGTCGCTTGGTTCATTAATTTTGCAGGGCTAGTTTTTCCCAAAAAAATCTCTCTATTGTTTTATATACCCTTTTGAGAAAGTATATATTTTGGAAGTGAAATTGAGAAATTTACACAGAATGAATGAGTTGTTGGGGATTTAATGATTATGTAAAGTATTTTTCGTGAAAATGCATGAATAATGTATCCGGATAAACGGCTAATACGATGCT
Organism: Rehmannia glutinosa; assembly: GCA_016081115.2. Lineage (NCBI taxonomy): Eukaryota > Viridiplantae > Streptophyta > Magnoliopsida > Lamiales > Orobanchaceae > Rehmannia > Rehmannia glutinosa. The sequence goes on from JABTTQ020002838.1 coordinate 163,952, forward strand.
ACCCAAATCGGTAATACTCAATTCTAATAGGATTTTTACATGCGCTCAATTTTTTTAAAAAAAACACGTATATACATGCATATATATGTCATAATTGGACTACACATATAAAAATCTCAATGGAGTTGGGTGTTACCCAATTGGGCAGCATCGAACTTCCCCTAGATAAATTATTATTGGAATAAAATTTTCTATTATAATTGTCATTTTATTATCGTATTCTTGTCTGATCAGTTCACATCATATTTTTAATCGTATTTATATTGTTATTCTGTTAAATTAGTGAATGGGATATATATATATATATATATTCAGATGAAAATTGAAAGGTATAAAAATATATTCTTTATTTTTATGTTGGTCGAGATACATATAAATATATATTTGAGTTAAAGTAGTGATGAAAAATATATAAATAAAAATATAAAATAGTACTGCAGAAAATAAAAGTACATTTTGGAATATCATGGAGTACAAAGATGTTACGTTATTCCTTAAATATATTTAGAATTGCAATTTTTGTCCTCAGATGTAAAAAATGAATGAGGATCTATTCCATTTGCAGAAAGGAGGGCCTGGCACGCCTTTCTAAGTATAGTGAATAATTTCCACATGAGCAAAAAGTGATTTGAGATTATCCATATATTTCAACTTATTACATGTTTTTTTTTTTTTTTTTTTTTTGATTTTTTTCCTGCGCTACGCCCGACTACGCCCGAGACAAGACAACTCCCTTCCTCATTCGCCGCCAAGGTAAAACCGCGGGATGCACGACGACTTGAAGATGTTCGATGGGGTCTCACGACGACAACCAGATCCTCCTGGAGTAAAGAGAACAATTATGTTCGACCCCCAATCTACTAATAACGATCTCTCCCGAATCGAACCCACACGGATGCTTTATTCAAGATGAGTTCCACCAAATCTTCACTACCGCATATGCCCCGGGAGCAATTTGATGGAGCAAGGATATGAACCCTCGACCTCCACCCCACAAACAATTTGATGGAGCATGGATTTGAACCCCTGACCTCCATCCCACAATTGCTTGTGGTGGCCAGGTGGGCTAAGCCACCTGGTTACATGTTTCTGCTTTATGTTCAGTCGTGCTCGGGTCTTTTTAAAGTGGTCATGATGAAAATGGAAATGGCCTCAAAAGTGTATGAAGTTATATTCATATTTATTTTTATATTTGAGATAATAGAAAATCATATTTAGAAGAAGTTTATCTAGAAATCTCTCTCAATACTCTAATAGGGATTTGGGATTGAGATATATATTGATATATCTCTCTATAATATCAGTCGAATTGAAAATATCATCTCTCACATAGTCACATAGAATGAATAATCTCTCTCCTAAAATTTCTCTCCACAGTTTTCTTCTTGGAGCATCACCAAAGTAAGTTCTCCAAGGATTTAAGGTATGCACATCAAAGTGAATAACTTTAGTAGTTATTTACACCAACGAGAAAGGCGGTTTGCGATCTTGTTCGCAGTTCAATCAAGAGGAAGCTTGTAGATGGCTTAATTATGGATCAAAATGAGGCTTCTAGACGGGTTCAATCCTGGCTACGTGGATCGATAGTTCTGCTGCAAATATGTATACTCGATCCACCTTACATGTGAAAATATGTGATTTAAGTTTCGACCCATATTCGCTAATTATTCAAGAAAGATAAAAAGAGTTTTGAACTGAAAAAATAGCATGCACATTTGTTCTCGGACAACCAAGATCTCCTATTCTATTTTATGTTTGATCTTATACTCTTATGGATTGTGTAAATGATGATACGTGTACAAAAATAACGTCATATACACGTATCATCATATACACGTGACATATATTGATACCATTAAAATAGAAGATGAAACACTAAATGCAAAAAAGGATCTCAATTGGTTCTGGGAAAATCTCCAAATGTCATAAATATTATTCTAACAAGTAGATTATTACTTTTTATTAAAAAAAATAAACTTGTTCAAGTTAGTGTATGATTGCTTTTGTTCATATGATTGATTTAGTTCACAAATAAATTAGTGGCGAGCTCACAACATAACTAATTGAAAATTTTAAAATATTATATTCTGATTAATTAATTATATTATTAATTTTAAAATTTTGAAAAATCATGGTTAGCATGTAGAAACATTAACTAGTACAATGCAAGTACGATTCTTTCATTATTAATCTCCCAATTGGGCTTATGGTATGGATTATTAGTCGATAATCTAATAAATTAGTAATTAATTATGTGTTTATTTCTAGTTACTTGTTTTTAACTTTCATTCAGCCATGCATGCCAAGGAGGCGTGAATATTTTATTTTTAATACAAAGCCCTGGGAGGAGTGAGACTGGTGGGATTTAAACTCAATATAGTATGGTTATAAATACTCGATCAACTGAGCTACAATCAAGGGCGTAGATAGGGCTGGGCCAACCTGGGCCCTGGCCCAGCCCTTTTTTTTAAGAAAAAAAAAATTTTAGTTAGAATTTCAAAAAAAAAAATTAGTTATAATTTGTATTATTTTTTCTTGGATTTTCTATCCCATTCACCCCATTTTAGGTGCAGATCGGCCCACCCTACTAAATCGTCCTGGCTCCGCCCTTGGCTACAATCAATTCCCAACCAGGCAAGAACTCCAACATAAAGAATCGCCAGAAACATGAAAAATTCCTCCATTCAAGGATAGCTGATTTATCATTTGCTGCCCAATCATTAACAATGCACTAAAGATATTGCCTTGTAATTAACCTATAACTAGAAAATAATTAAAAAAAAACACAATTAATAAGGGATGGTGCCAAAAAATGAAGATGAGTTGGGTGAAATTTATTTTTTCTTAAAACTAATAGATAAAGAGGCAATTTTTTATTTTTTGAGGTGGGCAAAAATTATAAAATTTAATAATTTTATATATAAGTTATAATAATTATGATAAAATTTAAAATTGAGAGGGCGGTCACCGCCGCCAGCCCCCTTGCTCCGTTCCTGAACTAATTATGAACAAGATAACATTGATGCCTTTTGGTCTAAACGTTATTATTATGTTATCATAAATTTCATTTCAGGAAATCGAATAGTAGGCTAGTGGCTAAGACTCTTATGTCCAAACCAGAGGTTTGGAGTTCAATTCTCACCATTTCCTCCCTTTCCAGGCTATGTATTCAAAAAACAATATATTTCATTTAAGAGTCTAGGGCCGGTTATTCAATGACTGTTTGCAAACAGTTTTGCTTCTAGGACGAAATGATTTATTGTAACAAAAACTTCAGTATTTGAAAATAATGCGTTGGTAGAAGTATATTTTCACTCTCAACTTTTCGATTATGATTAATAATGCAGAAACAATAACAAAACTAGCATTCGCAAACACTAAAATAATTTTTTTTCCCAACCTAAAAATCGAAAAGCTTTTTGTAAAATATTTGCAAACTGTTGGGGACAAAATTGATTTTTCTCAATATCTCCTATTTTGATTATTTTTATACATTATTCCGTAATTACTTTATTAATTATCCAATATTATTAATCACTATTAGATCGCAGATATAATTATCCAGCCCACGGGCCTATTTTATCCTATAAGGCTCATACGGCCCCCTCAACCCATATATAAGAAGGTCCACCCGTCTCATTTGTAAGTTAAATTAATTACTGCGAATTACATTTTCATGTTCTCGATTTACTCTCTTACAATCGCTACTTGAGGTCTGAGGGACTTCCCTAGGATCACTCCAGAGACCCTCTAATATTATTCTGTGTGTTGTGAAGAGCCGAAGATTCTACGAGCGCCGAAAAAAAATTGGACCATCATTAACTTGAAGTGATCTACTAATTTAGCACCATCACAAACCAAGAGGGGCATTATTGCTATATACAAATTTGTGGCCACTTGTGCGAGAAAAAAGTAGTAAAACAACTACAAAAATCACACAATACTTCCCAAACGCTGAGCTTAGCCCTCCATTAAAGCCTATTCATTGGTTAAAGCCACCCCCATCCCTACAAAAAAAAAAAAAAAAAAAATAGCAGCAGCTAAAAAACCTACTGAACAATTCTCCTCCACTACCACATAAATTTAAAAGTCGCATCAATCTCATATATGAATGGGCAATGAAAAACTTCTCGTCCCATTTCCCCCTCCAAAACCCACAACATCCAAACACGCCCTTAGTCATCCCCAATACAATACAAGGCCAAGAAAAAGACGAAAACGAACCTCCACCGTCCGATATTGAAGATCAGCAAGACAAACCCAGGTGCGACTGGGATTTCAATCTCACCACCGTGATTTCTTCATCCTCCTCAGCCGCCGCCGGTTCCGACGCCATCGGCGCCGTCGAATTCGACCACACCGACTCCCTCTTCGCCACCGGCGGCATCGCCCGGAAAATCAGGATCTACAGCGCCGAGAAACTCCTCGCCCCGAGGCGAAATGACGATTATACCCTCGACCACGCCGCCGCGTGCGAATTCTACATCTGTACCCCGGCGAGACTCAGTAGCCTTAAATGGAAGCCCGGGTCGGGTTCCCGGGTCATCGGATCCGGGGACTACGATGGGGTTGTCATGGAGTACGACCTCGAGAAACGGGTGCCCGTTTTCGAGCGCGACGAGCATGGAGGAAAACGGGTATGGAGCATGGATTACTCGGGTTGTGACCCGACCCTGGGCGCGTCCGGGTCGGACGATGGAACCATGCAAATGTGGGATACCCGTTGCGATTTGGGGAACTGTGTGGCGTCGGTTCAGGCGAATCGGCCGGTTTGCAGCGTGGAGTTTAACCCGTTTATCGGACATATGGTGGCCGTCGGATGCGCGGATCGGAAAATCTACGGCTACGATGCGCGGAGGATGGCCGACCCGGTTTTTATCCTAGACGGGCACCAAAAAGCCGTGACGTATACGAAATTTCTCGATCCGAAAACCGTCGTTTCGTCGTCGGTTGATGGGTGTTTGGTGATGTGGGACACAGAGGATCAAAACCCGATTAGAACGTATAAAGGCCACGTGAACAGTAGGAGATTTGTGGGTTTATCGGTTTGGAGAAATGGCGGGTTGTTGAGCTGTGGGTCGGAGGATAATCATGTTTTTGTGTATGATAAGAGATGGGGCGACCCGATTTGGGTCCGCGGGCTTGAACCGGCGGCGGCGGCGCAGCCGCGGAATGGGGGTTTCGTTAGCGGCGTTTGCTGGCGGCAGACGGCGGAGGAGCGGTGCACGCTGGTGGCGGGTGGTTCTGATGGGGTGTTGCAAGTGTTTGAAGGTGTGAGAAAGTCGTGTTCGTAGCTGGTTCGGGAAGGATTGGATTGAGATATCCTATTTTATTATATCGGATGAATGATAAGTGTGCAAAATAACGCCGTAATTATACAGGCAAGAGATCTCAGGCAATTGGGGAAATGAAATTGGCGGGCTTTAAGAGTTTTAGGTCAGTAATTACAAAATTGGAGGATAATTAATGGAATAATATTTTCTTAATTGAATTAGAGGCTGTTTTTTGTTTAGTTTTGTGCTCATTTTTTACAGTCAAATATCTAATTTCATTCTCTATTTTATATGTATTTCTATACATTACACTAATGTCAGAATAATGATATCATTTTTTATTGTGTTCCATCTAATTCTGTTGCACTATACGGATCGTTGTTACATGAACTTTTAATGGACTATGTAATTTACATTTGCGTATAAAAAAACCCAAAATTTTATGCTTAAAAATTAATATAATAATTTTCATACACTCAGAATTACTCCATGCAATGGAATTTAAGATAAATATAATTTTGGAAGAGAAGATCGAATAAGCCTACAATTTACTGGAATACTGTATGGATCAAGAGATACCATATGCCTTCTTTTTTTTTTGGCTTTTTTCTTCTTCTGGACAAGTGTAATGAGATGAGTAAATAAATAATATTTGCTGTATTTTATCTGAACTTCACGCTGAATATTGACGTGTGTCGATCAGTTATAATTTTTTATTATAATGGTATATTACAATTTTAGTCCGCAATTATAGGATTGGTGATACAAATATTGGTCCTTTTTAAATTTCATTAGGCAAAGTCACCATATATCTTTAAAAAATTCTCGAGTTTTATCAGATCTCAATTCACTGGAAATTTCAAAATTGCTCATAAAATTTCAAGGTAAAAATTTGTGTAAAACGGTCACACGGTGCGACGGATGATACTTTTAGTGTAAAAATGATACTTTTAGTGTAAAAAAATGATACCTATGTAAATACACTATAATTAAGTGTATATAGACAAATTAATTATCAGTTTTTAATCTAAAAATATTATTTTTTACACTAAAAGTGCAATCCGTCGCACCATGCGACCGTCTTACAAAAGACAAGCTCAAATTCAATTGAGTTGCACTTGAACGCAAAATATTGGGATTTCCAAACTTTTGACCAAAAATTAGGGGATGTATGGATGTGTTTCTAAGTCCAATTTCCAGTTTCTAGTATTGGAAAATGAATTTTCAAACTTTATTGATTTTCGTGTGAGAATTGAGAATATGTTTGGTTTGTTGTCTGAATTTCTATTTAGAAATGAAAATATGTTTGGTTATAGTATTTTTGACATTGATTTGCGTGATTGTAGTGTATTTTTTACATCGATTTGCATGATTATAGTGTATTTTCACATAGATTTGCGTGATTAGAGTGAAAAACTTGTTTGGTTATATTTTCAAAAGAATCTTTCCATAAAAAATAAAAAGTGAAAATGACTTTATTTCTATTGAGAATTTTTTTAAACAAGCATAAATTCATTTTCTGGAATAGTTTTTTTTTTCGAACGATAGTATTTTATAATAACAACTCAAAAACTAAAATTACAACTACAAATATAGCCAACGGGTTAAGGGCCGACAAAACTAACTAAGAACCAAACGGGGAATTCGTAAGACCAATTCAGATTCACAACATGGACTAAAAAACTATCCACCCCAAACTAAACCACTTTACGTTGGGGGACTTCAACACTCCTTAAAGGAGACTGTAACACACCAAAAAAACTAAAATCGCACACGAGCAACCACTATATATTACAAAACAGATAAAACTGACCCGCCTACGAGTTTCGCAAATCAACCGGGAAAAACAAAAAATACACAAACAAAATAAGAAAACTACAATCTAGCAACAAAACTAAAAAAGCAAAAAACTAAACAACAACCTAACAATCAAAGAAATAAAGGGTCTCTCCCTCCCCCAAATCCACAACCACATCCCGACACCACCACTCCCGCAAATCTGCCACCATCATCCAGTTGGCCAGCCACCACGAAGAAACTTCCAAAGCCCGGATCTTAAAACAAAAAATAAAAATATTATACGGATGGTTTTGGTTGGCGACCCGAAATTTCCGGCCATCGTCGGCCTTCATGGCGTTCATCAGCCTGAACTGGCAATCATGGTCACCCTCCTGTTTTCCATTCTGGAGAAGAAACCAAAACAAGAGGAAGAGAAAGAGGGGGAGGGGGAAGGGAGGCGGCTAGGGGAGGGAAAAGGGGAATAGGGTTTGTTTTTTTTTTCTTAGAGAGAGGGAAGAGAGAAAGAGTAGAGAGAGGAAATCATCCATTTTATGGAATAGTTAGAAACTGAAAAATTGCATTTGAAAATAATTTTCGACCGAGTATTGAGGTTTTTTTACCTCACCCAATAACTAATAAGCGTAAGCTCCAACTTTTTTGTGTTGACGTGTACATTTGATATCCAATGCGAAAAAACAATATAAATATTTTATAATTGAAACTCCAAAGTAGCTCATATTACTGACAGATCACTGACAGTTTTTAAATTTACCGACAAAAATACTATAACTATTTACCAACAATTTCAGATTAGTAGATAAACTGATTTTTTCTTATAGTAACAAAAGAAGAATAATTTATTTTATTTTACTTTATTTAGAATATTAAATAAAACATCACATTGTTGTATGTTAGTTTAGCAAATTAATTTATGTTAGTTTAAACTTTAAAGCAACGCGTCTATACACATTGTTCACCATCCATTTTCCGGGTAAGTAGATGTTACCCACTTGGGTAGCTACCCAACTGGGTTCTATACCGTTAGGTCAACATATACACACACACATCCACATGGGTGTGTGTTAATCCAATGGTATAAAACTCAGTTGGGTAGTTACCCAAGTGGGTAACATCGACTAACCCCCATTTTCCATAATATCCATCAAGTAATCGGATACATGTCTAACGAATTTGAGAATATATTAAAAAATATCCTTTATTTTTTTATTTTTTTTCTGCTAAAAAGGTCTTTAGTTTCATTAATTTCTATCTGATAAAAAGTGAATCCCAAATTATTAAATTCTGTCAACATCTACAAAAAGTCTTGAAATTAATTTTTTCTTTACTTGTGTTTTTTGGCGTAAATATATGGCGTGTATTCTGTATTCTATACGTTGTCTCTGGCTCCATTTATATATTGTTTTAGCCTTCCTAATAAACATATAAGTAATACTTGCCTACTTGTTCATTCTTTAAACTCATGGCCATAAGCTACATTAATTGATGATAATTTTAAACAAAATAGATTTCATCTCAACCTTTTTTACGAAATACATGCATAATTTATTTTTATGTTTTAACTTTTAATTTGTACTTAATCTATATAATAACGTTTAGAGATTTAATCAAATTAAAATTGTTTAGTGATTGTAGCCACCAGCACGACCAATAGGAGGATACCATGAATATAGATGTATGGGCCATGGTGTTGGATATAAATGTAATGTACTGGCTTCATATTTTTATCTTTCTTATTTTTTATTTGCTAGCTAACCTTATCTTACTATCTTATCCATATACGCATATATCTATTGTCACCTTCTTGGTGATGAGCAAACATTTTCCTTATGAGAAGGACCGTTTGGAAATAGGACAAGTACTAGTGTATAAAAAGTTTTTTTTAATTATATATTTAATGTGAATTATATCATTCGACGTGCATGCTAAATATTAAAATGATGAATCATATGCATTAGACATATTTATAGAGTGAAAATGTGAAATAGAATATAAAACATCAAATTGGAACCCAAAAAAAAAAAATATTCAAATTAAAAATGCCTTTCTTGGGAATCAATCAAAAGTATCTGATGAAGATATTATACCATAGATTCTATGTACGTGGATGAAATAATTTCTTACACTTACTAAATTCTTGCGAAATATATAAAATTATACAAATAGATCCTCCTCGCATTTAAGCTTTGAAGATGGTATTCTATGTAACATCAATTAAAGTTATGGATGAGAATTTTCTGAAAATACCATTAATTCTACGTAACATTGCAGTTATCATATCCTTTTCTATCAAATAGGAGGTTTAGTTTTAAAATTGTGTTGTGACTTTTTTTTTTGGAAAAGAAAAGGAAGTATATTAAAATTACTGGAACTGGTCCAACACCGAATAAGACAAAAAGTTAGGAGAATGGTCCCACGAGATCCCCGAACAAAGATTAGATTTCGCAAAATGGGCGAACTCGTGGACGATAAAATTCTCTAATCTAGGAATCCAAAAGAAACCACTAAAATTTAATGAGACAGTCATGAACTTGATGTCCTCCAAAATAGTCACAATGTCAGAGGGAGGCTCAATAGATCCTGAAGCCGCAAGAATGATAGATGCTGAGTCTCCAAGGAATGAGGTAGACGGATGTTTGAGGGTTGTGGCCAACGAAATAGCCTCCCGGAGCGCAAGAGCCTCTGTCACATCAGGGTTCGTGATTCCGGGGAAGCACTTCGCAAAACCTTGAATAAATCTGCCATCCCAGGAAACAATGCGAGCTCCCACTCCCACACAGCGCCCCGCTAGGGAGATCGCACCATCAAAATAAACATGGGTACCCTGGGGGCAATTTTCAGCGAGTGTGCAGCCGAGAGGGAATGCGAGGGTCTTTCCGGCCATATACGAGCGTCCCGAAATGTGCATAGGATATGGCTAGCGGATGAAACAATGCCAATCGGAGATGCATGCGTGTCCTCGAAGACGTTTTTTGTTGAAAGCTTGCCATATACCACTGCATAAGGTAAACACAAATGCACTTTCATCGGAAGACCGCTCAAGGATGATATCCCTAAGCCAGTAGTCCCCAGATTCCTGCTTGAACATCGCAATTGTGTCTGAAAGGCCAGTGAGGGACCATACATGTGCTGCAGTTGGGCATGAAAAAATGTATGAGCCAAAGAAAGATCACGTGACCCACAAAATGGACAAATCGGGAGGTGGGTTAGATGTCGGCGGGCGAGATTATCCGGGCAGGGAAGAGTGCGGGTAAGGAGCTTCCATCCAAAATGGATAATACGTCCTGGAATCTTAAGAGACCAGATTTTTTTCCACAATGGAGAAGGCCCCAAACTAGAAGATCCGAATTCAGCTGCCTCGGCGAAAACAAGCGGATTGTCCATGATGAGATGGTATGCCGATTTAACGGAAAATTTGTCATTTTTATTGTAGAACCAATACCATCGGTCCGGGCACACCACTAAATTGAGAGGGATCAACAGAATAGATTTCGTTTCATCTACCGAGAATAATTCATTAATGAGTGTTGATTTCCACGAATGTGAATCCGAGTCAATGAGTGTCGAAACGGTTGAATCAGGATGGAAGTGCGCGGGGGGAGGCGACCTTAATATGAAAGGTGGTTTGGGGACCCAAGGATCTCCCCAGATTTTACTATTAACACCCGAAGTGATACACTTGAGGCACCCGAGCTTAAGAACCCTTTGACCTTGAATGATGCTACGCCAAGTCCAAGAGGGTCGGTGGCCGAGCTGGGCTTCAATGAATGTGCTATTATTAAAATATTTTGCTTTAAAAACTCGAGCAATGAGCGAGGACGGTTCGTGAGGATACGCCATGCTTGCTTAGATAAAAACGCCAAGTTGAATGCACTAAATAATTATATGTCATGTGTACAATAGTAACATCAGTTTATACACGTGATATTGATGTATGTTTTAGAAAAGTAAATTAGATGTACCTGACCTAGGGTCCCAGTGAGCGAGATGATTATTATAAATTACCTCGTTCTTTAGTTTCTTAACCTAATGTTTGCTCTGTTTGATGTTCCCTCGAACAAAGTATCTCACCTCACTCCCCAGGACCCTAGGGTCAGGTACATCCAATTTACCAGCTTCCTAAATCAGTGTTTTATATCAAAATACTTGATAAAATACTCTATTAAATAGTTATGCGATTCCGTTTGGGAACTTTACTTGAACATTTGAGATTTTAAAAAAAAAGCATAATTAGATATATATATATATATATATATATATGTTGTTTACAAGTGTACAGAAATCAGAAATGCCTTCAAGATGGCAAAGTTACAACAGAAAATGGAAAATATTACAGAAAGCATAACTAGCTATTACAACTTCGAAACAAAATAATCGTAAAGCCTAGTCGAGAAGAATCTCTTACATAAGCGATAACGCCCGACTAGTGCTCACGGTTTGACGTATTGCTTCCAAAGATGAAACGACTTATGTCTTTTATGTAGTAGCACCACTTACACAAAAGCTCATTCAACAAAGAATTTATTGAAGACTTGTTGCAGAACTTAAGTGCAGAACGAAAAATTGCCTTTTGAGGTATGAGTAATGCTATGAATTTTCTGTGTAAAATTTGCAATACACAACTATGAATTTATAGTCAACCAAAGACTGCGGCAGGACATAATAATAAGTAGTGGGCATTAATTCAATTGCAACATCCTAGGTGTTACACTCCTCATCGCATAAATGAGTGCAGTAGTGGGCTTTCTTCAAGTGACCACTACTTAAGGAGTTGCCAACGGCTCCAACCGACACAAACCGGACACCTACAATGTCGCACTGCACTGGGCCCAGCGGCCGAAGCCGACCTGCTCAAGGCGTCGAGGCGGCAGTGCGCGCATGCGCCTGTGGTCCACTTGTGATCATCCATTTGTGTTATAGTTTATACAACAAATAACATTTTCTAGTAAATAAACTAGGATAAATAATGATTCATATTCCATGTGGGATAAGGCAAAAACCTTCCATCTCCCTTTACATAATGCCCATTTATGTGGCTACCTTCATGCATTAATTTTTCACTCACCGAAATTCGATTTTCAGAAATAAAAAATACTACGAACATCTACTTGGAACGCATATTAATAATATATAATTTAATTCCTCCGACTAAAATTAAATATTTAGCCATCGAAAATTTGGTCAAAGTCGGTCGACACCCACTTTATCAAAATCAAAATTTCCAACAATCCCCCACATGAGTGAAAATTAATGCATGTATGAATGTAGACACGCAAACCAGTCCTCAGGAGACAATATTGCATTCGGAAAGGTAGCTTGTGGCTTTGAACCTTTCGTAGTCAATACTATCGGTACATGGCGGCTTAGTGGACGCACGCTGAACTATTCCTCCACGAGTGTATACCAGTCAACAATATTAACACAATAAAGTCTCAACACCTTTGTTCTGAGGTTTTGTGTTCATTTCGTCTATGGACAAGTCTTTGGATTCATAAGTGTTACTTTAAAGAGGCCCGCACTTCTCACTTATATATGTGAACTCCTATCTAAGTATCCTGCAATACTCAACCTCAACGAGGTGTAGGAATCATTAAAAGTCAAATGACTTAGCCACAACACAACTTTGCAGTTACAACACTTAGTATTGCTTTTTGTGGATGGTTGAAACATTGTCTCCAAGTGTTACAACATAACCTTCACAATTTAGTTTTCCCATTGAACCAAGTTCTTGGGATCTTCAGTCATCATGGTTGGGTTACCACTATGATGGTTATTCTACTTTGTGGATTTTAAGCCTATTCCCTCGATTCAATCCTTTTATCAAAGGATCTGCCAAATTGTCTTTTGACTTTACGTAGTCAATTGACATCACACCATTTGAGATCAATTGTTTAATGGTATTGTGTCTCCGATGAATATGTCGAGACTTACTGTTATACATATTGCTTTGTGCCCCTCCTATAGGCGCTTGACTATCACAATGAATCATCACAGAAGGCGCATGCTTCCTCCAACATGGCATGTTTTCCAAAAAATTTCGAAGCCACTCAGCTTCTTCACCAGCTTTATCCAAAGCTATAAACTCAGATTTCATGGTGGACCAAGCTATACACGTTTGCTTCATGGACTTCCACGATACCACACCACCTCCAATGGAGAATATGTATCTACTAGTGGAATAAGAATCTTTCGAATCCAAATTTCAACTAGCATCACTATACCCTTCAAGTACAGTTGGATATCTCGAGTAATACAACCCATAATCCAGAGTATACTTCAAGTATTTTAACACCCTAGTTAACGCTTTCCAATGCTCATGGCTTGGATTGCTCGTGAACCTATCAACATATTTACAGGGTAGGCCAAGTTTGGATGTATACAATTTGTGATGTACATCAGACTGCCTCTTATACGTGAGTATTCCATCTTAGCCACTGGTTCTGCTTTATTGGCAACCAAATTTACACTTAAATAATGGGCGTCTTTGACGGCGAACTGTCAAAAGCATTGAATTTCTTGAGCACTTTCTCCACATACTCCATAGTGGGATTGTGACAAGATAATTCAATCAGGAGTTCTGCTGATTTTTATCCCAAAGATTACATCAGCAATTAATCCTCATATCCTTCATGTCAAAGTTCCTCTTTAACATTATTTTAGTCTCCATGATGTTTGATACATGTTTTTATCTTAATTTTGATGATTTTATTTTATCACCAAAACAATGTTTTTAAAGGTTGTCCAAATACTCCTAAATAATTTAAAATGATTTTAATATTTTCCGGAGTATTTTCTCAAAGTTTATTTTCGTCTAAATTGGACAACGCTTTTAATGATTTTACGTTATTGGGTTTTCACTCTCAAACGATGTTCCTAAATGTTGTCCTAATACTTCCGATCGGTTTAAAATGTTTTTACTAAATTTTCGGAGTATTTCTTGAGTTTTATTTTCGACCAAATGGACAATATTTCGTCTCTAAAGTGGTCGGCCTGGGCTTCTATAGGGCAACCCTGATCAAGATGTTTTTAGAAAGCAGAAAATGAGACGGAAAGAAAAACAAGCAGGTCGGCCGTGCATCTGGCGTCGGCCGGTCCGTCGGCCGATCGCCCGTGATTCGGCCGGGCAACGGCAAGTGTGTTTGAAGCGAGCGTTTAATCCTTGCAAAATCCATGAGGGGACCGGTTGGGGTGATGGTCGGCCGGTCGAGGTAGGCGTCGGCCGGTCGCCCTGTTGTATTTTTCAAAGTGTTCTCTTTAACTCTTATCTCTCGTGCGACCGGTCGCCCTATGTATATTGACAAAAATATGGCTTAGTTTGACAATGAGACAAACTTTCCTTAAATTGTGGGATTGATTTCTAACAGCTATATTCTTGATTTTAATTGTATTTTTCTGTAGATTTTCAATCCCCAAGAGGAGCCTATGCTTGATCAATCATCTCCTATAAATAGAGGAAGTTTTGGAGCAACCAATACAACAATTGAGATACAACACAACAAGATACACTTCAAGCAAACACTTGGTCTTTCATTGTCATTATTCTTTTGTAAAATTGCCTAGCTTATCACTTTCACATCTTTGAGGTCTAGGCTATTCTTGATTACACTTGCACTCTATTGTATTATCAATTATCGAGTTGTAATCTTGAATTTGTGGTCGTCATTCAAACACAAGATATCCTTGTGAGTGTTCTGTGGTAAGAACACACTTGGGTGAACTAAGTGTTAGGTGTAAGAAGATTGTGGTAATCTTCTTGTTGAGGTGTTGAAGAGTGTGGTGCTCTTGAGGTGAAGATTGTGGTAATCTTCACAAGGTGCGTTGAAGATTGTGGTAATCTTCAAAGGGAGATTGTGGTAATCTCCAAAGGTGTTGTTGAAGAAGAGTGTGGTGCTCTTCAAGGTGTTGTAAGTTGAATTTGTATTAATTTTGGTAATTAATAAAATTCTTTTTCTTTGAAATCCATCCGGATATCTTTGGGGTGGTAGAGGATTAGGCCCTAGGTGGGTTGAACCTCTTTAAATCGACGTGTGTTGTTTACATTCCGCACCTTTATTATTGTATTTGAGCATTCGGTTTTAAAAGAGAGGGCGAAATCGAAAAGATGGAGATAATCTATTTACCCCTAGATTATCGTAGCCGCTTGGACTTACAAGTGGTATCGAGCCAAACTCTTTGGCAAGCTCGTTTCACATCGCGAGTGAAGAGAAACGATCGTCGCTATTAACGAAGCTCATCTATCCAAGACCTCCACCACCAAGCCACCTCGGTTTGATTCCAAAAATTTTATATTTTGGAAAGAAAGAATGGAATGCTATCTACAAGGTTGCGGGTTCGACATTTGGAACACCGTCATTAATGGAGAATCCATTCCGACGAAAGATACACCATACACCTCAAAAGGCTTCAAAAAGCTCAATGATGAAGAAAAGAAATTCATCTCCTTAAACGGTAAGTCTTTAAATATTTTATATTGTTCATTTACTAATTTAGAATATGAACATATTGTAGGAATAAAGTCGGCACATGGAGTATGGCAAAAATTAGAAGCCATCTATGGAGTATTTGCAAATGAAAGGAGTCAAACAAAAGCATCTACTTCTCAAGATCATACAAGCTCAAATCTAAGGAATAAGCCTCCTACAACTTCCAATTATAAAGAAGTTGAATATTGTTTCATGGGCATCAATGAAGAAAATGAGGTATGTCTTAAACCCTCTACTTCTTATGATATTGTTATTCAAAATGATTATAGTGATTTACAAAATGATTATGATGAACTTCAAAATGAATTCCAAAGCTTACTTGTTAAATACAAAAATTTGAAAAAGGAATTCAATATTTTGAAAAATGATAAGGATAGTTTATTTACTTCCTATGAATCACTATCATGTGCTCACACCACCACACTTGACAAGGTTAGAAACCTTGAAAAAGAAAATAGTACTCTTGTTGAGAATATTGATTGCATGAAAAGGATTTATTAAAATCCAACTAAAGTACCAATAAAATGTCCAATATTGTTGATATTCATAATTGTGATAAGTCTTGATCATAAGCCTAATGTTGTTAATCATATGAAAAAGGATCAAGTCACTATGCATATTGGTCATTATGCTCCTAGAATTATTACTTGTTTTTATTGTGGCAAAAAGGGTCACACGGCTAATTCTTGTCGGGCTAGAAATAGCTCTAGATATTGTTGGAGACCTAAAAGTCTCAAAGCTAATCTTAAAGGACCCAAACACATGAGGGTACCACAAAACAATGTCATATTAGGTACCGTGAAATAATGATCGAAGAAAAGTTATACATGACGAAGACATCAAATGACCGTTTCATTTGATCAAAGAAGGAGAAACTATTTTCGACAAAGCCAATTTCAAGAAGAGGATATAATCAAAAATGGGAAGAACACAATCCTTGGAAATGGCAAAGACATCATCAACAAGATGATTTTCAAAGAAGAAGAGACCATCAACAATGGGAAGGTAACCAACCTTGGAAATGGAGTAACCAAAGAAGTCATCATCAACAAATTGACTTCTCAAGGGGAAGATATCATCAACAATGGGAACGGCACAACCCATGGAAATGGCGTAATTGGTAACCCGTATCTCCCTATTTAAATATGCATTTTATTTTGTTATGCATGCTTTTATTTGTGTCTTAATTGCAAAATGATTTTTCAAGTATTTATTTTTAGGTCTCTTATATATTTATGAGTTTCAATATTTTTTAAAAGAGACCTTGCATGTTTTTCTAAAAACTCTTGAGCTTTTCATTAGACTTATGTGGCTTATTATCTCTTATGAAATCTTATAGCATAAGCTCTTTTTGTTATCTCATATTATTTGCCTACACTTGAATTTTCTATGCATATGTTGTCTAAGAATTGTGTAGGATACATACTTCATACTCATTGGTTATTACGTCATCAAGTTTCTTAAACCATCGAGGTATGTCTACTCGTATCTTTTCCTTAAAACTCGATTTTATGCTTATGCACATATCTTTCAAGATATTTCATTTTGACCCTTAAGTGCCCCTAATTGAACTTGCAAATATTTTCTTTTAAAAGGCTGCGTGTTTAGTCTCGATTTTATCGTTTATATGTTTTCCAAAACCCATATTTGTTGGATATAGTCCAAACTTATATTTTTGCAAAGTTTTAAAACCTTTGGGGTGAAAAATCGAATTTTGGAAAACTCGGGAGAAAGAAAAATCACCTGGGACGGTCACAAAGGGGGCGCCAGCCGCCGCACCTCGGACCAGGTCGACCCCCTATCGCGACCGGTCGCCCAGTGCCAATTTTTCGGTTTTAAACTCTCTGTCCTCGTTTCAAAACAGACGCACCTATATTTTCTCAAACCCTATAGCAGCGATTGTTTTCCCCTTTCTTCAATATCTTCAATTCTTCATCATTTTTCACGATTCTTGTTGCTAATCTTCTTATTTTCACAAGAATCTTACATATATGGCACCTCCAAGAAATTCTCCGAACGAAATCCTCAAAAGAGGAGAAGGAGGCAAGGGGTGAATCTTCTTCAAATCCCCAACAAGATGATATTCTACAAAGAAACCATCAAAATCGGCTCTGAAGAGGAGATTGTCGAATTAAGAGGGTTTCAAAATCGAGCATTCATTGGGACTCTAGTAAGTTATCACTCCTCTACGAACCTCCTCTAGAGCTAATAGATTTCGATTTTTAAATAAACTTGCGGAGGAACATTATGAGAATATTGGATTGAATGATAAGAAAATTGCGTGCACTCGTATGGTTCGTTTTTCAAGCATTTCATGATGAATTTCGGATATTAGAGCTTACTTCGATATTCAAGGATGGGTTTCACTTTGGGATAATCCGTGTTTGCACTATGATGACGAGCTTATAAAACTTTTCTATGCAAATATGTGGATTGTTGATGCTACGATAGATAATCCTTTGGAACTTCACACATTTGTTAATGGTAGGCATTTTCATGGACATTGGCCGATATTTGTGATCACTTTAACGTGCCAAATGATGGAGTAGTCAATGTGAATTGCACCCGTTGGGATGATAACATTTTCGTGTCTCACTAGATGATGTGAAAACTTTTTAGGAGTATATCCCAAGTGACATACTCGGCAATGCCGCCAAATTATAGGATTATATCTATCATTTGCTCCTATTGTGTTTGTGGAAAGGAAGTAAAACTTCCAAGTAATCTCGAACTCTTTCTCACCTATAAGATTGTTCGAGGAGAAAGAGTAAATTATGGGGCAATTTTTGTACATTGCTTGTTAGAATCTAGAAAGCTTACAAGAAGAAATATACCTTGGGAAATTTGATTTGCCGACTCTTATACTTATCGGGATACGGAAAATGAAATGAATACCTAAATTCGTCACAATGATTTTGATAATGCCAACATTCTACAAATGGTAAGAATGCGACGACATTTGCCACGGGTTCCTACCAAAGCCGCTAGGGCGTGCGACATCAACAACAACCTCAGGATGATTTCTTTAATGACAATGAGGTTGAAAATATTGGAAGAGGTGAGTTTGACGAACAAGGAAATGATGAGGGGGATGAAGAGCAAAATGAAGAAGAAAATGTGGGAAATGAACAAGAAATTAGGGAAGAAGAAAATGAGGAAGGAGATGAAGACGAGTTGGATGTTGAAGATCTAAATATCAAAGAGAGAATGGCCAAAGTGGAAAGAGAAACATTTAGAGATGTGGCTTCTCTTAGAAAAGAGCTCCGAGTTGTGAAAAAGGAAAACTCTAGTTTGAAGAAGTCAATTGGCAAGTTAAAGAAATTCATCAAGGACTTTATTCCCGGATCTTGCTTCTCCTCGGATGAGGAATGATGTTACCCCAACCCCTTTACTTTCTAGCATTTTCATTAATGATGTTTTGTATTTTGATGAATTTTTGTAAAACTCATTTGCACTAATGATATTTGCTTGTTTTCTTTTTTTCTTAAAAGGGTTAATATTGCAAGTTGATAATGACTTGTGGATGATCATGATTTTTGATGGAGTATTTGATGGTAAAAATACTCTAAAGCATTGTTTGATAAGTAGTATGAAGTACTTGATGGTAAAAGTGCTTCTTTTATTGCTTTGTTATGCTTAGTTGAATATGTTGGGTCATTTGATACATGTATTGTTGAAAGCATGACTTATTCTTGATGGTTGCTTCAATTGGGTTGAACCCTTGAGAATCTACTTTGAGCTTCTTAATTGATGAACAAATTATTGCATATGGTGCATATGATTTTTTGTGCTTTGAATGAGGTTGATTGATGATATGAAATTTTTTTTGGCTTGAACCATTTACAAAGGTTATATACAACCTCTTATATTTTTTCACGCACACAAGGTGTTTGTTAAAATGTCGCAATGAAAATTTCAACTTCTACATGATTCTCTCGCTTCCACAAAATTTCAATATTCATTGAGATCATGTTTTGAGAAAAAAAACGAGCGTATGAACTTATCATGATACATTTCTCCCATTTTCCTTGGTTTTTAGGCCTACATTACTCAATGGTTGATAAAACCATTTCTTTGGCGCACTTTGATATACTTCTATGATGTTTTCACCATCCTAACATTCTTTTTGATGATTCCAAAGGGGGAGAAACAGGATATTGGCTCATTAGCTCAAAGAAGCTAATAAAAGCTTGTCATAAAAGCTATAAGCTATGGCTCATAAAAGCCATAAGTTGTGATTTGTTCTCAGTCCAATTGTTGCTTGATGGACTTATATTATTGTTTAATGTTGTTTTGTGGAGGGGAGCTTATAAGCTCTTGAACAAATTGTAAAAGCTAAAGCTTTTAGCTTATGGATTATTGCTCTTACATTATTCTTGATGTGCTTGTTGATAGGGGAGCTTGTGCTTATTATTGAAAATATTTACTCCTACTTGGTTGCTTTAATATTTTTGGAAATTTTGGTTGCTTCCAAAACGGTCAAATGTTTTCTAGGAAAATCATTTCTAAAATTGCTCTCTTAGTTTGTGTAAAAATTGTTTTGGTTTGTAATCATCAAAAAGGGGAGATTGTTTGATACATGTTTTTATCTTAATTTTGATGATTTTATTTTATCACCAAAACAATGTTTTTAAAGGTTGTCCAAATACTCCTAAATAATTTAAAATGATTTTAATATTTTAGGAGTATTTTCTCAAAGTTTATTTTCGTCTAAATTGGACAACGCTTTTAATGATTTTACGTTATTGGGTTTTCACTCTCAAACGATGTTCCTAAATGTTGTCCTAATACTTCCGATCGGTTTAAAATGTTTTTACTAAATTTTGAGTATTTCTTGAGTTTTATTTTTACACAAATGGACAATATTTTCGTCGTGGTCGGCCAGGTCATCTATAGGCAACTGTGACTCAAGATGTTTTTAGAAACAGAAAAATGAGACGGAAAAGAAAAAAATGGTGGTCGCCAAGTGCCGACTGGCGTCGGCCGTCCGGTCGGCCGCCATCAATGATCGGACTGCACTAGCAAGTGTGTTTCAAAGCGAGCGTTTAATCCTTGCAAAATCCATGAGGGGACCGGTTGGGGTGATGGTCGGCCGGTCGAGGTAGACGTCGACGGCCGCCCTGTTGTATTTTTCAAAGTGTTCTCTTTAACTCTTATCTCTGTGCGGCCAGGCCGCCATCTATGTATTACAAAGAAAATATGACCGTTTTGAAAACAGACAAACTTTCCTTAAATTGTGGGATTGATTTCTAACAGCTATATTCTTGATTTTAATTGTATTTTTCTGTAGATTTTCAATCCCCAAGAGGAGCCTATGCTTGATCAATCATCTCCTATAAATAGAGGAAGTTTTGGAGCAACCAATACAACAATTGAGATACAACACAACAAGATACACTTCAAGCAAACACTTGGTCTTTCATTGTCATTATTCTTGTTGTAAAATTGCCTAGCTTATCACTTTCACATCTTTGAGGTCTAGGCTATTCTTGATTACACTTGCACTCTATTGTATTATCAATTATCGAGTTGTAATCTTGAATTTGTGGTCGTCATTCAAACACAAGATATCCTTGTGAGTGTTCTTGTGGTAAGAACACACTTGGGTGAACTAAGTGTTAGGTGTAAGAAGATTGTGGTAATCTTCTTGTTGAGGTGTTGAAGAGTGTGGTGCTCTTCAAGGTGAAGATTGTGGTAATCTTCACAAGGTGCCGTTTGAAGATTGTGGTAATCTTCAAAGGGAGATTGTGGTAATCTCCAAAGGTGTTGTTGAAGAAGAGTGTGGTGCTCTTCAAGGTGTTGTAAGTTGAATTTGTATTAATTTTGGTAATTAATAAAATTCTTTTTCTTTGAAATCCATCCAGGATATCTTGGGGTGGTAGAGGATTAGGCCCTAGGTGGGTTGAACCTCTTTAAATCGGCGTGTGTTGTTTACATTCCGCACCTTTATTATTGTATTTGAGCATTCGGTTTAAAAAGAGGGCGAAATCGAAAAGATGGAGATAATCTATTCACCCCCTCAGATTATCGTAGCGGCTTGGACTTACACATGATAGTATCATAACTCGCCATTGATTAACAAATCGACTACATATAGACAAACTATGACAAGTGCTTCCAATGTCCTTTTGACATATACACATTTATCACACTCGTTGATTTTGAATCCATTTGATTGTAAGTCCAAGCGACTACGATAATCTAGAGGGGGGGTGAATAGATTATTGCCATCTTTTCGATTTCGCCCTCTTTTTTGAACAAAACAATCCAAAACAATATAAAAGCTGCGGAATGTAAACAACACACGTCGATTTATAGAGCTTCACCCCACCTAGGGACTACGTGCTCTACCACCCCAGTATATCCGGGATGGGTTTCGAAAAATAAAAAGAATTTTATTAATTACCAAAATTAATACAAATTCAACTTACAACACCTTGAAGAGCACCACACTCTTCTTCAACACCACCTTTAGAGATTACCACAATCTTCCTTTGAAGATTACCACAATCTTCCTCCAACGGCACTTTTGAAGATTACTACAATCTTCTTGACCGGTGCAATAAACCTATCTAGTTGTTCCATATAGATTTCAGCATCCATCTCTCCATTCAGAAACACCGTCTTGACATCCATCTGATTAATCTCTAGATTGTGCAAAGCAGCAATCGCGAAAAGCACCCGAATATATGCAATCCTCGTTACTAGAGAATAAGTATAAAAAAATCGTATCCTTCTTTTTGCTTAGAGCATTTGGCCACAAGCCGAGGTTTATATTTATCAATAGTTCCATCTACTTTATACTTCTTCTTTTGGATCCATTTACATCCTAAAGGTTTATGACCAGCAGGGAGATCAACTAACTCCCAAGTATGGTTCTGCAGAATGGACTCAATTTCACTATTGATAGTTTCTTGCCATATCGAGACATTTGGACTACTTAGAGCCTCTTTAATTGAGTTTGGCTCACCATCTAACATGAATGTTATGTAATCAGGTCCAAAAGACTTAGCCGTCTTAGACCTCTTACTGCATCTTGGTTCTTCACTACTTGGTGTTGCACCACTTGCAGTTTCCTGAGTTCTCTTATTAGTACTCACTCCTAATTTTTCTCTACAAGGGTAGGCATCCTCAAAGAATACAACATTCCTTGATTCGATTACGATACCTTCAATCATTTCTGGATTTCTAACTTATGTATCATAAACCGATATGCACTACTTTGGTATGCATATCCCACAAAGACACAATCAACTGTCTTTGGTCCAATTTTAACTTGTTTTGTTTCAGGTATTGCTACCTTAGCCAAACACCCCCACACTTTAAGATATTTATAAGAAGGCTTACGGTTTTTCAACAACTCGTAAGGTATCTTATCTTTCCCTTTAAGTGATATTTTATTCAATATGTGGTTGACTGTTAAAACAACTCCCCACACAGTAATCCGAAACTTATCAACATGGCATTCATCATCTCTTTTAGAATCCGATTTTTGCGCTCAACGACACCGTTAGACTGTGATTAATATGGTGTTGTTGTTTGATGGTGTGCCCATTGGGTACATAATTCTTCAAATGGTGCAACATATTCGCCACCTCTATCACTCCAAATTATTTTAATCCGGCTTCCAAATTGATTTTTACCTTCATTTTTATAATTCTTAAAAGCTTTTATGTTTAACCATTGTTTCTTAACAAGTATAAGTAGCAAAACCTTGTGCAATCATCAATAAATGTGGTGAAATAATTTTACCACATTTAGTTTGCACAAATATTAGATCACGCACATTAGTGTATATCAACTCTAAAGGTGGAGTGCTCCTTTCAACCGAGTGAAAAGGTAATTCAGCCATTTTAGCTTCACCACAAACTTCACATTTTCTTTGTGAGTTTACTTCAGGTAAATTAATTGATTCTAACTTTACCAATCTTTTTATAGTATTCAGATTTACATGTCCTAATCTAATATGCCATAAATTAGAGCACTTAGCAATATAAATAGAAGAAGATTCATTCTTATTCATATTCTCGCCAAAATGGTGTATAATCATTACATTCATTTTGAATAGTGCTTTGTCTAGATAACTTCTACTAAGGAACTGTCCAAATTTGATAAATATAAACTTTTCAAACTCAAAAACTAGTCTAAACCCATAGTTGACCAGCAATGAATCCGAAACCAAATTTTTGCGGATGTCTGGGACATGCAGCACAACCTTTAGCTTCAAATCTTTTCCCGAAGTAAGTTTTAGCACCACCGTTCCAACGCCAGCAACATTAGGAGAGGTGTGATTCCCCATATGGAGCTTCCTTCCGGTCGATGGGATGTAAGAAGAGAATGCATCCTGATCAGAACAAACATGGTAAGTGGTACCGGTATCCACAAACCATTCTTTCGGGTTATCCACCAAATTGGTTTCAAACACCACCACCGACATGTCAACGTCTGTCAGCTCCCTTTCTTCAACCACATTAGCATTGGACTGCGGTTTTATTTTCTTTTTCTTTGGCTGACGACAGTTCTTTGCCATATGGTTCGGTTTGCTACAGTTGTAGGAAGTTCCTTGGAACTTTCCAGCTGCCGATTTCTTGCCTTTATCGTTAGGACTTTTCTTCGAATTACTTGATGAATTGTGCTCCATCAAGTTGGCTTTCTACTCTAAAGGGACAATCTTGGACTTAGATTCAATCCTCCTATTGTCTTTCTCAATTATGCGTTTGACAATCAGATCATCTAGTCTATCTCTTTTTGCTTATGTTTGAGATAATTCTTGAAATTCCTCCAACTTGGGGGTAACTTCTCAATTAAAACGGCCACTTGGAATGCCTCCGGCAAAGTCATTCTCTTGGCAGAGATTTCATGTAGGATTAACTGGAACTTCTGCACTTGTTCTATCATGGTTTTAGAATCAACAATCACAAAATCCAATATTACCGACAACAAATTTCTTTGTGCCGGTATCCTCGGTTTTGTACTTCTTCTCCAAAGATTCCCATAATTCTTTGAAGGATTTCACCGCACAATACACATTGTAAAGTGCATCACTAAGTCCGTTTAGGATATAGTTACGACACAGGAAATTGCCCTGGATCCATGCATCAAACGCAACACATTTTTCAGCATTAGTCTCATTTTCAGCCACCACTGGAGGTCCTCAGTCATATATTTTACTAGGCTCAGACTGGTGAGGTAAAAGAACATTTTTTGCTGCCACCTCTTAAAGTCGAAACCCATGAACTTCTCGGATTTCTCAGCCTGAGCGGGAGGATGATCGGGGTTCTTCTTGCGCTCGCCATCGTGAAGATCAACTAATTACTTTGCGATTGTTGTTTCCAAGTCTACATAAATCAGGAATGCATTCGAGATGACAAACTTACAACAGAAAATGGAAAACATTACAGAAAGTAGAACTAGCTATTACTCCTTCTGAAACAGAATAATCAGAAAGTCGAGTCGAGAAGAATCTCTTTCTGCAAAGCAATAACGCCCCGGCTAGTGCTCACGGTTTGACGTATTGCTTCCAAAGATGAAATGACTTACTTCTTTTGTGTAGTAACACCACTAACACAAAGCTCCTCCGACAATAATGTATTGAAGATTGGTTGCAGAACTTAAGTGCATAATGCAGAAAAATTGCTTTTTGAGGTATGAATAATGCTATGAATTTTCTGTGTAAAATCTGCAATGCACATCAATGAATTTATAGCCAACCATCACATACATGAGATAACTATAAGTAGTGTGCATTAATCCAATTGTAACAACTCAGGTGTTACACCCCACTACTGTATAACGGACAAGTTGTGGACTTTCTTCAGGTGACCACTATTTTAGGAGTTACTAACTCTAACAGTCACATGAATCTGGACACCTACAATATCCAATCCAGATTCATTGGGCTCCAACAGTCACAGTCCATTTTCGTGTGGCAAAACTTTAATGGACCGGGGCCCAAAGGGCCGGGTCGGGCATGCGCGCGTGTGGCCCACTTGTGATCATCGACTTGTGTTATAGTTTATACAACAAATGACACCTTCTAGTAAATAAACTAGGATAAACAATGTTTTGTATTCCATGTGGGATAATGCAAAAGCCTTTCATGTACATTTACATAATGCTCATTTGTGTGGCTACATTCGTGTATTAATTAATTTCTCACCACCAAATTCGGTTTTGAGAAATAAAAAAATACTACGAACATCTACTCGAAACGTAGATTAATTATACAATTTAATTCCTCCAGAATCAAATATTTAGCTACCGAAAATTTGGTCAAAGTCGAATCGACACACACTTTATTAAAACCAAAATTTCCAACAATATATACATATATGTATGTATGGAATCCCATTACTTCGCATCATATGCTTTTTAAGCAAACAATACTAGTTGTTCATGCCCAGACCACTATGATAACATAAATAAAGGCACTTTGCCTGGTGGATCAACTTGGAGAGGCTTATCTAACAGTTTGTGGCAAATGCCACAATTGACCCATACAAAGAAGGCACCACTCCCAAGAGCGCCTCTTTTGCAAGATATTCTATTTTTTTTTTGTTACTCGAGAATGCGCCTATTCCCTATTTTTCTTTTCTTTTTTTTTTTTTATTTTTTTTGAAAATTAATTTTAAATATTAAATAAATAAACAATTTATTGGATAACTAGAATGTGATATATTACTGAATGAAAAACGCGATTATATAATAAAGTCTCCAATACATAATTAAAAAAACAAGACGAACTTTACACATTAAAATACTGGAATAAGATACGACATGCCATTAAAAATATAAGTACGACTACACTAAATTATATTTGTGGGGTATTTGTGAAACCCGATTTGTGATAACAGGAAAATAAATAAATAAATAAATAGGGGTTAATATAGGAGTTATTTTAGGGGTTAGGTTAGGGGTTAGTTTAGGGGTGAGTTTATAGGTTAATTTAGGAGTTATATTAGGGGTTAATTTAGGATTTAAAAAAATATAAAAATAAAAATAAAAATTAGCCTATAAATGCATGGTTAACCCACATATTTTTTTCACAACTTTCTAAATTCTCTATAATAGAAAACAAGGGGATCGAGGACTAGGTTTGTCGTTCAATTTTTCTACATCAAGTATGTGCGGTTATTAAGGTAGGGATTTTTATAGTATTTGTCTTTATTTAATGTTCCATGATTATATTTCATTGATTGCAATTTATGTCAAGAGGAAATAAATTCATATAAGCTAGGGGCCATGAAAAGGGTCCTAGATCAAACGTATATTCGGAGTGAACCCGCAATGTTATATGCAGTAACTGGCTAGTCAGAGGAAAAAGAGGAAATTAATGAATTTATTGTTGTAATTATGTGAATGCTTTTCATGTTATATTAAATATTGACAGATATATCCCTACTGAGTGAGATGAAGCTCACCCCTATTATTATCATGACTTTCAGGTTGAGGAATCCGGCTGAGGATATGATGTTGTGGATAGTGGAATATATCATGCTATATTTATATTTTAAATAATTGTGATCGAACTAAATTTTAGATTTATGTCTTTAATTTTTCCGGTTTATGCTTGGAACAATTGTTGGATATTTAATTTGGAAGATGTATTATTATTATTATTATTATTATTATTATTATTATTATTATTATCATTATATTTTATTCTTAAGAACTAAAATTCTAAATCAACTTTTTGATCATTGTAACGCCCCGATTTGCAAATATATTTGAACGTTATTTTTCTTTAGGGCGTTACTATTTTAGAAAATTTACGAATTAAAATCCAAATTATATTTTTTTATAACAAAATAGGAATCAAGTTTCTCCAAACCGATATTTAATATTCCTTTAAGATCTTAACACCAACAACCAATAATTTACATATACTCCGCGCTCACACACGCAACTTTATCATAAATAAGCAGTGGAAATAGTTTCAACACAAGTTTTGACTCACAACTCGACACATTACTTTTTACAAAATGTAAATAAGCCCACATTTAATTTAAACATAAAAGTTAACTTCTTACATAATAAATAAATGAGAATGGGGAGCCCAGGTCGCCATATATACTTTGTCCTGTATCTGAAAATGTTAAATAGTGGGGTGAGTGTTTTGCACTACACTCAGTGGGGTACACTTAAGCGAATGTGTAATTAATTACAACTAGCATAGATGCATCATACGTGGCATTTGTACGGACAAGCCGTAACTTTGTAATATGTATGAGCTCATAATGTGAAGTGATCGTCACCACAACAAATAAATATGTAACATGTACGGTACAACCGCAACATGAGATTCATGCAAAACATACTAATCATGATGAATTAAACAGTCAACTTGCATTGAATAACAATAGTACGGTTAAGTGTAAAGGTAACCCTACCTTTTTGATGTACAATATGATTGTGCGGGGATGCAAGTCTAGTTAAGGCTCAAACTCGTCTCCTAGACAATATAGCATAATATGTCTTAGAAGCCTGGAATAGAAATATAATAATTTATAATAATTTAAATATGCTAGATAAACCTATCCTTCAAATTTGGGGGCATTTGGATGTGAAATGAAGAAATTAGGAGCGAAACGGAATAATAAGGATGTTCGGGTCTCGTTTTCTTGAAGTTGGAAGATTGAGGGGCAATTTGGTAATTTTGAATAGACCTTGCGTATGAGAAGGCTATAACAAGACTATGGTTCAAATTTGAAGTCAATCGGAGTTCGTATGACCCCTTTGGTCGAAACTTGAGAAAGTTAGGACTTAAGGAATTTTAATTAAAAAGGTTTGGGGTAGTTTAGTAAAATCTGAAAATTGGTTCCAAAAATCTGAGGTCAATTTCGAATTTCAATAAGCTAATTGGGGTCAAATCCTAATTATGGAAGAGTTAATATGAGGGAGACTAAACTGAAACTTAAGTGGGTCAAAATGAAGTTTCTGGAAATTTCAACCAAGTCCAAAAGAATTTCAAATTCTAAGTGGTCTCCCCAAAACTCCATTACTCCTCACCTTCAACCTCCTCTACACCACCTCCACCCCTTTCCCGTCACCTACACCGCTCGTGGCTGGCGGCGATGAGCTCTCGGCCACCTTAGCACGTCACCCACACCAAAAATCACACACACACACACGCACACACGCACAAATACACAGTCACATACGCACGCGCGCACACACACACACACCTGCACATACACATACACATACACATACCTGTACACACACAAACACCTACAAACGTACATCGTCGGCATAGAAGAGCAGGTACAAAAGGAATAAAAAGGGAGAGACCGATTTGAGGGGGAAAATATAAGAAAAATCATCAACTTCCAACTTCAATTCACTAAGAAATATAACTCCGATCATAAAATTGATTAAGGGTTTTTAAAGTACATGAAAAGACGAACAAAACAGTATAAGGCTCACCAATTTTGAACCAGTGGATCTCTGGGAATCAGCGATCAAAGTTGATGGGTCGCGTGGGTTTGCGACGGAATTTGCAGAACC
This sequence comes from Rehmannia glutinosa, assembly GCA_016081115.2. Classification (NCBI taxonomy): domain Eukaryota; kingdom Viridiplantae; phylum Streptophyta; class Magnoliopsida; order Lamiales; family Orobanchaceae; genus Rehmannia; species Rehmannia glutinosa. The sequence continues at coordinate 193,011 of JABTTQ020002838.1, forward strand.
TTCGTCGGCCATTTTCCGGTGATCCAGATATCCGATCTTAGCGTGGGAGGTGGCGTTAGAAACGTCATGGAATGGGCTTTCTAAAACGTAACGTTTGTGAAAATCTAACGGTTGATTCTCCGTAGATCTAGAGTCAAAGATTTCGAAATTTTAACTTTACTGGCTTAATTGCATCGTAATTGACTTGAAATAATTCGGTTTTGAATTGAAAATAATAGGTTCCGTAATTAAATTTATAATTTTTCTACCCGAATTATATAATTTAGATAATAATCTTAATTAGCTATAACTCCCAATAAGTTACTAATCTAATACCTTAAAATTGCAAAACATTTACCCTAAAATTCCGAGATTCAAAATTTAATGTTGGGTATTACATCATTATTGTGATCGCTTTAATTTATAAATTTATGTTTTTTAAAAATATTTTTAGAATACTTTAATTTCATAAATTGGATCGTTACACGATTACACTATTTTTTTTAATTTCAGATTTTTTTATAAATTACAAAATGCATACTATCATTTCGGATAAGTGAAACTCATTTTTTGGCTAATTTGACTAAATATTCCCACAGAATTACATTTGTGGGGCATTTGAGTTGGACAAGTTCCGTTTGTTCGCGTACCGGTATAAAGGGTATAATTGGGAATTTTTTTATTCTTATTTGTAATATATTCGAATATATATATGAATCAATTTGAATAGGGGCAAGTCTCTTGTGAGACCGTCTCACGGATCTATATCCATACCCAAATCCAAACCCTAAAAAAACAAAGAAAAGGAAAGAGAAGAAATCGACGTATTGATTCGGCAGAATGCTTTAGATCCGTGAGACGGATCTTATATCCATACCCAAATCCAAACCCTAAAAAAACAAAGAAAAGAAAAGAGAAAAAATCGACGTATTGATTCGGCAGAATGCTTCCTCTCTCTCCCCTACGTGTGCCGCCAAGCCTCATCTCTCTCTCTCACTCCCCCAACATTATCGAATTGATACCGCAAGCTAACGTTGCAACGCCACCTTAGTTTAGTCAACCAGAATTCTTCTTAAAGAGCATCTAATGGTGTGTCCTTCATTATGCCTTTGCATTAGAAATCAAATTACAAAAGCAGATTCAATGAAAGAAGGAACGCCTTAAAGAAATAAGGCAATTGATATAGATTAGCTTTTTTGAATGAAAATTATTTTTTTCGCAGCACCATTTAATGGATAAATTTTATGCTACACTTTGGTTATTGTTGGTCTTAATTTTGTTTCTTGAAAACTGGTGATAATTGAATATAGGATGGTACTTTGCAGCTTATAGAGATTAAGTACTATGTTTTGCAAAATATATGAGATTTGTGTGAACTATTTTTTTTCCAGGTGCTTGTATAATTGTTAATGAACAACAATGGAAATTTAAGGCAAAACTGACAATGTCAAAGTGTATGGCAGTGATATAATGTTGAATGAAGGTGAAGACAAAGAATTATTCATTTCGTTTTGCTTTAGCTTTGAAAGTATTATTTTTTTCTCACAAAAGTATTGTTTTTTTAGTTAAAAGTATCACCTTTATTTGTAGATCCTACATGTTTCTAATATATTATCCTCCATAAACGAATGAAGACAAAGAAGAAGACATTCTCTGATACACTAAACTCACATCAACCTAAGAAGTTTGGTTCCAAGGCTCATAATACAATATTGTTTTAGTTGTAAATTTTGACTTAATATTGTAATGATTCATGTCAAAAGTATTAAATTGATTCCAAGAGGTTCACATGATATCTAGTGGTGTATTTGTTTTCCTAATCTTGTGATGTACTTATAATACTTTTCTAACGAGAAGAAATTATTCTACAAGGAATAGAAAGTAATATTTTTCTTTTTAAAAGTGATACTTTTCTTCTAAAAAGTGACACTTTCATACTAAAAAATGATACTTATGATATTTTTCTATTAAAATAAAATTATTCTACAAGAAATAGAAAGTCATATTTTTCTATTAGAATGTGATACTTTTCTACTAAAAAGTGATACTTGTAATATTTTTTTTATTAAAATAAAATTATTCTATAAGAAATATAAAGTAATATTTTTCTATTGAAAAGTATCATTTTTTGCTTTATAAAGTATCACTTTGAAAAGTAATATTTTTAGGGTAAATGATATATTTTTCGAATAAAAAGTGATAATGAGTTCAGATATAATATTATTTGGTGATGATACTTGCTGATTAATCCTCAATTGTTTTAGCCATATTTTTTTCTTAATGCAAATGTGTACCTATCGATGATAAGAAGTGTTACTTTTAGTATTCCAATTGGTACATTCTTATATATTAGTTGATTTGCTTTTCAAGTATATACTAATACTTTACAAAATAAAAGTGTTACATTTCGAATAAAAAGTGATACTCTGATACCAAATTATAAATATGACTTTGTAGTTACTGAGTATCGGTTTATATTTTAAAAGTATCAATTTTTACTTTAAAAGTATCACTTTAAAACTAATACTCTTCAAAGTAAAAGTGATAATTTTCGAGTAAAAAGTGATACTCTTAAATTAGACTGTAAATAATACTTTTTTTTTTTTTTGAAAATTGACAAAATAAAAATGCGGAAAAGAGGACTTGAACTCAAGTTGTTAGGTGTTGGCCCAACACTTCAAGCCACTAAGCCACAATGACGTTTATGTGAAGCAATTATCCGCTAAGTATTTCTTAAGCTGCTTATGAAAGTTGACCGTCTCACATGAGATGGTCTCATGTAAGCATTTGTGTTTGAATATTTGTATTCAAAATTCTAATCTATTTTTATTGTTGGAAGATAATGTGTTTTTTTGATTCTTTTCAATTTTAGTTTACTACAAAAATACATATTTGAATATATTACAAATAAGAATAAAAAGGGGAGTAGGTCTGCAAATTTTCCAATTATATCCTCTATACTGGTACACGAACAACCGAAACTTGTCTAACTCAATTACCCCACAAATGTAATTTTGTGGGGATGTTTAGTCAAATTAGCCAAAAATGAGTTTCACTTATCCGAAATGATAATATGCATTTTGTAATTTATTAAAAAATTGAAATTAAAAAAAATTAGTGTAATCGAGTTTTACAAATACCCCCACAAATATAATTTAGTGTAGTCGTACTTATGTTTTAATAACTTATTCCAGTATTTTAATGTGTAATTTTTTTTTAATTATGTGTTGTACACTTTATTATGTAATCCAAAAATTTGTATTTCTTTAGATTAAAAAAAGAAAAAAAGAAAAATAGGGGGAGTAGGCGCCCTGGGAGTGGCGCCTCTGCGTAACATATATATATCAAAACCTCCCCTAACCCACCCCAGCTTCGCAAAATTCCACAAACTCTCAAATAACCAACTTGGAGACCCTCTCCATGTAGCAACTGGTTGGGGGGAGGACAACACACACACATATTATAATCATATATGGGATATAATTACAAAAATCCCCCCTGAGTTTCACACCAATTTAAAAAAAAAAATGTACATAGTTTTGAAAATTACAAAAAAAAATTATTGATATTCAATTTGGTCTTACATTTTTAACATTCAGAAGCAAATAACATTTCAAACTTACATTTTATGATTTTTTATGCATGACTGCTATTTTTTTTTTCTTTGCATCTTATGGATAATCTGAAGCTTGATAGTTGATATTGATCCCTTCTGACAGTTGTGAACTTGGTATGAATATCTTGTTAGATTAATCATATTTGGACATAGGCCAAATGTTAAAAAAGAAAAAAACAAGAGAAGGAAGATGAAGACAACTTCATATGTAGAATTTTTGGATAAAAACACAATATAATGTAAAGAGTGTAGTCTTATAATGACAAAAAGAAGATAAAATACATAGGGCAACACAACAATTATGAAAATACTATTATACCTTTACTAATAAAGATGAAGCACAAGTAGTTTGGATCTCAGGAATATATATATATATATATATTCGTGTGAAAATGAGTATATGTTTGAACTAAATTGTATTTTTATGTAGGCTATATAGGTTTAATAGGTTTTTGAAATTTTGAAAAATATAAATAAGTGTTATTTATGATGAAATGAGTGAACCAAATGCATTTGTCATGTTTTTTAGTGTTAAAAATGAAAATAATCTTCCTGAAATTGAAACCAAATGGATCTAGCTAAGAGTTCTTGATCCGTTCCTCGAATGGACCATGTGGATAAAAATGGACCTCATGGAATTCAAGGAAAAATCGGTATTACTTATGCTATATATTGGTGTGTGGATGAATGACAAATGACATATCTTATATAAAAAATAGGACACGTGTACGATAGATGAGTATACAGTGCCAACCCTGAGAGTAGTTACACGAGGGCGACGGCCTAGAGCCCCCAATTTTGAGGGGCCCAATTTTACGTAAACCTTTATATATATAATATATACATATGTTTTAGTAAAAAAAAATATACAATACAATTTTTTTAGAGTTCTTATTTAATTATAATCAAAGTTTATGTGTATAAAATATTTATTTATATTTATTCTTTTTTATAGGGGCCTTTTTCTTCCTTTTCGCCATGGGCTCCTAAAAAGTCATGATCAACCTTGCAAGTGCTGAAGTGCATATATATACGTCAGGTGTAGTATCTACACGATCGGAAAAATCTTAGAACGATTTATAGAGCTTCAAACAATCCTATTAATAAATATGGAGTTTTGTCTGTATATAACTAAAGCTTCTTGATACTAAATTATTATTATTATTATTATTATTATTATTATTATTATTATTATTAATTAAGAGAAAATGAATAAGAGAACAAGAAGAAAAAAAGGATAAAAAAGGTAGTGCATGTTGATTGGACGTGGTAACTTGGGGATCACAAAATCTGTTAGAGGTGAACATCTATGGGGCTATGACTATATATGGGTAACATTAATGACCTTTAAGACCACAATAATTGTTGTCTTGATATAACTAACAAGCCCATGTATTGTCCATTTTTCCTTCACATTTTGCTTGCAGGCAGTTGAGCCAACAAATTATGTATAACTAAAAGAAATTGGGCACATTAAATCTACCATTTTCTTGCATTACTGTGGGTAATTAATTTTACCGTTCAGCCCACAATCCAAGAGTCTTGAATGGTTCTGTGGCAACATACTTCGTCACTCAAAATATTCTTCCTTTTTCCTTTTTATTTTTTTAGTTATTCAGATTTTAGAGGAAGCCCGACTAATTTTAGGGTTGAGCATCCTTCCATCAATTATGTAAGTTCAGATGTGGTCAAAACTTATACACATTTAGAGTAGACATTAAGATATCAATAAAGATCCGGTCCTACCCTACAAATTTGAGGATTGAGCCTATATTTCACAAGTCCTTTTAACATGAGGTCTTTTTAGCCCACTCTAATTGATCCCAAGGTCAGCTAGGGTAAGGGCAGAATCAGCCCTTAGGGCTTTTCTCAATATTTTTTTTTTGTATTTTATAAATTTATATCTATAGTACTACCGGCCAACTCGGTCTCTTTTATCAAATATCATTTAATTTTAGCAAATTATAGTTAATGAAGACATGAAACATTATATTATGATACATGATTCTATTGTTAGAACATTAGATTGCTGGTTTTTTTTTTTATTAATTCATAAAATTATTAAGAAGAAACTTCATTTATTTGTTATTTATTTTTTTATTAGATTATGTTATATTTGTATTTGGTATGGTTAGGAATATTAAACTTATAAGGGTAGGACTTCATAAAAATAAAATGTAAGGTCGCCCTAGCCCTAGCCACGACTGTAGGGCTCGGTGGCCCAGGAGTTTTTCAAGCTTTTATGACTTAGGGCAAGGCAAGGATTGGAATGAGTCGGCCCTTATTGACATTTCTAGTAGAAAGCTGGTGATTACGTTTGTTAGCTAGGTTAAACAATACTTATACTAGGGATGGCAATGGATAGGATTCAGGTAGGATTCTATATCCTCTATCCCCATCCCCATTTATTATACTCATACCCATCCCCATATCCATACCCATCGTGTACTCAGTTTTCATACCCATCCCCATCCATCGGAGGATCGGGTATTCATACCCTACCCACACCCTATTACCACTTACAATTGTATTTTTTAAATTTAAGTTACTTTTTTTTAAAGAGAAATTTGAGTTATATAAATAAAGATATAGATATTTACTAAATTCTTAAGGAAACAATAAGGAAAAAAGAATAAAGATAAGAATTATCAAACTAAATATTATAAAAATATAGCAAAACATTAAAAATGATTAAACAAAAGTGTTAGTGGGTTAGTAGATTTTGGTTGAGACTTGAGGATTTTTTTTAAAAATATAAATAAATAGAGTTGTATAATATATATATATATATATGTAAAATATTATAAATATATATATGTAGATATTATATATGTATATATATATATAATATTATTATTTAATCAGATATCGGGTAGGGTATGGGTAGGATGTACCTAGACCCACCTCCATACCCATACCTGAAAATCTCCATACCCACATACCCATTTATTTAATCGGGTAAAAAATTACCCTCCATACCCTCCTCCGTTAGGGTCGGATATCGGATCCTCCGTCGGGTTCGAAGGAAATTGTCATCCCTAACTTATACGAGGCTAATTGAGCAACACCTACTCCTTTTATCTTAAAAAATAACATATTTAGTTTTTCCAAGGCCAAATTTTTTATCATAAGAAATTTTTAATGGGCCGAACTGGAACAAGGCCGAAGATGTTAAGCCTGATAATAGAACCAATTAGACCCAATATGTTTTGGACCATAACTTAACCAATCCCACCACACATCCACAATACCCACAAAAAAGGTTTCAATCCACCTCCAGCCTCGTAGGGGGAAAAAGAAAAAATATTTTGATTTATAATTTTAGTGGAAAAAATCAAAAAACAAGTTATTTTAGTATAATTTTGGTGAAAATACTAAAATAAATTCGTAATCTTATTTTGGCGTTCTCCTATAATCAAAAGCCAAACAAGTTAATTAACATAAATTCTTTTATATTCACTCAAAGAGAGTCCTAAATAGACAGTCACACTTATATATTATAATAATAATAACAATAATAATAAAATTTTAAAATTATAGTAGCAACTGTATACAAATATAAATTTCAAACAAAGAATAGAGGCGCACATGACACCAGATCTCCTATTCCGCTATCCCTATCTGACTTAACTAAATCGATCCAAAATCTCAATTAACTGAAATCACAAATTGAAACTGAACTGAAATAATCAGTTGATTTAGTTATAATTGAATCTTTTCAGTTTTTTCAGTTTGATTTTTATTTGAAAATGAAAAATAAAACAAAGAAAAAAAACTTAAGCTATAAACCTATAAACATACTTTATATTTTTTTAGTTTGGTAAGAAAAACATATGGAAAAACTTAAGTATAGAGTATTTTATATAAATATATTTGTAATTTAATTTTTGGCTCGATTAATTAAAATAAAAAAAATCCAGCTCAAACAGAAACCTAATAGTTAAAGAGTACTTTCGATTTATTATTCAAATATTGTTTTTTTTTTTGAGAAGATTATTCAAATATTGTACATTTAAGAGAGAATAGAAACATCCCTACTGTTATTTGTCACTCAATTTGTCTAATCCGAACTAAACTTGCATTTTTAGGAATAGCACTGGGTATCAATGAATCAAATCGAACTGAACATGGTATTGTTTGAGCATATTTGAATTTTAATTAAGATTCAAAAATTGTGTTTGAGCTTATTTTATTATTAATTGAATCGAGCTCGAATGAGCTTTAATCGAACCGAATACAAATCGAGCTCGGATAACTTGATATTTTTACATATATTTCATACTATTTTTACTAATCGAGTCAATTTCAAACTAAGCTTTACATATTATTAGACAAAAGAATATGTTCAAATTCGATTCGCTATATTAATGGACCGGACTCAAAACGAATTTTAATATCAATTTCGAATCGAGAACAAGTAGTTTGGTTCGTTTTGCCCGAACAATATCACTACTTAGGCAATATCACTTTGTCACTATTAGTGTGCAGGACAAAACTAGTAGCTGAAGTTTTTCATTTTCCTCCCGCTCGGCTACCTGCAAATTCTGCAGAAGCTTGAGAAACTCCATTTGCACCAATCTGCTGTAAATCACAAGGAACAAAAAATCAGCAATAAATAAAGAAAGAGGAAGAAATGGTGACTTCACCGGTGGTAAATACATATCCTCTGTCAAGCTACACTTTCGGCACCAAAGAGCCGAAGATGGAGAAAGACACCTCCGTCGCCGATCGCCTTGCCCGCATGAAAGTCAAGTTCGTATTTCTGTTTATCATTTTTCTTTCTTTTTTTTTTGTCGCCTTGTGGCGTTTTATTGTTTTAGTTAAACCCTAGATCAGACTAATTAATTGAATCTAGGGTTTTACTGCTTGAGCGCTAGTTTGTGGTGGATTTGACTGAATTTTTGGGTTTTTGAGTTTCAGTTACATGAAGGAAGGCATGAGGACTAGCGTCGAGGGTATTTTACTGGTATGCATTTTTCTCTTCAATTTGTTTCATATGTATTTAGTATGATTCTGATATTAGTCCCGATCGACCTTTGTGAGATTGTTTTTAAAAATTCAAACTTTAGAAAACTAGGTTTCTTTGAGACAGCAGTGTTACTGAAATAAAAAAAAAAACAAGCTTATTCTGAAACAGCTGTATTTGATTCGGGCATTATGGAAACGTGTTAATATATTCTTTCAGTATATTTGGAACTAATAATCAATTAGAGGACAGTGGAAAGGGAAGCCAAAAATCAAGGAGAACTGGATCTTCTCTCATTTCACATCCCAACCGAAAAACGGATTCAATGTTGAGTTTTCAAAATGCAATTGATCAGTACTAGAAAAAAGAAATGCAATAATATTGATCAACTATATTTTGACATAATTTTGTTTGCGCAAGCATACCGTTCATGGTTTCTTTTAAAACCATCTTCAATGTTTCCCTTAGTATCACTGCTAGCATGAACATCTAAACATTGTGCTTGCATAGAACTGTTTTTACTAGTATATTTGAGTTTTTTTATATATGAGAATGGCATGAGAGCAATGTGGACTCTCATTTGATTACATTGAATTAGGTTTCATCTGTTGACCATGGGTTATGTTCACTCTTAAAGTGAAACTATGCTGCTATAGTGAGACGAATTTAAGTGAGCAAAAAGTGTGATTTTTTATTAATCGGATATTCTCATTACCATCTTCAAATTCCTCCCCCGAGATGTTGGGTTCAATGCTTAGACAATATTCTTATGTAGGCATATCAAAGCGGCAAGGTGGCGTGCCATCTTGCTTTTATGTGTCATTAATTTCTACTTTGTCATTTGTGTCCATGAAGATGCTTTCTTGATGACACCACTTTTGTTTTGATGAGGATACATGCTTATCTGTTTAGTCTTTGGACCATCCTTTTTTTAGCTCGGAGTGTAGTTGTATGAAGTCCTTATATATATTGGAAAAACAATAAAATCGGCTTATATCCCGTTTTGGTCATGTTGGAAACTCGATTCACAGATGTCTTAATTCAGTTTGATACAAAAACAAGGATGGCTGGACCCTTGGTGTTTAGCAAGTATACCCTCGTGAAGACATATTAAGTAGTGCTGTATATCTTCTATTATCACGAGGAGACAAAGTCAGAGTGTTGTCCTTCATTTTATCATGTACTTTCCCTACCAGATCTAATCATGACTAAATTCTGTGCCAATTTCCAATCATGACTAAACTCTGGTTTTGTCTTGACTCCTGTACAAACCGGATTTGGGAAAATGTTCACTAAACTCTGTGACAATTTTTCTATTAATTGTGATCCGTTTACAACTACAGCTTTTCTGTTTGAGAATTGTTAAAAAAGGCTGTTTTGTTAAATGCACAATATACAATAAGGACGTGCAGCTTTGTGTGAGGGGACTTTGACCTACATATTGTGCGGTCTTCTAGTTAGAGACTGGATTAAGAATTCTCATTGCAGTATTGGAGTTTTCTCATTTATCAATGGCGAAATTTGTCACTTGAGTTCAATAATTGGATGAGAATATCAACCTTATTATAATTGTTGCCTCCTCCTCTCTTATTCTGTGTAATGTTGCTAATAGTTGGCCATATTTATGTTTGTCTAATATGGAACAATGCCTGAACTTACAGGTACAAGAGCATAATCACCCTCATATTCTCCTTTTGCAAATTGGAAATACTTTCTGTAAACTTCCAGGTGGTAGATTGAAGCCAGGAGAGAATGGTATGATAATCGCTTCTTGTTTATTGCCCATTGTTGCATGCTATGAAGTTTGAACTCTAATTGTTTTTTTTTTTTTGTATCTTTCTGTTTTTAAAGAAAAGGGAAACATAGAACGAAAGATATGAGCGCCAAAAACAAACTTCTGTTTCACGCATCGGAGTTTGCTTATTCCATTAATCTTACTTCTTGAGTTCTTGTTTTCTGTTTTTTCCCCCCACCTTCTCATTACTTCTCACAGAAGTTGAAGGCTTGAAGAGGAAACTCTCTAGCAAACTTGCAGCTAATTCACCATCTCTTCAGCCAGATTGGCAGGTAATATTCAACAAACAGTTCTTAATTGAAGTTATTAAAGTTTTCAGTAATCCCTTCTGAAAATTGGAGTCCAGTTCAGTATTCTTTGATTTTTTTCTAGCAACAGACACTTGAAATTTATCTAGTGGTTGCTTTATATATCTGTCTAAAGAAAATCGAGTTCCGTGTTTATTGACTTGATTTGGTATATAGCTGAGGGATTCCATGATCTTTCAAAACACGCCTTGTTTCATGGCCATCATCTAGGCATTGATTAGGTTTAAGATTCTGCTTTGGAGATGCTTATTATGTGAGAATCAAAATTTCGTGCAGATTGGTGAGTGTGTGGCAATCTGGTGGAGACCGAACTTTGAAACAATCATGTATCCCTACTGTCCACCACACATAACAAAGCCTAAGGTAAAATTACAACACACATACATGAATAGAACATCGTATCATCATTTGCATGAAATGATGCTCACAGTTTAATTTTGCTAATGTAGGAGTGCAAGAAGCTCTTCCTTGTCCACCTGTCTGAACGAGAGTATTTTGCCGTGCCAAAGAATTTGAAACTTCTTGCTGTTCCATTGTTTGAATTATATGACAATATCCAGGTGCGAAATGATTCAGTACTTCCTAACTTCTTATAATTAACACACACACACACACACATGTATGCATAATAACTGAAGTAGTTCATGTAACCTTTTCTTTTAAGCGAAATAGTTCCTATATGGGCTATGGATGGCAACGGGTGGGCTTGGGACGGATTTGGCCAAACCCGAGACCCGACCCGACCAAGAGAACATTTGGACCCGAGACCTTCCCACGCCGCCACGATATTAAGACCCATTTAAATTCATATATTATTATACCCATAATAAAAATATAACATGCCTATAAAATACTTTAGCTTAAAAATGTCTATATATGCAACACAAACATACAATATTAAGAAATAGGAAAGATAATTAATTACTCATTAAGTGACTAAATAAAAATGAAAATGTTATATTGAGTAAATAATTTATATATATTTTTCAAATTAATATAGAGCAGGGCGGGTCCATTGTTGGTCCAATAAGACATGTTACGTGCCTCGAACCAATGGCGGACGCAGATTTCAGGTTGGGGGCAAAAACGGAACGAGTTTATAAATTTAAACAATGAGAAAAAAATACTCATATACTAACCATAATTTGATTTTCTATTGTAAAAGACGACAATTTGAAGTTTTTATTTTTTTTTTTTGGGGGAGGTGGTGGGGTGGAATTGTAAATTATTTCATTTATTTTAACGACAAAAAGAAAAATTGGGGGAGGGAAATGAACTTTTGAAAATTTTCGGTGGGGAAATGCCCCCCCTCCCGCTCCCGGTGCCCGAACTAAAAGGGTTTTAAATAGGGGTGATCACGCTGCGGTTTTGCGGTTTTTTCAACAAATTTCAAATCGAATTGCCTTATGCGGTTTTTATAAAAAATAATTTTGAATCGCGGTTTTATTAAGTAAAATCGAAAGTGCGGTTTTTAGGTCTGTGGCGGGCGTTTGCGGGCCTTAAGGCGGTTTTAATAAATAAAAATATGGTAAGATTAATAAAATAATCTCTCTCTTTTAGAACATTAAGAGAAATCCCCCAAAAATGTAAAAAGTTGGAAGTTATTTATTTAAGAACAAGATGCTTTGTGAAGGGTCTATCTCAATTGATCTCTTAAGATCCAACCATCTCTCTCTCAATTGATCTCTCTCAATTATATAGAAGATAAAAGAGTTTCATTAATATTATGGAAGCATGAAACCTTGCTTCTGTCCTTGTTCTTTCTCTGAATTTCCTTTAGATGATTTATTCTGGAATTTGAATTTTTTAATACCTTTATTGAATATAAAAATGGCTACAGAGAAGAATACATTCACTTTTACTTCATGGGTTTTGGATGTTTTAGTGAGTATTATTAAGATATTTATGAATTTTTATCAAATCTGGGATGTGAACTACTGGCCACTATTAATTTATAAAGAATCAACTTTGTTCTACATTAAAGGTGTAAACTTGCTAAACCTATATTGGATTTCCAACGTTAATTATTCACATAAATATGTAAGAAAAATCTTTTATTTTACCCCTATAATTATAGAATGGCGGTGCGGTTTCCTTCTAAAACCATAACCGAACCAACCTGGCGGTGCGGTTTTCATTCAATATTTTAAATCGCGGTTTTATTGAAAAATCACAATAAAACAGTGCGGTGTGGTGCGGTGCGGGTGGTTTTTAAAACTTTATGATCACCCCTAGTTTTAAAAATGTGAACCCGAGACTCCTTTTTTTAGATCCATTTAACCAGGTTTGGACATGCACCAAACAAGTTGAGCTCATTATAGGTCAAGTTTGGACCTACTCCATTGCCATCCTTGATATGGACTGATCATGTTGTAGTTTGTTGAACTAAGGACTTTCCATGGTGTATTTCCAGTTCCTGGAGTTGGAAACAAAATTTTGAGAATTTATTGGTTTTCGTGTGGAAATTGAGATTATGTTTGGAAGAATGAATTGAAATGTATTTTATGTAGGGTTGGAAATGGGATTGTGTTTGGTTGAGTAGTTTTGAAATATTATTTTATGTATATAATAATTGAAAAGTTGGTGGTGGGGTCCACTTTCAATATTTTAATTAGAATATATAATATTATATTTGTAATATTGTAGGTGGTGGGTCCCATTAGATATATATAATTTTAAAATAGTAATATTTTAAGTAGATAAAATTGATAGTGGTGGGTCCCATATGTATAATTGGGTTAAAATATGAGAATAGTAATTGATGAGTGATGTAGGGTATTGCATAGGTTTGAGAATAGAAATTATAGGTTGAAGATGTTTTATGTGAAAAATAGAAAATGAAAATGATGATTTCCATTGAAAATTTTATGGACAAACATGATTCCACTTTTATAAATAGTTGGAAAATGGAAATAGGTTCTTGGAAACATAAACAAACAAGGCCTAAAGTTCTCAACAAGCTATACTTTATTTTTATTGTTGAGTTTTATGAATGTTTCATTCTTTTGAACTTGGCTTCATCTTTATACAGTACTCATACACTTCTTTTGATCTATCTCAGAGATATGGACCTGTGATATCTACCATCCCGCAGCAGTTATCCAAGTTGCAATTCAACATGGTTCATCCATAGATTGGTAAGGGGTCCTCTAGAACTCTTACCGATCTTGATTTGGTTTGTTTGCCATGTCACAGTTTGCAAATTTTCAGGACGAGAATTCAAACTCTGCTTTGATAACTTGATACATTTCAAGAATAGTCTGAACTTACATCTGTGTCCTTTTTTCTTGTTTTTTTGGGGAATTTTAACCTTGTTGATTAAACTCGTGATTTTCCTCTTATGAGTCGGGTCCTTAATGTAGCTGTAGTTTTGTTTGACGACTGACTTGTGTTTGTTGTTGTGTTTCTAAGAAGTCCTTTTTCTGTTTTTCAACCATTCATGGAGACAAATTAGCGATTGTATCCGATCAAAAAAAAATAGTGATTGTATGGGATGCAATGTAAAAGTTGAGGGTTGTTTAAGCCACGGGGTTGTCAGATTTTTGTAACTGTTCTGCCATGGCCAAATTTAAGCCCTTGTACATGTAATACTGAGAGTAGCTGAAGAATTGTAATACTAAGAGGGTGTTTGGCTATGCTTATTTTAAAAGATTTTATAAGCTCCTACATGTTATTAGATGTTATAAACTTATAATAGCTTATAAGATGTTAGATCTTACTTTGAAAATAAGGTATTAAAATGTTTGAAGAAAATTTGATGGTGGAGATTATATGATGTCCATAATTACAGTTTTTAAAATAAAATGGTCAAAATAAAAGGGGGTTATATAAGATTTATTTTGAAAATAAGTTGGTTTCCTCCACTTCTTTTAAAAAATTCCTTATAAATTCCTAATATAAATTCCTAACACCTTATTTCTGGAGCTTGTAAGATTTTCTTTTTTTCTTTTTAAAAGAAATACCAAACAATAGAGCTTGTAAGCTCTCAAACATATTATAATAAGCTCTTAAACATCTTATAAGATGTTTGGAAGAGTTTATAAGTTCAACCCAAACACTGTCTTAAGAGTATCTTCACCATTTGATTTTCCTTATGGTGTTATTGTAATCTTAAGGCAGCAGTTAAATAGTATCAATGTTAAACATCTTGTAATCTTATGGTGTTCTTGTATATTTTTAGTTTTTTAAACAGTAGTTATCATTTTGTACAACTTATCCTTCTTCCTTTTTCAGTTTCCCCCTATGTTCTCTTTACCCTTTTTTGCCTTTGTTATTTTCTTTTCCGTTGTTTTTCTTTTGCCTTTTCCTTCTTTTCTGTACTCTTCTTTTTCTGTAAAGCCATAATCAGATTTCTCTCCTTTATTTTTCTGATTCCTCACTCTTTATTCTCTCTATATCTTTCTTTCTTCTCCTTCCTTTTCTTTTTTCCTTTTATTTTTCTTTCTTTAAATTCTTTCTTTTGCTTCTCCATCCGTTAAGTATAGCTGTCAAATAGCCCGAGCCGGGTTAGCCTATGATAATCCGGCTGGCCAAAAGAAAAAATGGACCGGGTCAGGCGAGGCTGTTTTTGACACCACTATCATTAAGGCGTTAACTATAATCTTCATTTACCATTGCATCACGTGATTAATATAGTATGCTCTAACTAGAATATGTTTCTTTAGAATAGCATCACCCCGAAGAATCGGACTATTCGGTTTATTGAATCTTCGATTACAATTTTATGTTGCATTTTGTATTGTATTATCATATATGTATGTTACTTATCTAAAATATCTTGTTAAATCTAAAAATTTGGAATTGATTATATGCACAGAACAGAAGTATGTATGTAATGTGAAATATAAGACAACACAAAACTTGTTATGTAAGATTCACATTATGATACAAGATCACTAATTTATCACTAATCGTACTTTAAATTCTCAGTTGATACGTGACAAGGGGTCTCGAGCATTATTTCCTTCATTTAATTTGGGTTCTTCATGAATTTAACATTATATTGATTAACCTAAATGAAGAAGTTGAAGGTACATAAAGTCCGTGTTTGGAAAAATTTCAACTTGCTAACAAGTGAAGAAAATGGACATGATGAAACAAAGTTGATTAGTATTTAATATTTTATGAAGCATGGTTTTATTCAAAGACCTTCAAGTAATGTATGACTATTGACTATGACTACATCCGGGTATTATCCATGGTATACCTGGTGTACTATATTTGGTGGATGGATGAATGAATAACACGTGAGCTCGTTTTTTATATTGAATGACAACTATTTAAATTTATAACTAATGAGACACTTATTATACATCCACTCACTAAGTGCAGCACATTTCGTGTAGCATCTACAAGACCCTATGTAGGACAAGTTTTGAGTCAATTTTGCTTGAGGGCATTTTTGGGATTCCGAAAATGATAATACCAAATATGTGAGTAGTGGTGGGATTTACTTACATTTAATTTATATATACTAAACTATTTTAACAATTTATATATACTAAACTATTTTAACAATTTAAAAGTGATGAGCCCCATTGAAATATGGATTTTGAATTTAATAATATAAATAATTAGATAAAATTGATAGTGTAATTCCATCTTGACTGATATTTTATTAAGAAAATTAATAGGTGGTTGGTCCAATTGGGATTATATAGTTTGAAAGTAGCAATATGATAATAGTTAGTACTGGCAAGTACCATTTAAGCAATAATTTGAATTGAAATAAGGAAAGAATAATAGACAAGTGATAGATTAGGATTACACAAAATTGAAAATTGAAATGATAATGTTTCTCAAATGAAAACAGATCTAGGCAAATCTTTTTGACGATAACCTCATACCTATCAATCCAATATTGATTAATCAGCTTTCGTATGGTAGAAGATAGATGATAAATACTATTATTTATGCCCGAACAAATGACTATTTTGATTCATTAGAAATTAGTCATGTAAGGAAATTTCTGGTTGAATTACGTGCTTACTTAAAAAGTTAAATATATAATGAAGGAATAACATTTAAAAATAAATATGATGCATTGGTGCTGCTTAAATCTGCAGATCACTCCAAGTTAAGATTTATGATAAATAGTCCAATTTATTATTTGGAGCTAGAAGTTATTCGTAGAGGAACTTGCATGAATGCATGAACAAAAACGTTAAATGAGCCACGAGATTGTGTCAGTGAGATCCCTCTAATGCTCAAATAAGTACAAGTTGGAGAGAAAATCCAAAACAAGTACATCGATTGAGATTAATGCATTGTGAATATATACCTACAAATAATGAGGAGAGCCATTTTTATACTTGAGTTGATAGCCCGCATGCAGGGGCGTAGATAGGGGGGCCACCCCGGCCCCCCGCGCACCCCAAATTTTTTTTGTCCCGTTTTTCTATTGAAAAAAATGAAAAAAAAATTATATGTGTTTTTTTAAGGGGAAAAATGGTTGAGCTAGAGGAAAAAAATTTGGGCTAGGGGTAACCAGTCGTGCTGGCTACGCCCCTACCTGCATGAGCCTTGTAGGATGAAGTTGGCTGGCCCGCGCGGGCTTGATAATTGTATTTGCATGTAATCCAATGGTAATTAATAATACTAGTAATCCCGCACGTGCGTTGCACATGTATTATTGTTTTATTATTATTTGTTTATACTGAAACTTTTGGTATTTATTATTTTATTTTAATACTAAAATGCTCATATAATGTAAATAAAAGCAAAAAATTATATATAAAATTTATATTTCAATTATAAATTTATATTTCAAATTCAATTCAGGAAAACATCAAATGAATCAATTAGTAAGGTCAATTAAATATAACACAATTTAATAATTCAATATAATAATAGTAATCAGAAAAAAATTATCTGTACTTTTCTCAGTTTATGTAGTTTGTAGAAAACATCATCGCATTTTCTGATATAAACATAGTTATATATATTATAATAAAATAATAGAATATAAGTTATTTCATTAAGACGTATTGACTCAAATCAAAGAAATATTATCATTTATAATTTAATTAGCATTTGATATTTGATTGATACATTGACACATTAAATTTAATAAAATAAATATCTTGAAAAAAATAAAGGTTTCTAATTTTTGTTATAAAATCATATATTGCTGAAATAGTATTCAACTTCCAAAATTTAATTTTAAAAATTTACATTTATTGATTATTAAATCAATAGTTTTAAATTTAGAAAAATATATAATTTTATTTCAAGGTTCTCCTCCTATAATTCGGTTAGATTGATTGAGGGTCTGGAGAGTGAATTGGCAGGAAATCAGGGACAATTTGTCGAGTCGTAGATTGTGTGGGATTTGATTTATTTTATGTATTTTTAGGATATTGGATATATATTAATATCAATATCAATGTTTAGGATTTTCATTTAATATTTATTTCAATATCTACTATTAGGATTTTGCAGTAAAATAATTTATAAATTTAGCAAGTAGAAATGTTTAGGAAAAACTAAGCCAACAAATTATATATGTTACAAAAAATATAGTTATTGACTTACCAAAACAAAACACTGCTAATTTGGGGTAATCCCAAAACATGCGTTGGTTAGAAGAATTTTCTGACTGATTGGTCCAAATTTGTATATCTTATTTTGTATCTTATATTTTTTTTTCACTTTCTATTAAGTCATTCTAAATTATATCATATACTAAAATGTTATTGTATGGTCAATAGTTGTTAGTAGGAAAAACTTAATAATAATTCACCACCATTACTACGGATTTATTTGAAATATTAGTTAGTTATTTGTTAATCAAAGAGAATAATTTAATCCATAAGACCAATAGTTGAGTTGTAATTTGTAAAATAAAATTCAATAATCTCTTTTAGAAAAATAGTTGATTATCGTGTCTATCAAACAATTGATGCTATGATATACTATACAGAAGCTACATAATTTTGTTATTTCAAAAGATATTATCAGTTATCATCTCCATCTAAACTTAAATATTGATTTTCAAATTGAGAATAATTCAAAATAAACAAAACAAAAAACATCAAAATATAACTTAAAAATAAATACAAAAAAAAAATAAGAAATAAACAAAAAGAAGAAAAAAATATTTATTAGACTAATAAAAAACGTCAATGCAGTTCCACAAGATAGATTACAAACAAACTTTTGCTTAGTGCAAGATTGGGGTTCAATCCTGCCGATGTTGTCGGGACATTTGAGAAATACTGTAATAGGGGACATGTGAAGATGAAATCGTATTTGTTGGTTATGCTTCGATTTTAGAATCAACAATGTTGAAGTATCTCTCTAAATCAATTGAAATAGTATAATATGAGAGGATTTTGTATAAGAGTAAAATATACTCAAGTTAACATAAATAATAATAAGCTGCCAAAATTACTTTTGAACAAAATATATAATTAAATTGTTTTGATAAGCTATGTATCTAAAATTTTGCAACTTTTGATATAATAATAATATGGAATACGATTCATAATTTTTTCCTAATTAATGAACAATAAAATATTAACTTTAAAATATCACTTACTATTTACTTAATGACTAACATTTTCTATAAATAATTGTTATGGTAATTTTGTATCTAATATTTGACTATATTATATCCATATATATTAATAACAAAATTAATGTTCAAGATTATTGTTCAATATAGAATGCAAGATCTTCGATTAGGATTTTGCAGTAAAACAATTTCCAAATTTAGGAAGTAAAATGGGCGGGAAAATATTTGTACCGAACTTCTGCTATTATATATATAGATTAGATAATTAATCAAGTAATTTCGAAATCAAATAACGTGTAACATAAATAAAATAATAAGTAATTGAGAAAAGTCGAATTTGTCACCAACAAAACATAACAGTACCAATTTTGCATTTTACCTAGGGGTGATCACGGTGCGGTTTTACGGTTTTTTCAATAATTTTCAAACCGAATTGCCATATGCGGTTTTAGGCGGTGGCGGGTGGTGGCGGTCGGTTTTGCTAAATAAAATCATAAGTGCGGTTTTAGGCGGTGGCGGGCGGTTTAGCGGTTAAAATCATAAGTGTTTTAGTTCTATGTTTTCTCTTGGACAATAGATTAGAAGGTTTAGTCATTTTTTAATATCAAATCCAAACATTAAATAAATAATATTAATTGTAAGAAAATAAAAATATTTTAAATAAATGAATCTTTATGTTGCATGACTAGAATTCTCCAATGGTAGACAATTACAAAATGAATTGTATTCAATTGGACACACTACAAAACATCAACTTTGTAGTTTAGTAAATGAAATATACACACTTTTTGGAAGAAAATCTTGCAATACAGTGCATTAAAACAAAAGTAGTTTTTTAGGAAAACAAAGGTGCACTCAAACAACAATACAATGCACTCAATACAATTTTTTTTTTTTTTTGAAGAAAAATATTACAACTATACTAATGCTAAAGGAAAACAGAAAAACAGAGGGTGCACTTTTTTGATATTTTTGACATTTTTGAGTTGAAGAGTAGAATTAGAATATTATGGTTGTAATTTTGTGATATGCTAAGTACATAATTGTCTTTACTACTCAATACATGGGCGGTCGGTTTTGGCGGGCGGTTTGGCTTCCAAATCGAAAATTGCGGTTTTTCTGGTAAATTAATATTAACGGTTCGGTGCGGTGCGGTGCGGGCGGTTATTTTAAATTTATGATCACCCCTAATTTTACCCCACAAAAAATAGGAAAAAAGAAAAAGGAATTAGAGAAATTTGTTACTTACAATATGTCCACAACACGTGTTACATAAAATATGGAAATTGGTAGGTTGCATGGACAACGAGGCGGAATATGGTAATCTTATCATATTTACGGTTCACCGCATTCAAATATTATTTTCTTCTTCGCAATCTTTTGTCATCTTGCAAAAAAGTACATGAAACAACAAAAACCCATGAAATTAGCTAAAACCAAAGATCAAAACAACATATGAAAGAAATGCATCGTTCACACTTCTCTATCTCTCACTCTTTATTTTCAGGTATAAGCACCCTTTTTTAATTCTATCTCTACAATTTATGTTCATGTCTATGTGTGTTTATACGATCTATGCATGCATGTAAACACACACACACACAGAGACAATAATATTCATGTTTGTGTGTGTGTGTGTAAAATCTTGAGTATGTGAGCTGAGAGATTCTAGCCTTTTCTAGCTAAATTGCAATTTTAGTGGTAAAATTGTGAATTTCAAAAGCCTCATTAACTTTCAAAAAATCTCGATTTAAGTCGTTTGGTTCCCGAAAATTGAAAATTTTGATGGAAAACATTTTCGGCTAACGTGGAGACTAATTTTGCTTATGTGATATCCTAGTTGGCATATTGATAATTAGGACAAAAATTCATAAAAGCTCAGAAGCGAGCTTATGCCAAGAGAGCTGACACCAGTGAGGGGGAATCAGCTGACCCCGAAGACACAGCTGCCTCCTCTCCAACCAAGAAGAAAGCTTCGCCCTGCGGTGCCAAGAAGTCTCTTGCCCCCGGCAAAGAAAAAACCAAACATGCTCCCGCCTGCAAGGCAGAGTCACCGCCCCTGACCATGTCACACCCCCTGCAGCAGCGATCGAGAAGGACTCCCAAATACCTTCTCCGATCGTCAAAAGGAGGAGAAACTCGGGCGCCATTAACGGATTGAGTTTGAGGTGGTCATATTGTAGACAAATTTTGTCGGGATTGGTAAGACAAGTTCATGTGATAACTCCAAAAAAAATTCACCTGGAGAATGTTCACATAAGAAAAAATGGTTCACATAAGAAAAAATGGTTTCACGTCAGGGGATTGGTCGGAAGTGTGAACACAAAGCCGAAAAATTATTCAGTGACCAAAATGACCGTAATTGAGAGTTGTTCTAAATATTACGGGATTTTTTTGGCAAATCGTGATTTCTGCATAACTATTAGTGTCAATTCCCTATAGATATATGACTAAAATTGCGATCCCATAATTTTTCTTTTTTTTCTTTTTTTTTAAGGGTGATCATGGTGCGGTTTTGCGGTTTTTTGAGTAAATTTCAAACCGAATTGCTATATGCGGTTTGGTTAAATAATATTTTTAAATTGCGGTTTTATGAAGTAAAATCGAAGGTGCTGTTTGAATCGGTGGGGGGCGGTAGCGGGCGGTTTTGCGGTTTTAATTAACAAAAAATATTATATAATTGATAAATTAATATTATTTTGTTATGATCTTTTAAAGAAAATCCAAAGAAAAATATTATAATTGAAAAGTGATTTTTTTTAAACAATGTGTATTTTTGCAAATAAAATGCACATTGCAATATCTTTTATTTCAGTTACATTTAATATATAATGCAGTGTAATGTTGTTATTGAATAATACATCTGTAAATAATAATTATGTTAATGGTTAACTAACTGTACAATTAGAGTGGTTAGGAAATTGTTGAGAGCAGTTCACATTAGTCTTGGTGTATAAATACACCCTTCATGTGTAAATCACAATAATTCTGCAAATGAAATCTATAATATTTTCTTTCTCTATCTTTAGCTCTTAACGGTTGTTCGTATATTGATGCAAAACATAGTGCATTGTAACAACATTAAAAAAATATAAAATACGTTATAATTTAGTATACAAAGTGCGAAGGTAATTATATTATTCATAAAATTAGTTCTTAATATATTTATTGGCTAACTATTTAACTAAAGAATAAAGAAAAGTATTTTATTTTACCCTCAATTATAGAGGTGCGGTGCGGTTTTGGCGGTTTTTCAAAATCTAAAACCATAACCGCACCAACAAAGCGGTGCGATTTCTATCTAATATTTTAAATCGCGGTTTTTATCATAAATTATTATGAACGGTGCGGCTTGGTGTGGTTCGGGCGGTCCAGACGATTTTTTAAAATTTATGATCACACCTACTTTTTTTTCCTTTTTTCGGATTATGCTGGAACAAGTTATATATGTGAGGTGGTGCTGGTCAAAAGATATGGAATTACGAGCGTGACCTATGGCGGGCCTAGGTATCATGCACTTTTGCCCAACGGATATCCGTCCCACCCCACTTAGAATATGTTTTTTATAAATATATTCAATATATAGTTTGCCCCGTGACCTGCGACGAGTCGCCCTGTCCCGCCTTATTATAAGGACAAGATCGGACTGGTTTTGACAGTTCTATGCTTTACTATGTTTTTCAAGTGCTCTTTTCTTTTTCATTGCAGTTCATTAATTGTGGATTAATGTAATTGAAAAATGGGGAAAAAGAGAGAGATGAAGGGGGAGAAGATGATCAAGAAGAAAAAGGGTCGATTAATGGCATTTTGTGAAAAAGATGGAGTGAGAAGAGGGGCGTGGACTGCTGAAGAGGACAAAATTCTTGTTGATTTTATCACTCAAAATGGCCATGGGACTTGGCGAAATTTGCCTAAACTTGCTGGTTCGTTTTTATTCTACTTTTTATTTTAATCCTTGGAAGAAAAAAAATCAATATTTTTTGAGTAATAAAAGCATATGGCCTCTTTTTAACTTAAGACGATGTTTGGATGAACTAATTACATAGGTGTATTATACAAGTATCTCATTTCTTATAAATTAAAATAATTATTACCATTCTCGTAAGAAGTGAGACTTAACCACCGACAATTATTAAATATTATATTTTTTAAAAAACAAGTTCGGAGCCCCCCTACATTTTGTGAAAACAACTTATGGGCTCCTTATATATTATAAGCTCCTAAAGTAGGAGGAGAGATAATTTGGGAGTGTTTGCGGCTTTAAAAAAAGTAATTAGTAGCTTCTAGATTTTTTTTTTCTCATCTATAAGCTGAGAATCATTTTTTTTAAGAACTCAATTTAGATTAGATTTCTAATTCTACTTTTAGTTTCAATTTGAAATATGTAAAACGGTAAAAATACTTTTACAACGTATTCCCCAATTAAATATTATATTTTTACTTAATTGACTTTCATTTTCTATCAACTTTTAATTTAAAACTATTGTTTCACTTTTGATACAATAAATCACTTCTTTTAAAGCATATATTTTTTCAAACACTCACGTAAAAACATGATTGCTCGGTAGATGAAAATTTTAATTATCCTCAAAATTGCCCTCCACCATTACTAAAAGAAGTAATCTTCTAATTTCGAGACAAAGATACATAAGAATAAGGGATAATTACAAGAAAAAAAAAACCTGAGGTTGGTCTAATTACAAAAAACCCAAAAGTTTTCAAAAATTACAAAAAGAAAATTCTAAGTTTGATCAGTTTTACATTTTTCCTATTTATATACCAAAACATTTCAAAAGCTCCCCTTACATTTATTAGAATATTACAATTACATTTTTAATCTTAAAGAAAATCAAACCTCAAAGTTTTTTTTTTTAACTTTCAAAAACCTCTTGGTTTCCTTGTAATTAGCCCAAACCGTAGGGGGCTTTTGTAATTATCCCTAAGAATAATTCCAGCTCCACAAATTTGTGGATTCTCTTTTTCTTCTTTTCTTTTGCTGCTCTTATCTATTTATTTATTTTCTTAAGTTAACCAAATCATCATTCTTGAAATTGTATTTAACTGGGGAATGAATCGTAATTTAGGCATGTCTAGACTACATAATTGAGTTAATTCTTTCCTGTTCATAAAAGACTTTTTATGCCCTTTGAGTTATTTGTAGAAATAATTACAAAAAGACCCCTGAGGTTTGGGCTAATTACAAAAAAACTCATAGATTTTTGAAAATTACAAAATCCCTTTCACCCGCTTAAGAGGGTGTTTGACTGAGCTTATAAGCTCTTAAAAATAGCTTATAAGATGTTTAAGAGCTTATAAGCTCTTAAAATGTGTTTGGTAATTTTTTTCCAAAAGAGCTTATAAGCTCTAAAAAAAAGCTGTCAGAGAGTTTATAAGCTCCTAAAAGAAAAGTACCTCCACCCCAACTTTTTTTAAAAGAGCTTATAAGCTCCTTATTTTAAACATTCAAAGGACAAAAATATACTTAATAATTTTATAAGATATAAAAACACCTTATAAGCTCAACTATCTTATTTTATCCAAACACTCTGACAGCTTATTTTTAAAATAAGATCTAACATCTTATAAGCTCCTAAAACAACTTATCAGATGTAGGAGCTTATAAGATGTTTTAAATAAGTCTAAGACAAATCAAACTTTAAGAGGTTTTTTTTATAGTTTTCGAAAATCTCTGGATTTTGTAATTAACCCAAACCTCAGGGGTCTTTTTGTAATTATCCCTTATTTACATATCCAATGAGGACAACACTTAGGGTACTCAAGTTTCTGTCTGTTAGGAAACTAAAGATAGACCTTTTGTTCATGTCAAACAATAACAGGTCTCCTTCGGTGTGGAAAGAGCTGTCGGCTTCGCTGGACTAACTATCTTCGACCTGACATTAAACGTGGTCCTTTTGGTCCTGATGAAGAAAATACAATTATTCATCTCCAAGCCACCCTCGGTAACAAGTAATTATTTGTTTCCGTCACTGTAGTCTTTAATTTAGAGCTGTCAAACGGGCTCTGTCTGTGCTGACCCGCAGGTCCAAGAGGAAAAGTCGGCCCTGTCTGGGCCGGGCCAAACAGTAATTGGGACACCAAATTCATGGCCCAACCCGTGAAAATGAACTAGACAATTCGGGCCTACCGGCCGGCCTGGTTTTTCGTGCCAAATAGGCCCAACTTTCTTCGGGCCTACATTCCGCTAAAACAAACGAGCTAAAATTGACACCTCTAAGTCTTATATCAACGTTAGTTAAAGAAAATACCATCGAGAGGCCTAGTCTAGTTACTAGAAAAACTCGGTTATCTCTCAAAAATCACAAATGTCCCTTTAATATTTGTTTCTATTTTATAAATTATACCGTTAATAAGTGTATTTATTAAGAAAATACAAACCCCGACTCCCCGAGTAAGTGTTTGTAATACCACATGGGAGTATTTGAGATTTTGAAAAATATTAGGTTTTTTGTTTTTTGTTTGTAATTAAGCCAAACATCAAGAGTAATTTCACTAATTATTCCTAACAACAATTATTTCGCAATGACAAAAGCTCATGTGAGATGGTCTAACCGGGCAAATTCATTAGATGGATCCCAAAGCCGACCGAGTGGCATTTTACTGAAATAGCAATGACATTTTTGTAATATCTAGAAACTGAAAAGTATTTGTACATAATTCACTTGAAGTATTAATTTTGTAATATTATACATTGATATAGTATCACGAAAGCGCTAAAAAGTACTAATTTTTTATCTTAGAAGTACAACTAGTCCCATTTAAATGTTATTTAATAGTCCTTCTAAAAAGTAATAGTTTTTTTCGTCAAAAGTATCAATCGTACCAGTAAAATGTATTTGTCGTTCTCCTGAAAAATATTAATTTTCTATCTAAAAAATTTTTTGTAATTCATTAATAGTCATTAGAGCTGTCAATTTGTTTGGGCCGGTGCTACCCCGTCGGGCCAAGTGGGGAAATCGGGGCAGTCGGGCCGGCTCGGAATTTTTTGGGGCCGCTATTTTGGGGAGCCCACTCAACCATGTATTAAAAATATACTTGATTTGATTCGGACCGACCCAGTGTTTCGGGCCTAATGGGTCGGGCCAAATCTTTTCGAGCTTGCAAAATCGCAGTCTAGCCCAACCCTATTATCGGGCCGGGCTTTTTTTGATAGCTCTAGTAGTCATATTGAACAATATTAGTAGGTCCCTTAAAAAAGTATTAGACATTTCGCTGGATAGCTGGGGTTGGACTGGGGATTGGGTCGTTGGGTTTGCGGTTTGGGTAGATCCTATAGGCTGGATCGTCTAACTATTAGACCATCTAACAGGAAATTATGCGAACGGATAATGTTATCAAGAATTTCTGGAACTCACATTTGCTTCGGCTCTGTTCTGAATTACTGATAAATTTGTTTCAGATGGGCAGCCATAGCCTCCCATTTACCTGGAAGAACAGATAATGATATCAAGAACTTCTGGAACTCACATTTGAGAAAGCGTTTAAGCACCAAAATCCCCAACCAATCATCTTCCTCTCGTGAATCAGTTGTTGATGATACGAAGCGTGAATCTCCACCGTCGGATAGTAAATCCGACGGCCATGACCGTACAAATGAATGGGGTGGAGATGCATCTCACAGCCCAGCTTCACAAACGTCGTCGTTTACAAAGTTTAATGAATCGGGTTACAAATCCAAAACCCTAGTGGCAGCTTATTCAGACTCCTCAAAATACAACGGACCAGATGATTCCTCAGATGCAATGCTGGAGCTATTATTAGATTTCCCAGTGAGTGGCGATGAAATTTCTTCAAGGTCCCATTGATAATCGATCTATCGATATACAACATCAGTTGCAGGGCTAATTACAAATTACAAATAGTCCATGATATTTGTTTTTATCTTAATTGTTAAGAAAATACAACTATGGTCCTGGACTCCTGGGTGTGTTCTTAATATTTTAGGGGAGTATTGTAAATTGTAATTTTCAAAGATAGAGTTTTTTTGGTAATTAGATCAAATCTCAAGGGTTTTGCTTGTAATTATTCCTTAGTTGCAATTGTTGGAATTTGGTTGTGTGAAATGGGTGTTGACCCGAATATTTAAGTGGTTTTCGTTAGTGAAAAATGGAATTAAATTATTTGTAAAAATTCTACTAAGTGAGTAGATGAAAATAGCATTTGGAATTTCTCAAAACCAATTCGAGCTAAAAGACATGTCTTTTCCATCGGCACCTTGATGCATATGTATACGAACCCCTTGCAGATGAAATAATATACGAAAATAATAAGCCTAATAATTTAGTCATTGCATCTGCATATTAACATTCTTCCCGTTCAAAGCTTGAAAGCCTTAAACACTTTACGTTTGCTGTAAATTCGACTTTTGCAAGTGTTGTTAAGTCGAAACAGATAAAAGTCGTTGTATCTTAGGACGAAAACCAATCGTAAGTGCTTCGAATACGGTGCGTTTTAAGCGCTTACAGAAATCAGATCAAATATAGGCCTCGACTAGCCTAAATTTCCTAAACACTTAGTCATTTCTCGAAAACAGTAAACCACCCTACCAATAGTAATTAAATTGCTAGTCTATACAATCTACATAGTTGGCAAGGTTTACTTTAATTCTTTATTTAATTGCCTTGTAACCTAGTTTGTATAGTTGTGGAGATAGTGAAAAAGAATTATTGCTTTGAAAAGATTCATTCTTATCTTGAATTGAAGTTTGTTAATCCATTATTACAATAGAAAGCTAATTTCTTTGTTGGGATATTTTCTCAAACACTTGTTTTACTTTTCAGATAATCCATATCTGTTTTAATTTCTTTTCTTCAATTGAAGCTTGTTTTAATCCATGTCTGGTTTTAGCTTTCTTTAGTTATAACATGAGTAGTTTTACCGTGTGTCTCCGACTGTCTTGTTTGTTTTTTGGAGTACAAATCATGATAGGGAATGATTGGTAGGAATCCAACCCCATACCTCTAGTTTGAGAATAAGACTCTTGATGACGATTAGACTACTATTGGATTCCTTTGTGTCTGGTTTGTTAAAAAATCCAAATTTTGCTTTCTTGCAATTAGGGCAATTCCTTTAGTCACTAGAGTACATAAATTCTCTCTGCTAAATCATTTCATTTTTCTAACTGCTAAATTATGTGCATTAATGGGCATAATCCATCTCGAGGAGTAGGGGTCAAAATTAAATATGCAGTGAAGTGAAACATACCATTTACACTAATTTCATGCAACATAAAACTTATCAATAACTCTTGCAACTTCCAAACTTGAACTTTTTTGTTTTCACAAAATACATACAGTAATGAGAGTACTTTTTCTCCATCTATGAAACAAATACAACACTTTATGCACACATGCTAATGAAAAACAAATATTAATTCTACACTAAATCACCACACAATCATTACATCTGCAAAATAAATAGACATCCAAATGGAAGAATGTGAAAAAAAAAAATGCAACTTCTGTTTCAAATCAGACCAGATATATAATTTCAGCTTTTTTTCAAAAACAGCCAAGTAGTTTTTTCGGAGCAGTTCCAGTGGCGCGATATTTTGCTGCTATCTCCTCCGCCTTTAGAAGATCTTCGCCTTTTTTAGCTTCAACCATTGCTCGTTTTTCTTCTGCGGCCTTGTGGACTAGAGCAACCTTGTTCTTCATTTTCTCTATATATTCTGCTTTCTTTTTCTCCAATTGCTCCTATAGAACAAGAATATATAGCATATTGGGATTTGGTAATCGATTTTAAAGGGTACAAAACATGTTGCATTCAGTGCATAAAAAAGGGGGGATAATTACAAAAACTATCACAATGTTTGAGCTAATAACAAAAAAAAACAAAACAGAGGTTTTTGAAAATTACAATTAGTACCCCCCTTCATAAGCAAAAACATTCAACCTCCACATTTACATTTGAAAAATGTTACAGTTACTTACATTTAAGACAAAATCAAATCTCAGGGAATTTTTTTGAAATTTTAAAACTTCTATGGGTTTCTTTGTAATTACTCCAAACCTAAGGGATAGTTTTTGTAAATTTTAGGTATACTTACAGAAACTACTGCTGAGGTTTAACTTAATTGCATAAACATTATGTTATCCTTTAAAGTTATAAATACTCTCTTGGGGTTCTACAAATATCTCCTTCAGATTTGTCTTTTTTTTAATTTACGAATTACTCCTCTCAATAGGTGTAATTCGGGAAATTTTGTAATTTTGAAAGATAAATGGGTCTTTTTGTAATTAGGCTAAACCTCAAGGGTACTCCTTGTCGTTAATCCAAAAAATTATTGAAAATGATAACAATATACCAAGAGAACGAACTTTGTTACCTCAATCTTCTTCAGCTCAGCTTCTAAATTGGCCTTCTTGCTGTTCTCCCAAGCTCCAATAGCAGACATTTTCTTCTGGGCCCTGTAATAAATTACTAACAATGAGCCACACCAATATCCTCCTTAAAGCAACCAGAGCCAACAACACAGTTCTTAGGTTTTTTACATGCTTTACCTCTAATTAAAAGTAAAAGATGGAGTAGTACTAGTAATTATTTCTCAATCAAAAGCTCAGCTCGAGACTCGATTAACAAAACAATGATAAACTATGTACGACAGATCAAGCTTCCTTAGGGACTGGACTGTTTCTCCGACAACTAGTTACATGGGAACATGGAATTTCGGTTATAAAAAAATAATATAAAGATGAAAAGAGTTCGAGTCCATATTCCAACATAAAGTTGCTCACACTGACTCATACCCCAAAGACCTGTTCATTGAGAACTTTCAGCTTTATCTTTACAACACTTTTTGTTCTCTGTCTTTATCCAATTTTACAGAACACAATCACTCATGTTAGAATCCTAAGATAATTAAATATCTTTAAGGATCCTTGGCCTTGTGCAATTTAATTTAAATAAATAAATTAACTTAAATGAACATGCATGCTCAAGGGAAAAAAAAAGCACTTACTTGTTTTCAGCTTTTGACTTCTCGCTTTCCTCCCATGCTTTTATTAAAGACAACCTCTTTTCTGTTGCTACCCGGGCAAGCACAGCATCTACCAAAATTTTCAAGGAATTCAAAGTTATTTTTATTGGATTCATTCACTTAATACAAGGGTTAACTACAAAACCACCCCCGAGGTTAAGCAAAATTACAAAAAACCCAGTTATTTTTAAAATTACAAATAACCCGTAAAATTTGTTTTTAGCTTACAAAATTGCATCCTCAAGATGACAATATTTATTAGGTAAATATAAACCTCAATATATATTTGTAATTTTGAAAGATAATTCGAGTTTTTTTGCAATATGGCTAAACCTCAGGTAGTTTTTGTAATTATCCAAAATATAAAAGCAGTTTCACCAAAATGAAATGAAATACATGATTGAATACCTCTGTCTATAGAACCTCAGGTTTCTTCTCCTCAGCTGCTTCTGGTTCTGTAACAACAAACTTAGTTAAACAGAGAGCCTTAATGATTTCCAATTCAAGAAACAATTTTAAATTTTTTTTTTTTTGGCAAAACCGAAGAGCACCTTTTTTTACTTTACATAACAAGACCAAAAAAAAAAAAAAAAACACCTGGAAATAATCATCACATACATGATACTCTTGACATATATACATATACTCATACACAGAAATTGAATTTTTCCACTCAATAATTTTTCGCACAAAAAAGTAAAATTAAAAATAAAAATAAACTTCTCCTTCAACTACAAGCAGTAACAAAAATTGTTAAAGGTAAAAAATTACTTTCAACTACGACGATTGCTTTGCTGTCGTCAGTTTTCTCCTCAGCAGGAGGCGGAATGACGGTTTTCTCCTCAGCCACGTCTTTCGGAGCTTCGAGCGGCTCCGCCACCGGTGGAGCTTCGACCGGCTTCTCCGCCGGAGGATCCGACGCCGGCGGGGGCGGGGTCTCGGAACAAGCCTCTGGCTCGACTTTTTTGGCTTCCTCCTCCGCCATGACCTCAGAAAACTTAGCTATCTTTGCTGAGTGAGTGCTTTAGCAGAGAGTTTGAAGAAGGAAAGGACGAAGTTAAAATACTGGGAAGTTATATAGAGGTATGAGATATAATTGAGTGTGTGTTGTGTGTGAGAGAGAAATGAGTATGAGTTGTTGGTTGAAGGAAGGTAAGTGTCGCTTGGGATTGACAGAGAGAAGAAGGGGAGGTGGATGATTGATGCAGATAATGTGTTCGACCTATTGTGAGTTGGCACACCATCACCTGGCCCACTCAATTTTTTATATGAATTTTAGATGTAGAAGAAAAGAAATTGATACATAAGAAATATAATAAATATAGCAATAAAACGAGGGTAAATTTAACTACGGTGTCAATTCATAGTACGACACGACCAACTCAACACGAACCCGATCTAAAATATTGAGAAAATTCGAATCCAAACATGAAAAATCCGGCACAAACACGACTAATACGAATCTGACACGATCTTAACGTTTGTCTTAAAACATATGTCTTAAAACATAGTTATCTTATATTTTAGGACAATTGACATAAATGCCCCACTTTTTGGAGACAATGTCAGCCGTTTACGCTTTTCGATACAATTTTGCCTAAATTTACGCTCTCGTCCCTTTTTTTTTTACACAAATTTAAAATTTCTGAACTTTTTTACGCTTTGTATCAAGATTGTTTTAACATGTTTTTTTCAATAAATTTTTGTGAAAAATAAATTTGTCCTCGTTAATAATCCATTTTATACTCGAAGTCTTATAAAAAAATTAAGAAATATACACTTAAAACAACACATATTAAAACCAAACAAATTAAAAATATTATAGAAACAACATGAATAAAAAACACAATTCAATTTTTGATCCAATACATGAAAACATAAAAAAAAACATGGAAACAACCAGGAAGCAATATAGAAACAAACCAAAAACAATGTAACCATATGAGCAAAAATAGGTAAAAATAGGTAAAAATTGTATTCATAACATCGAAAACTACATGAAAACAACAAAGAAACATCATAACAATATTAAAAATGGTATGGAAACAACCCAAAACAACACAAAAATATTAAAAATACCACATGAATAAAAAAAACTTAAAAATAGGTAAAAATTGTATTTACACATTGAACACCACATGGAAACAAGTTATTAGAACAACATTAAAAATATTATAGAACAACACCTAAACAATAGAAATAATATACAAAATAATACATGAACAAAAAACAACATAAAAATAGGTATTATTTTGAAACATCGAAACAACAAAGAAACAACAAAGAAACAAATTTAAACAACATCAAAACAACATATGTAACATATAAAGCAATACATGAACAAAAAAAAAGAGCAAAAAAAATAAAAATAATAAAAAATATGCAGGAGCATAAAAAAAAGTAGGAACAAAAGAAAAAAAATAGGTACAAAAGTTATAGGAGTGTATTTTATGATATGTTTACCAAAAAGAGGGTATTTTATGTAATTTCCCCTATATTTTACTTAATTTTTGATGTATTTTGAACATAACCTCAAATTGACCCAAAGTTGAACACGAACACTAAAGTTGGCATGGCTTAGCCCGAGTCTATCGGGCTTTTGGAAAAAGTTCGAGTTAGGTCGCGAAAATGCATGGTCCAGTGCCCTAGTCCAACTCATGTGTGCATTTTGTACACAAAAACTATCGAGTCGGGCTAAAAGTTGAGCTAACCCTGGCCAAGAGGCAAATCGGGACGGGCCAAATAGACTCGACCTTTTTTGGGCCTAAAAAAATCATGGCGTAGCCCAACCCAAAACCTCGGATTGGTCGGACTGTAGTTTGCCAACTCTAACGAACACGATTCGCTAACCCCAATTGCCACCTTTAGGTTTAACTTCTTATTGTTTGATCAATTTTATTTTGGGATAATTAAAAAAAAGGAAACTAAGTTTTAGGCTAATGACAAAAAAACCCTAAGATTTTTTAAAATTACAAAAATTCCTTGAGGTTTGATTGATTTCGTCTAACATTTTTCCACTTCATAAGCAATTAGCATTTTAAAACCCCCCATTTTTCTATTGAAACAATACAATTATCCCCTTAAGCATAAGACAAAATTAAATCTCAAAGGATTTTTGTATTTTTTGAAAATTTCTGGATATTTTTGGTAATTAATCCGAACATTTAGATGTTTATTGTAATCATCCCTTTATTTTAATGTTGATGCTCTATATCATATTTTGTTTTATGATTTACATTAATTATACATCATTCATGTAAATATTTTGGCGAAGAATTTATGCATTTGGCATGCCTTTTGTAATACACCGTATGAGATAAAACATATTGTAGGACAAATTGTTGGAATTTTACAATTAACAAATATAAAATTCATTAATATCCTAGAACATGCGGAATAATTTTAGAATAAAACATCATGCTATAATCGTCAAAGATTAATGGAATAATTGAAATACATGTATACATCCCAAGATCTGTATACGAAATACCTCAATTGTGGATCTTCTACGAACACGAACACAAGCATCTCACAATCACGAACCGATCACGAATGGGGTTTGGTTTTATGGCCTTCCTCAACTAAATCTTCGGATTCCTTATGAGACCTTCGTTTTCCATCTTGATGGGGAGAATAGAAAACTATGTGCGATTTAGTATCTTGGGGACCAAAACCATAAAGTTCTTTATATAGGTATCAAATTAGGGTTCTCATAATCCCCTAAGTTGATTCCTATTAGGTATCTACTCTTTGTTTCCATATCAATTTCAGTAATCTTAGGACTCCACCGGATTTAGATCACTTAATTAGTCCATTAATAATTAAATGACAAATATAATTGTAATTAAATATGTTGCCCACATATTAGGAATTAAATAATTTCTAACACAAATATCATATTTCTTATCGATTGCATAGAATGACGAGCATTGCTAGGGATATATTATGTTTTTTCTTGAGAAAATATTTTTTGGGCTCATATCAATTATAATATTGGGTCAATTACAAAATTCCATGTTTTTTTTTTCTTTTCTTCGGGGAAATAGCCCCGGTCCCTAAAATATTACTCCTATGTAAACTACGAGGAATGCACAATGACTCTCATGTCCCTAATATCTTTAACTACAGCGCACAAGGAGGCATCCCCCAGGTGATTGCTCCATGTTGGCCTTCCCTCTATCCAGCTGCAGGTTTCCATCGAGTTACATCCTCTCACAATACCGTTTGAAACCTTCAATATTAATTGTTCTATCATTATACTCCGGTGGATCGAACCCTTGACCTCTCCAAAGAAAGTCCAAAGGTCACCATTAATTGTTAAAGGACACATGTGTCTCAAATGTACAAATTCCCAAAGCATGTGTAGTGTAGTAGGGATTGGTGTTGTAGGGGAATTAAAGCCCACAACTTTATATAGATAGCCGTTATGAAAGTAATAGTTTGGAGAGTGTATAATTATTGTGTTTAAATGTGAGAACACCAAAAGTGGTCCTACTATTTCTGCTGGCACTTTTAACTTGCCTACCATTGCCATTTGCCACTCCACGTTGCTTCTATTTTTTGGCCTTTTATCTGTGAAAGCTGAATTTCACCGTTACTGTGTTTTTTTCTTTTTTTTTTTTTTTTTTTGCAAATTCTATTCTGCAAGTTTGCTATTTTATTATTTATTATTTTTATGTTTCAGGCTAGTGGCTTCATTTGACCCGCCCACCCTGTCCCGTTTGGGGCCCTGCCCCCGTGAGCCGCGACGAGGGGGTCTGGAATACCTTCCGGCCCCACGGTCCGCACCGTTTCCGCCCCACCTATCAAATTATTTATTTTAATACATTTAATATATATTTTGCATGTATTAATATATTTTAATATAATTTTTATGTATATTATATCTAACATTTATAAATTGATAATGACAAATTTGTAAAGAATATTTTATAAATATATATATATATTTCCTTTTTTTTGTATTGAATTTTATTTAATTTGGGTCAAGAATGGTGGACCCGCCCACCCGCAACCATCGGGGGGTCGACCGCCCCGTCTCGTTCTAAGGACAAGACCGGCCTAGGTATTTAGATACATGCCCCGTCCCGCCCATTATCATCCCTAGGGACTAGTTTTGGTCCCTAGAACCTTATGTTTTTTAAATTGAAAAAAGTGGTTGGAGCCTATCTATATGAGAGCGTGAATATTAGGATCATGGTTTAATTTCAGTTTGCTTATTTATTAGGAATAATTATAAAAATTACTCTAGAGTTTTGTTTAATTATCCAAAAGTACAGTTTTCTTTTAAAATTGCAAATATTCCTCGGGTTTTATTTACACCCCTCGGTAAGTACAATTTGTAAATAGAAATATAGATCAGTGTGATATTTATATCTTTAAAAATTAACTCAAATCTTTTTTATAATTAAACTAAATTTTATGGACAATTTTTGAATTAATCCTATTAATCATCGAAACATGCCACCGAATGTGAGTTGTTCTCTTTGGGTTTGACAGCGCCTCTCCAGCCTCATTGTAACCATACACTCAATAGTCCACTTCAATATTTTCCAATTATTAAATTTAATAATAATAATAATATAAAGGTTAAACAAAAAAGCATTATAAAGTTGAATTTCAATTATGAAAGAGAAAAAAAAAGGATACAAAAAGCATGCAGCCCAACAGTTGCAAGTTCACCAAAACTTCTCTTTCTCTCACTATCTCTATTTTCTCTTCTCACTCTCTAAAAACCTTAAAACTTTTTACTCTTCCCCCTCCCTCCCCATCTCAGCCGCCCCCTTCCCCTCCCCAACCATGTTTCATGATGGAACCAATGAAGGTATATCCCTTGTGTTATCCGGAGGTGATCGGTTTTTCCGATCGAGAGTGGAGGCAAGTTGAAGGTCGGAGCTACAAAGAGAAGAGTTGGAGCCGGGTAGGTGATGGGTTGCCGGTTGCGGTTGAAGATCGGGTGAGGGAGAGGCATTTTTCTTTTCCATTTTTTTTCGATTTTTCTATTTTTTTTCTTTTTTTTTCTATTTTTTTTGTCTTTTTTTACCGGTTGATTTGCGAAACTCGTAGGCGGTCGGTAATTTTAGGCTTGCAGTGCGTGTAGTAGCTCGTGCCCGGATTTGTTCGAGTTGGGTAGTCTCCCTTGCGGAGTGCCTTAGTCCTCCTTTCGGAGTTGGTTTAGTTTCCTTTGGAGTTCTTAGTTTTTATTTGTTTTTAGTAGTTTTTTGTTTTGCTCCCGAATTACGGTGGTTTTACCTCTCAGACGGAGTTCTCCCTCGACATGTATCAATGTATGTATGTTCAAGGTGGCCATTTGTCGATTTGACAGTGTAAGTTTATTTGAGTAATGAATATATTTCTATCGTTTCGGAAAAAAAAAAAAACAGTTGCAAGTTCAAATTAGATTCCATAAGATTAATGGACAATTATTGCAAAGTGAATACACCCAAAATTTCTCCTAAATTTCTCTTCACACAATGGTGGGTCGTAAAAGAATCGAGTAGAGTCGAGCGTGTTATATTTAAGTTTGTTTGAATTTGGCAAGTTTCAAAAATTGTGTTTGAATTTGCTTTGATTTTACAATGAAATCAAGCTTCAATGAGCTTTAATCTAGTCGAATACGAATGAGCTTGAGAAGCTCTATATTTTTACTCATATTTTATTATTTTCACTAATTGAATTGAGCTCAAGTCAAGCCTATATCTTATTGAATGAAATAAGTTCATTGTATTAACAAATCGAGCTCAAATAAATTTCTGCTAGTGATAAATCTCAAGTCGAGTATCATTAACTTAGGTTGGAATGAACCATTTTTGACATATCAAATGAATTTTTTTATTGATATTACACACATTCAATGAATACTTATTTATATATTATTGAAATGTAACATTTCACAAAATTGAATCAAATTTAAACATTATATCAGAAAATTATGTTTATAATTTTAAATATAATGGTATGAAATTATTTATAAAGCTCATGGTTTCCTAACATTTATCCAAAAATAAATATCAAATGGTTGATGTGAAAGCTGAAAGATTCTGCGGCTACGGAGACGTGTTGGGTAGGCAATTTGGTTGCTATGGGGCCCGTGAATTGGAATATTCATCAATGCCATGGCTGCTTTGTCTAAGCATGCTAAGATATAATCCTAACCCCACATTAATCCCCTCTTATCTTGCCAGTAACAAGAAAATTTAATTTCCTGATGTCAGTCGTCTTTGTTTTTATGACTAGTCATATGTGAATATGAAATATCTATATCAATAAAAAAAATTAATTTCCTTCTATATATGTTTATTGTGCATTTTTTGACACACAATTAAGATTCGCCTTTTCATTTACTATTTTATCTTCTATTTTAATGATATCAATTAATAAATATCATGAAGTAATATTTACAAGTTCACGCGAGTATATAATAAAACACTAAATGGAATAAATAATCTCAATAATTCCAAGACTAGACTCTTCTTCTAAAACTTTATCTTGCATTGGCATCATAAGAAACATTAATATTTCACATCCATTTTATTATGATATTTATTTTCTTAGTCATGATTTATTTCCTTCTCTAGTCAATCTCAAGTTTAATGTGCAATTAAACTTTGCATTTTTTAGTATTTGACATTTATTCAGGGCTTAGACTTGACTTGAATCTCATGAAACAATCGCCTTAACCCCCAAAAATTTTTGGGACACCAACACACACACACACACACACACACACACACATATATATATATATATATATATATATATAGGGTTTGGATCTGGTGAGTCCACATTAGTTATATGAGTATGTAAGACCATATCTGGAGCATTGATTTATTTTTTAAATGGTATGAATTAATCAATTTTTTTGTCATTTTTAATGGTTAATTTATTGGAGAAAAGGACTTTTTTGTAATTCTAAGTTATATCAGTTTTTAGGAAGGAAGTTATATTTGGTAGTGACTTTTCACATTGCTACAATTAAGGGACGGTTTCACATCTGATTCTCTTCCAAATCTTTTCAATCTCCTCACTCAGCAAAACTCCATATTCACAACACTCGTGAGTTTTTCGCAACTATGAGAAGAATATCCATCTCCACAAGTATTTGCTCAGCGACCGTCGTCTCCATCAATAGCCCGGACTGTTGATTTTCAATCGTAAGAAAAAAAAAAAAAAAAAAAAACTGGGTTTAGCGATTTTTTTCTTTTTGGATTTTGATTTCCAAATTTTCACCCCCCTCAAAATTAAAACAAGGATTATGAAGTTCTATCTTTTCTATTTTCAAATGGTTGATTTGAAAGAACAAGATTATCGAGAACAAAAAAACTTAAAAATTCCACATTCCCCGTCCATGGCTTTCACATATAATTTCAAAAAAGCGAACAAATGCTTATTGATTTTTGTAATATCGCTTATTTATGTTCTTCTAAATGCATAATTAGAATTTATTGTGGTTTTCTTTTTCGATTTTACTGGATTTTTTAGGTTATTGTTGTAGTTATTAGGATGTTGCTAATGTCTTTTATGAATGAATAAGATTTTTAGTTGAAAAAACAAAGTTGCGTAGAGGGGGGTAATTAGGGACTCGCCATATTTTTCTAAATCGGGGGATTGCTTATTGAGAGTTTCAATCGCTTATTGTTGTTGATAATTTCGCTTTATCTATGGTTTGCAATATGCTTATGTATATTTTATATTGCTTACAAAACAAAGGGTAATTAGTATTGCCATATTTTTCTAAGTCCGGGGATTACTTATTGATGTTTTTCAACCGCTTATTGTTGTTGATAATTACGCTTATCTATGATTTGTTTTATGCTTATATATATGTTATATTATCCGTATGATTGGTTATTTTTATGCTTATAAATGATTGATTTTTAATGAATGCTTTATATAATTGACTAGTGTCCTTTTTTTTGGATAGATTTTCTGTTGGTAATGGTAAAAGAGAGTATGAAAAGGAAGGCTGCAACTAGTGAGTTGATTTTAGGACGGGCGAATGAGTTTGCTAAAACGAGTTAGGATCACAACGAAACGTTGTTGTTTCATACTTTTTATCAAATTGTTGAATATTGTAGTATTTGTTGGAAATTGGTTTGAGAAGTAATGGTTGATACCTAACTTTGACCAATTTTTTAGTGACTAATTATTTAATTTTGGAGGAATTAAATATTAAAATAAAATTCTACGTTTCGAGTAGATGAGTGTGGTATATTTAACTTCTCAAAACCATTTAGTGGTGAGTGAGAAATAAAATCCACAAGATAGTCACTTTGAAATGGGATAATGGATGATGGGAAGGTGAAAAGACACCATCCCACATGGGAATAAAATATTAATTTTATTCAATATATAAGTAAGTGGGTGTATAAGAGTGTGTAAGATGAAATAACTATACACATGTGAGGGTGTGGTGGGCAAGGCGGCACAAGGCTACCAGCCGCCCCTTGGCCGGCCGGGGCGAGCCCGAGCCCGAGCCGGGGCCGAGCCCGAGCCGGCCGGGCCGAGCCCGAGCCGAGCCCGTGTCCGTGTCCCGACCGGATCGGGCCTAGTTTTGCACATAAAACATTTGTTTTTTATTTTTGAGAATAAAAACAAATAAAGTTGCAACTTAAAAGTTCTGAAACTCGCAGCTTTTATAATGGAACAAAGACCACTCACCCAATACTTGAAGTTACAAAGATAGTGGTCATTGAAGGAGTGCCCACTACCTGGAGGTTACAACCCATTATCCTGGAGTTACCGCCCGCAAAGAATGAGACCCCAAGACTGGTTCAAGTCCTATAAATAGGAGCATTGTTGTTGTTCGGATGACACACTTTCATACTCATTTTCTTTCTTGTATTTGCATAGTGTACTCGATTTTGCACATTTGATTCGAAAAGGTGCCTTGTAATTTGCAAAGATCTTGCTATTACAAGGACGAAGGCACATTGTATCTTTGGGGATAACACGCCCTGCATTCCACAAGACTTATACGGGGCGTGTTTATCTTGCGGATAGAGTTTTTACTCGCCTCGGCTATTCTCGCAATTTTTGATTTCTTTGTAATAGTTTGTTACGGTTCCTTGTAATCCGGTTTACGTAAATAAAACACCAAATTTTTCAACAATGCAAGATAAACAATTTTTGTTTTCGTAAACGATGGCGTCTACTTGAGGGTGAATGTTCCCCGCTTCCTCGGCATTGCGAGAAGCTTTAAAAATTTTCTGGTGTGATTTCAAAAGATGGCAATCCAAGATCTTTTGTTTTTATCGACTACGCTGAGCCTCGCTAAGTTCTCGAAGGAGGATCACCAAAGTGGTGGAAGAAAATGAAACCAACAATGAAAAACGTCGCTTTGATGCTTGGGGCGGGGTGACTTCTGCGGCCGCAACTACGCCCTAAATGGGTTGTTCGACTCGCTATACAATGTGTATAGTGAAGTGAAATCTTCCAAAGAGCTGGGATTCTTTGGAAAAAAATCTACCGAACCGAGGACGCCGGTTCCAAGAAGTTCGTGGTTGGCGGGTTTCTAGATTTCAAAATGGTGGATTCTAGAATCGTCATGGATCAAGCTCAAGAATTGCGATTAATTATGCACGATATTCGTGCGAAGGAATGCGGTGGATGAAGCTTTCAAGTGGCGTGCATGATTGAAAAGTTGCCACTGGATGGAAAGACTTCAAAAATTATTTGAAGCACAAGCGAAAAGAAATAAATCTTGAAGATCTAATTATGCGTTCATTTAATTGGGAAGGTAATCGCAAGTTAGATTCAAGGTTTGAAAAGTCTTGATTGATGGCTTAATTTGCTAGAACATGGCGATTCTAGTAACAATGAAGAAAAGGAAACGTGACAATAACAACAACAACTACAAGGGAAAAGAAGCCTCGTAAACAAAAGCCGTTTTTGAAATTGTCACAATTGTGGGAAAGCCCAACCACATGGCTAAGATCGTTTCGGCTTCCTAAAAACCAAAATATAGACAACCTAATGCTAATGTGGTTGAGCACGATGGTATGATCCAAGAACCGATCGATATGAATCTATGCAGGTGGTTTTGAGGCAAATCTTGTGGATAATCCAAGGGAGTGGTATATGACACGGGGCCACTCGGCATGTCTGCATTCGACAAGGATCGTTCTCTACCTACACCCTTGTACGGGTAGAAAACTTAATATGGGTAATTCTTCCTCTTCCGATGTTGCAAGTTTTGGCAACGTGGTTCTCAAGCTCACGGAAAAGAGTCGCTTCTGAAAGATGTTCTTCATGTCCCGTAAATCCGGAAGAATCTAGTGTCGGATCTCTTCTTGTAAACCATGGATTTAGACTTATGTTTGAGTCGAAAAGTTTATTTTAACTAAGTTTGGACAGTTCTAGGAAAAGGTTATCTCGTATAACAGATGTTCAAAATGAATGTAATGGCAGTTCATTGTAACCGATTCAAGCAAAGAATAAAATTGAGCCTACTTCTGTTTATATGCTTGAGTATTCTGATTTGTGGCATGTTAGATTAGGGCATGTTAATCTAAATGCTATAAAAAGATTAATGAACTTGGAATTACTTCCAACTTCAAAAATTGATTCTCAAAAGAGATGTGAAATCTGTATTGAAGCTAAAATGGCTAAGTTACCTTTTCATTCTGTGGAAAGAAATACAGTACCTCTAGAATTGATACACACTGATATATGTGATCTGAAATTTGTGCAAACTAGAGGTGGTAAAAAATACTTCATCACTTTTATTGATGATTGCACAAGATTTTGCTACTTATATTTATTAAGAAGCAAAGATGAAGCGTTGGAAGCTTTCAAAAATTATAAAAATGAGGTTGAAAATCAACTTGGGAGCCGGATTAAAATAATTCGGAGTGATAAGTGGAGAATATGTTGCACCTTTTGAAGAATTATGTAACCAAATGGGGAATAATTCATCAAACTATCGCACCATATTCACCACAATCTAATGGCATCTGCCGAACGTAAAAATCGAACTTTAAAAGAAATGATGAATGCCATGTTGATTAGTTCGACTACCTCGTAACATGGGGGAAACTGTTTTTGACAAAGAAACCACATTTTAAATAAAATCCCACTTAAAGGGAAAAACAAGACACCTTATGAATTGTGGAAAAATCATAAGCCATCTTATAAATACCTTAAAGTGTGGGAGTGTTTGGCTAAAGGTAGCAACCTAAACAAGTCAAAATTGGCCCTAAGACGGTTGATTGTATTTTTATAGGATATGCATACAACAAAAGAGTGCATATCGGTTCTTGGTACACAAGTCGAAAATCCGAAATTTACGAAGGTACCATAATTGAATCAAGAAATGCAATATTTCTTGAAAATGTATATCCTTGTAAAGAAAGGGTTGGAATAAGTTCTAACAAAAGAACTTATGAGAATGTAAGTAGTTCTTCACAAGAGAATGAAGAACTAAGACGATGTAAAAGGACTAAAAAAGCGCTACATCATTTGGTCTCGATTTTGTCACTTACTTATTAGACGATGAGCCAATCATGTTAAAGAGGGCTCTGTTTAGTCCAGATGCTCCGCTCCGGAAAGAAGCCATCAATAGTGAAATATAATCCATTTTACAAAATCATACCGGGGAGTTGGTTGATCTCCCCGCGGGTAGTAAACCTTTAGGGTGTAAATGGATATTAAAAAAGAAATATAATTTGATGGAACTATTGATAAATATAAAGCCAGGTTAGTGGCTAAAGGCTTCAAACAAAAAGAAGGAAGTGATTTCTTTGATACATATTCACCTGTAACAAGAATTGCATCCATTCGAGTGCTTATTGCGATTCACGCTTTGCACAATCTCGAGATTCACAAATGGATGTAAAACTGCGTTTTTAAATGGTGAATTGGAAGAAGAAATATATATGGAACGACACAAGGATTTGTAGCACCTGGTCAAGAAAAAAGTGTGCAAATTGATAAGATCGATGTATGGACTTAAACAAGCTCCAA
This sequence comes from Rehmannia glutinosa, assembly GCA_016081115.2. NCBI lineage: Eukaryota > Viridiplantae > Streptophyta > Magnoliopsida > Lamiales > Orobanchaceae > Rehmannia > Rehmannia glutinosa. The sequence continues at coordinate 236,149 of JABTTQ020002838.1, forward strand.
AACAGTGGCATCTTAAATTTGACACAACGATGTAGTCAAATGGCTTTAAAATCAACGAATGTGACAAATGTGTTTATGTTAAAGGCATGTCAAATGCATTTGTCATAGTTTGTCTATACGTAGACGATATGTTAATAATGGGTAGTAGTCATGATATAATCATGGACACTAAGAAAATGTTAAAAAGAAATTTTGACATGAAAGACATGGAATTCTTTGATATGATTCTTGGAATCAAAATTGTCAAAACATCTGAAGGAATTAGCTTGACACAATCCCACTATGTGGAGAAAGTGCTCAAGAAGTTCAATGCTTTTGATGGTCCACCATGCAAAATGCCCATTGATTTGAGCATAAATCTGGTAGTAAATAAAGTGAACCAAGAGCTCAATTGGAATACTCGAAGGTGATAGGAAGTTTGATGTACATTACAAACTCCGTACACGCCCGGATCTTGCCTATCCTCAGTAAACAAGTTGAGTAGGTATACAAGCAATCCAAGCCAAGAGCATTGGAAAGCACTAACTAGTAGGTACTAAGATATCTAAAATACACCTGAGTTATGGAATACACTACTCGAAATACCCTCCAAGACTTACTTGAAGGGTATAGTGATGCTAATTTGGATTTGATTCAAAGGACTCCTACTCCACTAGTGGATATATATTTACTATTGGAGGAGGAGCAAAGATCATGGAAATCCACTAAGCAGACATTTGTATAGCTAGATCCACCATGGAATGACGAGTTTATAGCTTTTGATAAAGCAGGGAAGAAGTTCGAGTGGCTTCATAATTTCTTAGAAGATATTCCATGTGGAAAAAGCCCGATTGCCTCCTGTGATGATTCTTTGTGATAGTCAAGCTACTATAGGAGAGCACAAAGTAATATGTATAACGGTAAGTCTAGACACATCCGTCGTAGATATAATACCGTAAGACAATTGATCTCTAATGGTGTTAAATCAATTGACTATGTAAAGTCAAAGGATAACATAGCGGATCCGCTCACGAAAGGGCTTAACAGAGATCAATTGAGTAAATTGCTAGAGGGAATGGGATTAAAATCCACAATTTAAAGAATGATTAAAGTGGTAACCCAACCTAAGCTTGGTTCAATGGGAAAACTAAGCTTTAAAAGTTCAGTTAAGCACTTGTAAATCAGTTAACCCATCCCTAGAAGGCAAAACAAGTGCAATAAACTTGTTGGTTGTGGTAAGGTTAAGTCATAAGGACTTTTAATGATAAATTGACTCGGTCAAGAGAGATCACCTATATAAGTGAGAAGTGAGGGCCGCTTCAATGTAACACTTATGAATCCAAAGATGTTGTCCATGGCCAAAAAGGACACAATCAAGAACGGAATGTGGATGAAGTCATATTGTGTAAATGTCGTTGATTTAGTTGTACACGAAGGAGGAATAGTTCAAGGCATTGCGCCCACTAAAGGCCGCGCAGTATATCCGATGATATTTACAAAGGAAGGTTCAAAGTCGCAAACTACCGTCCCGATACAATATGGTTTCAATTAAACCGAGTACAAGAGTCCGCATTTTCATGTGCATTTGATTTCCACTCATGTGGGGGATTGTTGGAAATTGGTTTGAGAAGTAATGGTTGATACCTAACTTTGACCAATTTTTTAGTGACTAATTATTTAATTTTGGAGGAATTAAATATTAAAATAAAATTCTACGTTTGAGTAGATGAGTGTGGTATATTTAACTTCTCAAAACCATTTAGTGGTGAGTGAGAAATAAAATCCACAAGATAGTCACTTTGAAATGGGATAATGGATGATGGGAAGGTGAAAAGACACCATCCCACATGGGAATAAAATATTAATTTTATTCAATATATAAGTAAGTGGGTGTATAAGAGTGTACAAGATGAAATAACTATACACATGTGAGGTGTGGTGGCGAGGCCACGCTGCTGTAGCCTACTTGACTTGGCGCGGCCGGCCGGGCGTGGGGGCAAATCCGAACCCGTGCCGTGTCCGTGTCCGACCGGGTCGGGCCTAGTTTTACAGAGAACATTTGTTTTTTATTTTTGGAGAATAAAAACAAATAAAGTTGCAACTTAAAAGATGAAATATGACTTTTTAATGGAACAAAGACCACTCAAACCCCACTACTTGGAAGTTACATCATAGTGGTCATTGAAGGAGTGCCCACTACGGAGGTTCTGACCCATTATCCGAGTTCCGCTGCAAAGAAAGAGACCCCAAGACTGGTTGGAAGTCCTATAAATAGGAGCATTGTTGTTGTTCGGATGACACACTTTCATACTCATTTTCTTTCTTGTATTTGCATAGTGTACTCGATTTTGCACATTTCGATTCGAAAGGTGCCTTGTAATTTCTTGATCTTTGCTATTACAAGACGAAGGCCGTTGTATCTTTGGGGATAACACGCCATTCGTCGGCCAAAGACTTATACGGGGCGTGTTTATCTTGCGGATAGAGTTTTTACTCGCCGCCTATTCTCGCAATTTTCGATTTCTTTGTAATAGTTTGTTACAGTTCCTTGTAATCCAGTTTATAGAAATAAAACACCAGAAATTTCAACAGTATTTTATAGCCATTTTAAAGCTGGTTGGTTTTGATGTACATGCGTAGTCGATATACGAATGTTTTTTAGTTAGTGGCGTATTTATTTCATGGTTTTTGGATACTGTAAGCAAAATTCAATTGCTTTGTTAGCAATTTGTTTGGTATAAATATGTTATGTGATAGACGGGTACATGGATATCTTATATTTTTTACTTATTTTTTTCCACGAAAAACTTGATCAAAAAGCACTATATCATCCGTACACAAGCAATTCTTTACACACCAATAAGCAATTAAACATATGGGATTGCAAAAACTAATTTTTGCCCGAATGTTGAATTATTTGCTCGAAAATTATTACAACAGTCACAAATAAGCAGTACATAGTATGTCATTAAGCAGTAAAAATTTTGGTCAAAATTCATTCCTTCTTTTGTAGTCATATTTTCGTCACATTCCGGTATCCAGTTCGGAGTTGAATCCTTTCAATCTGTTGCTGCGGCACATGTGCAATCCCACCTGATTCAAATAAAATAAATAATTAAGCAACACTTAGAATATACATAAGCACATATTTATGCACATGTAAGCAAAATTCTAGCCATAACTAAGCAAAGTACTTGGTTAAAAAAATTGGGGACATAATCAAAATTTTGAATACGTACAAGCAAGTATTCATGCATATCTAGCAACATTTTAGTATTACCCAAGCAAATTTCTGGGTTAAAAAAATCATCAACGATTGAAAGAATGGGAGTCCATATAAATATAAGTTTTTGATTTTTGCATAACATGATAGTTCTTATCAAACAAATTATTATTAATGTGAGAGTTTAAAACACAGTAAAAGTTAAGCAACATTTTGCATACGTGAGAGCAAGTATTTAAGCACATATAAGCAACATTCTGGCCATATCAAGCAACTTTTTTTAAAAAAAAAAATGGGAATGACGAATGAATTTCTGCATAACATGACAAGCCAGATATTCGCAAGCTTGTGCATAATTACAAGCATGTACATAAGCACAAATAAGCAAAATGTTAATCATTTAGAAGCAAAGTTCGGGGTAAAGAAAAATTGGAATGATGAATCGATGTTTGGTTTAAAAAGCGTGAATCAAACTTTTAATGGATTCAAGAAAATGCACAACCTAAACAATCGAAACGCGAGAAAATGGTTACCTTGTTGTTCATGAGTGTTGAAACATTCTTCGTATGTGTCATCCATTTTTTGTTTGTTGCTTGTATTCTCAAACTATCGACTTGTATTTTGTGGGAGATGATTTTCTATGCAAATGTGATTCGGTGGAGAAGGAGAATAGAAGCGATTCGATTTTGCTTACAGGATTGTGATTGCAACGTTGAATCAAGGATGCCACCAATGTGGGTAACTTCCCTATTTTCATGGGATTTACTAGATTTATCCAACCCCCTATTTCTTATGTGGACTAATTTGCCCCATTTTGACTTTACCATATATTTTTTATTAATATTAATCAGAATTAATAATAGCCATTGAAATAGGTAGATCATTGGCCCTGGATTTGGTTCTATGTACTCATGTAATAGGGGAGTCCTATATAACCCTACTATATATACATATATATATATGTGTGTACATATACGTCGTACAATTGTGAGCCAAATAAAAATAAAATTATAACATCTGAAAACCTACTATAGAAGTTTCGTGTAAGATAATTTTATTATCATCGGAAAGTATTCGAATATTAAACCTTGAGTGCACCAATTGTGAAACTCCTCTCAGGTCTCAAAATCTCAAATCTCAAATCTCAAATCTCACACGCTGCATGTATTTTTGCAGTATTATAACCTATATAAGCGAACTAGTATTCAAGGAAAAGAATGTGCTGTCCTATTCCATCACTTATTGCCAAAAATTTAAGAAAAATAAGCTTTATTTTCACTTTTTAAAAAAAATAAAATTTGATGTGTGCTTGTGTTGCAAATGGTCCTTTTGACAAGGACCACTTGCTGTACTTAGTTGGCAATGTCTTAAACCAGACCCCATAGGCTTTACCTTGAGATTTAATTCATCTTAAATTTAACTACATATTGCTTAAACCAATCTCATTTCTCTTGTTAAGCAACACTTAAATTATTCTGAATTGAGTAATGATAGTCTGGAGTGAGCACATAGAAAAGTTGTATGTATATGTGATAGGTCCCCATAAAGGTAAGCAAAAGAGTGTAAATAATATTGTCCATATCTCCATGGACCATAAATGGACAACTCCATATCCTTAACTTCATCATGTGGTTCTACTTTATTGATGTACACCCTTGCTCAATCCTTTAAACCCAAATCCAGCTAGTTCTTATTTGTTGCCTTTTATTTTATTTCTTTCTTTCTTTGTTACTATTTTCTATTCGGGGATGACTACAAGTATGTAGGGGTGGCAATTTGAGGTACGATACGATTGATCGACACGAATACGGCACGAAATTATAGGGTTTGTGCTGAGGCTTATTGGGTTCGGGCCGTTATCGGGTTGGCACGATAAGGCACAATAATTTTTTAATTATTAGTAATTAATTATTTATATGAGTAATTTAATAATAATTGGTTATTTTTATTTGACTATTTTTATTAAAAATTTATTAGAATATATGTTTTAGGTATTAAATATAAAGAATATAAAAAAAATCATAAGTTTTATTTGTTAACAGGCTTACCGGGCCAAATAGGCCTAACAGGCTTACCTAAATAAATTTGACAATTTTTCTTATCGTGCTTATCGTGTCGTCTTTGTATTTTTCGTGCTTTTAACGATCGTGCTGGCCTTAAATTCCCAGGCTGTTTATCGTGTCGTGTTCGTGTTTGGGCTTATCGTGCCATGCCATTATCGTGTCGGTCCGATAACGGCCTGGCACGAACGATTTGCCAGCCCTACAAGTAGGAATGACAATAGATCTTGATAACCCGAACCAGACACGCCACATTTTTGGGGTGAGTCTGTGATAAATAAATGAGTCTAAAGTTGGTGACGACTAACAAGTATACATTTTTAGACCCATATGGGTCTGGAATCGAGTAACATCTGACATACATTATCCCAGAACCTGACCAGGACCCATATAATTATTTTTTTGATTGATTGTGTATATTGTTATTCTATATCAGCTATTGGTTTATATAATTTATTCATGTTTATTTCATAATTCATACATTATCAACAAAATATACAAACATCACATCTGACATAATTTTTTGTATCAATATTATGAGTAATATACAAATTTGGTCGAATATACGAAGTAGGCGTGTCTAACAGGACCCGCAAGACACATATATGGGTTAGAGTGGATATGGGTCTAATGTAAGACGAGTGGGGATGGGTTTCGGTTTTGCGGTCGGGTCAAGGGACCCAACTTGGATCCGACACATTGACATCGGTAGCTACTAGCCGTATGGTCATTCAAAATTTTCGGAAATTGGGTTTTACTTAAATTGGGCTTTTGCATCCTGATTCTTGAGGAAACTAAAATATATTTGTCCCTAGCCTTCAGGCTCTTTATTGCGCCCGGTCCTTAGGCCAACTCCAACCCAACTTCAAATACCACACTATAACACAAAATATGCAAAAATACATTTCCAACCCAACTCTAAACACTACACCAAATTTGGTGTAGTGAATAGTATTACACCAAATTTGGTGTAACACTATTCATTTATATCAAATTTGGTGTAATACAATATTCCCCATTTGCCCTCCAGTTCTGTTCTATTTCAAATTTAAATTCCAATTGTATCCTCATTTTATATATAATTAATTTATATAATATGGTTCTAATAATTAATTAATATTTTCTATAAATAATAATAATTAACAAACAATGATAATTTAAACTAAAGAGGTTCTAATATGAATTCTAATATTTATTTTTTAATATAATTAATTAATTTAATATTAATTAAATATATGTTATTAGTTAATTACATTAATAGTAATAAACTAAAAGTAAATAAATAATTGTATAAATATATAAATTTGCTTAATATAAAATGAAAAAGAAAGAATAAAATATTCATTTGGTGTGAGATTTGGTGTAATAGGTTGGAGATGGTTTTGGCAATATTACACTAAAACATCAAATTTGGTGTAGTTTTTACACCAAATTTGGTGTTATGGGTTGGAGATGGTCTAAGACTTTAGTGGTAACCATGCCACCGAAGTTACTGATAACTGCTAACAGATTTGATGCGAGCATTTGGGTAGTACAATATTTTCATATTAATATAGATCAATTTAGAAAGGAGGAATTTCATAATAGGATCCAAATTTAAGAAAATCTATCATTTCAAGACCCACAATTTCAACCTTCTCAAATCAAGATCCAATTTTTTTTTCTCAAATTGGGCTCTCCCTCAAATTTTGGGTTCTCACTTCAAGACCCAAAATTTCAACATTCTCAAATTATGATCCAATTTTTATTTTTTTCTCAAGGCCCTCCCCTAAATTTTGGGCTCTCAATTCAAGTTTTAAAATTTAACAAAAAGAGAAATATTAATGTAATCTATCACACCGGCCACAAAAATTAATTTTCTTTCTCTTTTTATTTTTTTGCTCATTCCTTTCTTCCTAACCGATACTTGTTTTAAACTGTAAAATTCAATCATAATTTGGTATATCTTATTTTTTTAGTAACCGGTAAATATTTTACGGTTTTTTTCATCTAGTTAGATACATACATTTATATTTATAGATCTTGGTTTCTATACGTTAAACAAAATTGATAATAAGTATGGATCGGGTAAAAAACGAAAAGAGGAAGAAAAATAATTTTTGTGGTTGACGTGATAAATTACACTAATAGTTCTCTTTTTGTTAAATTCTAAAACTTGAAGGAGAACCCATAATTTGGGGGAGGGCCATGTTTGAGAAAAAAATAAAATTTGGGTCTTGATTTGAGAAAGTTGAAATTTTGGGTCTTGAAGTGAGAACCCAAAATTTGAGAAAAAATAAAAATTGGGTCTTCATTTGAGAAAGTTGAAATTTTGGGTCTTAAAATGATAGATTTTTTTAAATTTAGACCCTATTATGAAATTCACCCATTTAGAAACCTCTAAAATTTGACTAATGTGAAAAACAAAAATTCCTCAAAAACCACGTGGCAATTTTTCTTCTCACTTCCGTAATTCATTTTTAGTTATCAAGAATTATTTATGCACCAAAGATTGTAATTTAATAATCTCAAATTTACTTTTCCAAAATCTAATGTAAAATTATATATTATTTGGAGAAAAATGATATTTAATTATTTAATATATAATTCAGTTATATGTTTATTAAATATTAATTGCCCAATAGTCTCCTACGCAGATTGGCCGTTGAATTTTCCTACATTACCCGCATGGCCCATCTCCCAGGTATAAAAAAGCCCTTCCTAGTCATTTGTAATTACATACTCATATTCTGTTAATTCTCCTACGTATTTAATTCAATATTCGATTATTGTCTTAATTATTCTCTCGTTCATCGTGCTGACGTGAGCCTCGGATGGGCCTTCCTGAGACAACCCCAGGGCCCTTTAACGTTTGCAAATGTGTTCAGGCAAGTTCCCTGTCGACGGACTGTCCAGCTTCCGAAGTAGAAGACTTAGAAGACTTCCCATGGGAAAGGAGAAGTTCGTCTACACCATTGACTTTGAGTAATCTGCCCTAAAAAGCAGCATCACGTATATTTTCAAAATTAAATTAGTCAAATAGTGGAGAAAACCATGAGTCCAATCAAACAAAAAGCATATAAAACAGTAGCATGTACAGTACAGTACTAACTTAATTTGCCTGATTTTCACCTTAGCCAAACTTACTGTGCATTTCCAATGAATAAAAATGTGAAACCAAACAAGCATAAAAGTGGAACTGAAAAATCAGACAGATGAAGCAAAAATTATAAGGCAGTCTTAATCCACAGCATACAACAACATTCCTTATGGATACTGTCCACAATAGAAATACAACAGACTTTTGTCTTAAGTTCCATGTGGACTGCAAATAGTGGTAATACAGATAGGGCAACAAACATAGCATACCAGTGTAACCCTTACCAAATAATATGGATAATTACGAAAGTTACCCTTGAGATTCAGTCTAATTACAAAACCAGTTATCATTTTTATTTCTATTTTACAAATTGCACCCTCAAGAAGGGGCGTGTTTGTAGTTTTGAAAGATAACTGATTTTTTCATAATTAGACCAAACCTCAGGGGTAATTGTTTTAATTATCCCAACAAATGATGTAATTCTGCAAAGCCATCAGAAACATATCACACAGACAACTCCGTTTTAGAAACCAGAATACCGTCGGTATCTGCATAAAGCCATTCACCATCGCATATTCTCATCCCAGCAATACTTACGGGAACGTGTCTTTCTCCTCCGCCCTTATTCATAGCTCTCACCGGATGCGAAGCGAGAGCTCTCACGCCAATATCACAATCGTTGATTTCATCGACGTCCCTTATACAGCCATTAACAACGATACCGGCCCACCCATTGTTCTGAGCTTGAACTACAGGATTGCATCCCAATATCGCGCATCTTAAACTACCACCCCCATCAACAACAAGAACTCTTCCATCACCCTTCTCCTCAAGATACTCACGTATGAAAATGTTATCCTCGAACAGTTTAAGAGTAACAATTGGTCCCGAGAAGACTTGGCGCTGGCCGTATATCCGGAAAACTGGATGGAGTGCACGAAGCTCACCGCTCACGATAAGCTGTGGATATGCGTCACAGACTTCAGCTGTGGTTACCAAGGCCATCCTAGAATAACAACTTTTGGATAAATATTTAATTTATTTCACATATGAAAACATTCTTGAAAGAACACAATTATTCACTTCAAATACATGAGAATTACCAATTGCACCCACAGAAACATAGAAAATCCACTTGTTCTTGACATAAATTTCAACGGATAACACATATGAACTAAAATCCACAAACAGGTAACTTTGCCATGCGGCTTCAATCAAACAAGTCAGACTGGACTAATGTTCCATCAAACATGAAGTGACTACTCGGCGGAGCAATAAGCTGCATACCATGCCGATTTCCCTAACATTACAGGAGTGTTTGTAAATGCTAAAAATGGTGATTCTCACATTTTAGTTGGAAAAGTCACTTTTTAGTTTTAGCAAATACCAACTGTTGCTTTTGATTCGACTTCATTTAATCAAAATCTAAAAGTTGGAGGTGGGGTGCTTCTAATTTTGAAAAAAAGTAGTTTATTTTTTTACATTTTTATCATAATCCAAAATTGTTCTTTATCTTCTTAAATATCCATGTCATTCATATATGGGTATTTTTGTCTTTCTATCAAAGGGCTAATTTTTAAAGTGCTATTTTTCGGAACACTTGATGTTTTTCTAGCTTTTAGATTACATTTGCAAACACTATCAAATTCAGATTCCTAACTACTTTTGTTTCTACTACAATAAGTCACATTTAAAAAAGCGAAGTGTTTGCAAACGGGGCCTTTGGATTATTTGGATGGAGGAATCATATTAGAATCGATAGAGTAGTTGAGCATTAAGAATGAATCTCATTCAGTAATAGAATTTTACTTACTAGAAGAGGAAAATATCAAAATCTAATGCAAAGTAGCTCCCCTGAATCTAATGTAAATGCAGGCACATGACCATGATGGGAAGTTAACACAGATCTCTTAAACTGAAATACCCTAAATTTCGATTATCATCCAGTAAAAAACAAATGTTAGAAAAAGGATGTTATTATCCCTCAAAGAACTTTGCAGCCAGAAATTACAGAAAACAATTACCAGATACGGATCAACATTTGCCTAAATTTATTAGCAAGTTCTTTAAAACAAGTTTACTTGCGCAAAACTTCTTTTTCTCATTCATGTACTCATTTCCACTATTCTAAATATCCCGCCTGGGCGCTAGGCTCCTTTTGTTCGTCTAGGTTTTTGTTCCGATTAGGCCCCGCCTAATCCTGCCCAGGTCACGCCTAACCCCGCCTAGTTTCTGGCCTAGACCTGTCGCCTGATTAGCGTCTGACACTTTCTAGAACACTGCTCATTTCTCGGCTCCAAGTACTGTTCTAAAAATTTCTACCTAACTCCGGCCATGTCACGTCTAACCCTGGTCAGGCTCAGCGTCTAGCGCTTTTTAGAACATTGGCTCCAACTATATAAATATTCAGCTAGTGAACGTAAACTAGATTATGCATCCAGAATCAGAAAATCAAATAATCAGAGTATACATTATTTTTTCGCAAGTCAACATCTTCCACATTCAAAATCATCCATGCCCAGAGAAAAATGAAATTCTATATTAAAATTGGGCAGGAACAAAAAAAGAAATATTATTGCATTTTGAACACCTAATATTGAATTAAAAAAAACGTAAACTAAATAGAGAGTTCAGAGATCTTACGATGGCAGGGCGGTGAGCTGATTGCGGGAATTTTCCTTCCAAATGGGGCAAATAATAAAGCTAATGGAAAATTTTCAAAATCTTGAGTAGCTGCACAAACTCTTTTATCTGAGGGTTTATATGAATCGAAGTAGGGAAAATATTGGCTGCTCGAGAAGTCGAAGTTGATGCCGTGATGGTGGTTTCAACGGGGAAAGTGAGAACTCCATTACTTACTGAAATATTAGGGCTTGTTTGTTTATGTTTCCATTGTCCATTTCCAGTTTCTGAAGTTGGAAATAGAATTTTGAGAATTTATTGGTTTTCGTGTGGAAATTGGGATTGTGTTTGGATGAATGAATTGAAATGTGTTTTATATAGAGTTTTTTTTTTCTTCCAAACGAAAGCGATATTATTAATAACTCAAAGCAGTAGGGGGTACAAAGATCGTAGTCAACTGACTAAATCCAAAACCAAGATTAGATAAACCATGGTTTGGATGGGGAGCACCATTCTCGGGAGACTGGACACTCAGTTGCAAAAGATGCAAGAGTTTTACAATTCTGATTACAATTCAATGGAATAAACACAAAAGAACAAAACTCAAAGATGTTTATCAAAAGATTGATGTCTTCGGCTATTGTGGACAATTCCACCGAAAATGAGCTTTTCGCGTTGAGCTTCCGGACGATATCCTTATCATCAATCTTGATTGAGATTCGATTCCATTTGAGTTTAGAAGCCATCACAAGGGAGAATCGTATTGCATGTAAAGAGGACTCTACCATGGATGTAATGAAACATCCCGCAGAGACCGCCCAGGCATGAAGAAACGATCCATCCGTGTTGACAGCGAGTACACCAAAACCGGAGTAACCACCAGGAGATGAGCAAGAACTAGTGTGAATATGAACACACTCTACCTGCGTTTGGTGACTGGCGTAGAAGGGATGGAGAGTAGAGGAGTTTTATGGAGATCGCCGATTCTCGTAGGTCGACACTGGGATGCGGGGAGAAGAAGTTCCAATCTTCAAGCAGCGTCTATTGTGGCCTTTTCTCGACATCATTTTTTTGTTGAAAACCCAAAGGTTCCTTGACTTCCACAGCCACCACAAGATGTAAGTGGTGAGTCAATTCGATCTTCACCCAATGACATTTTTCCAATCTTGCAAATGTTATTCCACCACCATGTAAAATCGAAACATGATAAGGGTCTTTTTATGCATGTTTTATGTGTATATTTGAGTAGTATTCGAGTTATTTTATTGTTAGTTTTATAAATTTTTGATTGTACATAGTTCATATTACTCCGAGGTGCTTTTATTGATGTAGATTGACCATTTGGGGCTAATTTTGGTGAATTTCGGACCATGGATTCATGTCAAAACATACCGGGAGTTTAAGGATGCAAAAACGCTCGAAATTCCAAGCCAAACGCGTCATTTCGGGGCCTTTTTGGTCCAACACGGGCGGGGGTGTCGGGCGCAACACGGCCGTGTTCCGGGAGCCAAAAACTCGAAATTTTTGCACAAAAACAGGCCGGACACGGCCTGGCCGTGTCGTCACAACATGGCCATGTCGGCATTTCTTGATAAATTTTTGGCAAAGACGGCTGCCGTCGCTCCAACACTGGCGTGTCCGGACCTCTTTTGCAACTTTTCTTTGCGGAATTTGGGGAAAACTCACCAACCAACCCATTTTGGCCACTTTTGTACACTTTTAACACCCTATTTTTGAAACATGTCTCCATGTCCCCCTCATCACTTGAATACAAGAATTCACCAACCAACAAGGAAAATGGAGGCAATTGTTTAACAAAAGAGAGTACTATCAATGTATTGGTTGCCTATAAAAGCCAAGGTTGAAGTTGGGAGAGGCATTCATTAGATACTCGTGAAATATTCATTGTATTCATTTCATTAAGTAGAATTGGGATCAAGGGGTCTTGGAGGAGAAAGCTTGGGGCAATATGGAGAAGAAGGCTTGGAGCAACATCATCAATCAAGAAAGAAGTCAATTGAGATTTTGAGAAAGATAAGTACACCATGTCTACAATACTTAAATCTTCTTGTGTAATTTATTCTTTGGTCAAAATCATGTGTAGCTAAACTCCTAGTGTTTGAGTGTAATGAACTCTAGAATGGATTTGTGATTAAGGTTTGTATGTTTTTAATAAAATCTTCATATTTTGTGTGATTCACTTATATTATGCTTCGTTCATTCGAATTGATATATGCTAATATTGATTTGAAGTTTATTTTTCATCCGGGAAATCGAGAGATTCATGGTGAAATAGAACCTATATAAGTGAAAAGAGTTGCATGCAATCCTAGATATAGGACGACATAAATCTTCTGGATTAGGGTCAAACCTAATATGGGAATTCACAAATCGTTATAATCTTTGTCTTGGGGTTTTAACTAGAAAGAGATTTCAGTTAATCAACTTGAGATTAAAAGTTTTTCGCCTTCGAGAAAGGGTTTAACTTAAATTAGAATTTCTACGGTCCACAAGACATGAGATTTTATTAAAAGAGGTTGGTTTTTGCTTAAGGGCTTACGATTGTATTTTTAACTTGTCAAATCACAAAAACATTCTAGAGGGATTTACATTCAAACACATTTCTATCTCTTGATTTCTTATTTTACAAATCTTCCTTCATTTTTACAATTTATAATTTGTTTTCCTTTTTCATCAAACAAAAACTCGAAAATTGTTAGATTAAATAACAAAAAGACGGTAATTATTAGTACTTACAATCCTCGTGGGAATGACACTTTCGGTGACTAATAATCTATACTATAAAACGATAGGTGCACTTGCCTATGGTTTTAAAGGTAGCTTTTGAGCCATCAAGTTTTCGCGCCGCTGTTCAAAGGGATTGTAATATTAAGAACACCTTATTTTTGTTAATTTAATCATTTTTTTATTTTATTTGATCATTTGTCTTTCTTTTTATCTATCTTTGTAAGTCTTGGATTACACTTATCCTCTTTATTTACCGCACATGATGCATGCCTACGTCGCCGAATTTGGAAGCGCGACACCGCCAGTAGCAACACGAGGAAAGTATTAATCTGCACCACGAGGAGGATATTAACGAAGGCAAAGATCCCGATATGGCGGATGAACAACAAAGAACCATGTATGACTACGCCAAGCCGTCTATGGACGGTACATCGTCTAGTATCGTAAGGCCCGCTGTTGCAGCCAATAATTTCGAAATCAAACCGAATGTCATTCAAATGGTGCAACAATTTGTTCAATTCGACGGCCTACCGGACGAAGATCCAAATAATCATATCGCGAATTTCCTTGAAATTTGCGATACCTTCAAAATAAATGGGGTCTCTGATGATGCCATCCGTTTACGCCTATTCCCATTTACTCTTCGCGGACGGGCTAAACAATGGCTAAATACTTTGCCAAAGGGAACGATTACAACGTGGAACATCATGGCCGAAAAGTTCCTTTTGAAATATTTTCCACCGCCAAAATCGCACGATTGAGGAATGAAATCTCTTCATTCACTCAAGAAGATGACGAGACCTCATGACGACACTTGGGAGAGATTCAAAGAATTGTTGCGGAAATGCCCACACCATGGCCTACCTATTTGGATGCAAGTCCAAATATTTTATAATGGGCTACTTTCGCAACAAGACAAATGATCGATGCGGTCGGGGAACTCTTAATAACAAAACGCGGAAGCCGCCAGATTTGATTGAGGAATGGCCATGAACGGCTACCAATGGCAATCTATACGAGGTAAAACTAACAGTCGGTTGGTGTTTATAATGCGAGACGATGGTTACACTAGCCGCACAGTCGAAGCTTTGACCCAAAAGATCGACGATCTAGCAACTCCTAAACCACCACCACCGCACGTTTTATCTTGTGAAACTTGCGGCGGATTGCATAATCATCAAGATCGCCCACACACAATACCTCACGCTGAACATGCTAATTACGTTGGGAATCAGCGCGAAATTACCCAAGTAATCCTTACAAAGAACACAAATAATCCTGGGTGGCGACAACATCCTAATTTTGGTTGGGGAAATCAAGGTCAACCACGACCAAATCCCAATCCCCGATCTACACACGTCTCCTGATTTCAGCCAAATCAAGGTAAGCCTTAACTTGGAAGATCTTATAACAAAGTTTGTGCAATCAACAGATACCCGATTCCGGGCGGTGGAAACATCCTTGAGAAATCAAGAGGCATCTATCCATAACTGAAAACCAAACAGGCCGATTGCGAAGATGATTTCCGAAAGGCCACAAGGTAGTTTGTCGGGTATCGAGCCAAACCGAGGAGCACGTAAAGGCAATCACCATCGTTTTTCACATGAGCATGATTATGCCAACGCCACCATGCGTAAATATATGGAGGACGACAAACATGAAGAAAAACCCATGAAAAAGGTGGTCGCCGAATACAAGCCCAAGATCCCTTAATAGGAGTTTAATCGAAGAAGATAGAAAGGAGGACAAATTTGGTAAGTACCTTGAGTCATTCAAGCAATTACATACTAAAATTCCATTTGTTGACCCTCCTTCAAAGCATGTTAGGGATCTTAATGACATCATTCCTAATGCAAATAAGCTTAACAAATTATCAAATGTGCAATTGAATGATAAATGTCCTTCCAATGAACTACCACAAAAATTTAATGATCCAGGAAGCTTTATTATTCCTTGCACAATTGATGGTTTACCTGTTGATAGGGCACTAGCCGACTTGGGAGCTAGTATCAACGTGATGTCTTATGAAACATTCAAGCATGCGGAATTAAGTGAACTTAAACCTATTAGGATGGACATTCAATTAGCCGATAAATCGATTAAACATCCTAGAGGTATTGTTAAAGATGTGCTAGTTAAGATTGATAAATTCATATTCCCAGTTGATTTTATTATTCTTGACATGCATGATGATATAGAAGTTCCCTTAATTCTAGGGCGTCCTTTCTTGGCTACGGCGAAATCTATCATTGATGTGCATGAGGGAAAATTAACTTTGAGAGTAGGGGATGAACAAGTAATTTTTAAAATTCATGTTGATATTGATAAGGATACTACTTGTTCTTTTGTCGATTCAATTCCTTTGCATGATGAGAAACTCTTGGAGAAAAGTGTTGTTCAAAGTCCATGTTGGAAGCTTATGCCCAAAAAGGGGACCGAAAAGGTCGAAATGCACATTTTGAAGCTTGAGGTTGGGGTAGTTCTCCTAAACACCAAAGGGATTTTCATAAGTTTGAAGCTCCACCCGACTAATCTTCACATTTAGGTGAGTTAGTCCAGTATACGACTTTAAAGAAGCGCTACCCGAGAGGCAACCCGATGTTTGTGTGCAATTGTTTTCATTTATTTTTATTTTTTTATTTTATTTTCTTTCAAAATAATCACAAGTCCTTAGAGTCATTTTCAAATCAAAAAAAAAAAAAAACTCTTGAATATCTTCTTGGTTGTCCTAATTGGGAATATTTGAGATTTCACGGTATTCGAGTTGTGTGTTGCTTAACTTTGATTAGGTATGAAGATGCCGTTGAAGGTCGTGCATCAAAACAACCCAATGATCGCCCAACACCGATTCCACTATTGTAGAAAGGTCGTATTTTTCTTTTTCCACCTCTTTTATATCATTCTAATTTCTTTGCTTTTTGAGTGTTTGGTGTGTGTTTGTCCATTTCTTTGTTTCACATTGAGGACAATGTGAATTTTAAAAGTTGAGTGGGTACAATAACATTTTTAATGCTTGTATGCTTGTTTGTGAGAGATGTGTTTCTTATTTTTTATTTTTAACAAATTGAATGTTTGCTAGTCAATAACTTAGCCCAATTATACCTACATTAACTTGTTAATTTGTGTTTTCAATGTGAAGCAATTGATTGTCTAGGATAGATAGATTGACGTGAATGCAGCAAAATTTTGATGAGATTTCTAACACCATAAATACTTGATGTGTTAAGGCATATACGACGATACCTAAGCGCTATGAACGTCGAGAACTCGTGATTTAGTAGTGGTTAACGAGTTCTTAAACCAAGCTTGCGAAAAAAAAAGAGAAAGAGAAAAATGAAAAAAAAGAGAAAAAGAAGAAGAAAAAAAAAACGGACCAATCGAGGTTATACTCCTCTATTTGTTGTTGCTTAGTAACTAGGAGCATTCATGAGCCCCATGTTTGTCTTTTACGTAAAACGGCGACACGAATATGAGTATGGGAAACCACCCTAGGAGTGTTTGAACAGAAATTCAAAATATAAACCTAGTGGAAGCATGTCTCGAAAGGTCCCAAAAAAAAAAAAAAAAAAAGAGAACGAAAAAAAAAAAAGGGAGAATGAATACTCCTTGACTTCTCATTCCAATAAAGTTCAAGAAGCTTGGTTATATGACTAGTAAGCTAACTACTATGATCCATTGAGTTCTTGTATTTTCATAGCATTATTGAATTGAAGTTGTTCATAACTATCAATATTTGTGGCGTGATGATTTCAAGTCTCAATAATGCCTACGATATTACGGTCTTTCTTGACAGAGTTGATCGCTTTGCAAAATAATTTTTTTTGAATGGTTAATTCGGGTTGAGAAGGCTAAGAACTTCGCTTGTGTTCAATGTGTTGAAAAAAAGAAAAAAATTTTTGTGTTGTGATTTATTGAATCATTCTTTTTGATATAATGTTTTGCTTGAGGACAAGCAAAGTTCAAAGTTGGAGGTGGTTTGATAAGGGTCTTTTTATGCATGTTTTATGTGTATATTTGAGTAGTATTCGAGTTATTTTATTGTTAGTTTTATAAATTTTTGATTGTACATAGTTCATATTACTCCGAGGTGCTTTTATTGATGTAGATTGACCATTTGGGGCTAATTTTGGTGAATTTCGGACCATGGATTCATGTCAAAACATACCGGGAGTTTAAGGATGCAAAAACGCTCGAAATTCCAAGTCAAACGCGTCATTTCGGGGCCTTTTGGTCCAACACGGGCAGGGGGTGTCGGGCAACACGACCGTGTTCCGCCGGGAGCCAAAAACTCGAAATTTTTGCACAAAACAGGCCCGGACACGGCCTGGCCGTGTCGTACAACACGGCCGTGTCGCATAACACTACCGCCATGTCGCATTTCTTGAGAAATTTTGTGCAAAGACGGCCTGGCGTCTTTGCCGCCAACACGGGCGTGTCCGGACCTCTTTTTGCAACTTTTCTTTGCGGAATTTGGGGAAAACTCACCAACCAACCCATTTTGGCCACTTTTGTACACTTTTAACACCCTATTTTGTCTTGAAACATGTCTCCATGTCCCCTCCTCATCACTTGAATACAAGAATTCACCAACCAACAATGAAAATGGAGGCAATTGTTTAACAAAAGAGAGTACTATCAATGTATTGGTTGCCTATAAAAGCCAAGGGTTGAAGTTGGGAGAGGCATTCATTAGATACTCAGGAAATATTCATTGTATTCATTTCATTAAGTAGAATTGGGATCAAGGGGTCTTGGAGGAGAAAGCTTGGGGCAATATTGGAGAAGAAGGCTTGGAGCAACATCATCAATCAAGAAAGAAGTCAATTGAGATTTTGAGAAAGATAAGTACACCATGTCTACAATACTTAAATCTTCTTGTGTAATTTATTCTTTGGTCAAAATCATGTGTAGCTAAACTCCTAGTGTTTGAGTGTAATGAACTCTAGAATGGATTTGTGATTAAGGTTTGTATGTTTTTAATAAAATCTTCATATTTTGTGTGATTCACTTATATTATGCTTCGTTCATTCGAATTGATATATGCGCAATATTGATTTGAAGTTTATTTTTCATCGGGAAATCGAGATTCATGGTGAAATAGAACCTATATAAGTGAAAAGAGTTGCATGCAATCCTAGATATAGACGACATAAATCTTCCTCGGATTAGGGTCAAACCTAATATGGGAATTCACAAATCGTTATAATCTTTGTCTTGGGGGTTTTAACTAGAAAGAGATTTTAGTTAATCAACTTGAGATTAGAAGTTTTTCGCCTTGAGAAAGGGTTTAACTTAAATTAGGAATTTCTACGGTCCACAAGACATGAGATTTTATTAAAAGAGGTTGGTTTTTGTAAGGGCTTACGGTTGTATTTTTAACTTGTCAAATCACAAAAACATTCTAGAGGGATTTACATTCAAATACATTTCTATCTCTTGATTTCTTATTTTACAAATCTTCCTTCATTTTTACAATTTATAATTTGTTTTCCTTTTTCATCAAACAAAAACTCGAAAATTGTTAGATTAAATAACAAAAAGACGGTAATTATTAGTACTTACAATCCTCGTGGGAATGACACTCGGTGACTCAATAATCTATACTATAAAACGATAGGTGCACTTGCCTATGGTTTTAAAGGTAGCTTTTGAGCCATCAAAACACGATCAATATTATTCCATGAGACAGGTGCGAGCTTCCAAATAACCAGGACCCTTGGGCATCGAAAGAAAAGATGTATGATTGATTCCTCATATTCACCGCAGTGGCGTGATTGGTGATACAACCACACTTTTCAGGAAATCCTTTTGTTGGTAGGTAGTATACCCCGACAAAGACTTCCAGAGAAACAACTTTAGCTTTTCTTGTACCCGCAATTTCAGGATCGATTTCCAAAGTTTTTGCTGCCTCTGTTTTATTGAACCGGATTCGCAATATCACCTTCAATGCATTTAACTCGCAATCAAGTAATAAGCGAGAAGAGACAGTGAAAATACCTGTTTATGAAAGTGCCAAACAAATTTGTCCTTAAAACCACACGACTAAAGGGAGTTTTCACTATAAATTCCATTTCTTTTTCGCCAAAAATTTCATAAATAAGAGTTACATTCCGTAAAGATTTATCCAGGGAGAATAAGTTCACTCACCCAAGTGGGAAGGGAATGCAAGGAAGAATTTGGAACAGGGATAAAATTCGGGCGCAGGGGATCCAAGGATGTTCCCATATTTTGATAGTCTTACCATCCCCTACTTGATACCTCAAACCTCTCTCAAGAACATATTTAGCACTATGCCAACATTTCCAAAGCCAAGAGGCGTTCGGATCAACCTCAATTTTAAAGAAATTACCCTTAGGAAAATATCTTGCTTTGAGGATTTTGTTGAGAAGAATATTGGGTTTTGTGAGGAGTCTCCACAATTGTTTTGCTAGGAGAGCGTCATTGAAAAATGCGATATTATGAAAACCCAGCCCCCCCCGAGTCTTTGGATGTGCACAAAGATGACCAAGATTTCCAATGGATTTTATTAGCCCCGAGATCGGAGGTCCCCCACCAGAAATTAGAGGCTTTTTGACAGATAGAATTACAAGTACCCACCGGGAGTTTGAAACAAGACATAACGTAGACCGGGAGGGCATTGATCACGGCTTTAAGGAGGACAGCTTTACCAGCGGCAGAAAGAAAGTGATTTTTCCAGTTGGAAATCTTACTATGGACAGAATCAATCACATATTGGAATGTGTCCTTTTTAGAACGGCCAATAACCATCGGGAGGCCAAGATACTTGGCTGATTTGTGTTCTTGGATTTGGTTAAGAGACTGACAGATCAGAGTTCGGACCGGAATCGGGGTGTTTTTGCTGAAAAAGATGGATGACTTATCTAAATTCACGAGTTGACCCGAAGCGTAGTTATATTCATTCAGAATATTTTTGATATTAGTAGCTTGAGCGGGGGTAGCTTCACAAAATACAAGAGAGTCATCTGCGAAAAGCAAATGGGTGAGGATTGGTCCCTGTTTACAGATTCTTAAGCCCGCAAATTTGCCAAGGGCTTTAGCTCTACAAATAGTGCTCGAAAAAACTTCAGAGATGAGAAGGAAAAGGTATGGAGAAATTGGGTCGCCTTGCCTAATTCCTCTAGATGGACAAACTGAACCACACACCTCACCATTGATATTGAAAGAGAAAGACGTAGTTCGAACACAAGAAAGAATCCAGTTAATGAAGGTAAGAGGGAAGCCCATTCGTTGCATCACAACCTCAAGAAGTTTCCACTCGACCCTGTCATAAGCTTTGGCCATATCGAGTTTAATGGCCATGTAGCATTTCTTACCGGTTCTACGGGTGTTAAGAAAGTGGATGCATTCATGGGCAATTGCGACATTATCAAGTATTTGGCGACCGGGGATAAACGCGGATTGGTTTTCACTAATGCACAAATGCAAACACCCTTTCAATCTATCCGCAAGGATCTTTGAAATGATTTTGTAGACAACATTACAAAGGCTAATGGGGCGGTAATGAGCAATGGAGGTCGGATTTTTAATCTTGGGGATGAGGGTCACCAAAGTGTGATTAATACTACGAAGCATTTTATTCTTGAGGAAAAAATTTTTCACAGCAAAACACAAGTCGGATTTAATGATATGCCAACAAGATTGGAAGAACAGAGGACTCATACCATCAATCCCCGGTGATTTGTTCGGGCTCATAGAGAAAAGGGCTTTCTAAATTTCAGCTTCTTCGATAGGTGTGATCAATCTCTGCCTCAATGGTTCGGTGATAGTTCTTGGAATGCAAGAAATGAGATCCAGTTGTGTATCTGGATTATCTGATGAAAAAAGCAAACCATAGTAATCTGTAATGACCCTCTCAATATCCTCTTTAGAATCGCAAATCTGCCCGTTACTCAAAACAAATTTCGAAATGCTGTTACACTTCCTTCTTTGCGTCGAGTAGGCATGGAAAAACTTGGTATTCTTATCCCCCTCTTTGATCCATTGGATTCTACTTTTTTGGAACCAGAAACTTTCTTCAAGCTTATACTCAGTAGCAAGATCACTTCTTAGCTTCGACCACAATCTCCAATCTCTATCCCCCCCAAGAGCTTCCAATTCATCCATCTTTCTTTTAATTCTTTCAATATTCACAGCAGAGTTAGAGGACGATCCTTTTTTCTAGGAGAGAATGGCCATCCTGCAACTCCTAATTTTGGCCTGAAGACAGAATAAAGGGGTTCCAGTTTGTGGAACCGCCCAAGCACGTTCGACCGTATTGAAAAAGCCATATTGCTCAAGCCAACGCTTTTCGAATTGAAATCTCTTTTTCACTTTGTTCATGGGCTGGTCAGATTGGAGGGACAATAAACAGTGATCCGAGCTTTGTTTAGGAACATGCTGAATAAATGCATTTGGGAAAGAGTTAACCCAATCCGGCGATCCAAAGACTCTATCAAGGCGTTCTTCCACAAAGCCTTCAGCTTCTCTATTGTTTGCCCATGTGAAATCTTTTCCCCGATACGGAATTTCGAACATTCCCATCCCATTGATAAAATCCTTAAAGGCCCAGAAAGATGACTCAGTCCTTTTTCTCCCCCCAGATTTTTCCTCATGACCTTTAATATCATTAAAGTCTCCACCAATCACCCAATTCGAGCCCCACTTAGTCTTCGCATTTAATAAAAAATTCCATTGCTCTTTGCGCGTACTCGGGTCAGTACTAGCATGGATCCCACACAACCAAAAGGACTCATTTTCATTCACTTTTGAAATTTCCACTTCCAAACAGAACAAGTTATCAATAATCTGGACAACATTAAATTTTTCAGACCAACAAAAAAGCAACCCACCACTCTTCCCCAGTGGGTCACTCACAAAAAACCTATCCTTAAAGTAACTATTTCGGCAGACGGTAGCAATAAATGATTTTTTCTTCTTTGTTTCACACACAAATAGGAAGTCAGGTTTCAGAAGTCTTAAAGACTCTTTTAACTGAGGAATTGTAGAGGGACTCCCAAGACCTCTACAATTCCAGAAGCATGTATTCATTGATCAATTTGGGGCCACTTGAGGCTGGCTTCCCCCACCTGATATTCAGAAAGACTGTTCAAGACATTGGTTTTATTTTTTTTCAGAGAGTTTCCCTCCATTACTTCAGCATTCTCTTTATTCGTCAGGGAAAGACCTATTTTGTGGCCGGATATAGGGGTGGTTGTGTTGTCCATGGCAGAGGGGTTAAGATTTTTGGGCTTTGCTTTTGATTTCTCTCTTTTTTTCTGTGTAAGGTTTAACGATAGGGTTTTCGGAGCTAGCTTGGGCAGTAGGTTAGTGATATCAGAAAAGGGACGGTTCTTTGGTTCAGTAAGGATAGGGATATTTATTAGATCAGAAGAGTCCATATCCATTTGAGATGGATCAATGGAGGGAGGGGTGAAAGGTTGGGATGTGGAGGCTAGGTGTAGAATAGTAGGTTGTTTCATTGGTTCAACACCAGGTAAAGGGATAATAAAACTTGGTTTGGGGGTTAGCACTACGGAGAGGTTCAGTTCTTTAGGTGGTGCAGGTTCGGGTTGGTTACCATGGGGCCTGGGAATAGTAGCAAATGAATGGTTCGGTTCTGGCGAGGCCACAGGTTCGATTGGAGAGGGTGTTTCCAGAGAAATGGCAGGTATGTGGATAGGAGGGATGGCTTTTTCGCGGCTTTGTTGATGGGGCAATGGTTCAGATTCAGGGGGTGGTTGGGGGGTTTTTGGGCTTTTTTTGGTGTAATTGGACCAGTTGGTTTTGGATTGGGGGAAGATTTCCTCAGCTTTCATCCATTCTCCATATTGGCCATCATCCAAAACTTCCTCCTTAATATCTTTCAAACGCTTCTGGCAAGTTTTAACATTATGGCCGATCATGCCGCAGTAATGACAGAATGTGAGCAAATGTTCATAGCAAAAGGTCACCCAACAAGCATCATTTCCCAATTTAACAAGAGTCCCTCGCAGCAGAGGTTTTTCCAAATCAATAAGAGCACGAGCTTTGATATGTCGACCTTTCGGGCTCCCCGTCTCCTGGAATCAGAATATTGGAAACACCCTGAAATACTTTCCCTATTTTAAGCCCTGTTTCCGAACTGAGCCATTGGTGGGGAAATCAGATTCATCCAGAGATACACCCTTTTTTTCCGATTCAGAAAGTTTGAAACCTTGCATTTTTTTAATAAATTCTGGATCCATTTCGAGCAGTATCGAACTATCCCGAGCTTTTGAGGAGATTTTTCGCACCCTGTAAAGAAGCCAAAAAACAGAGAAAAAGAAAATGGGGAGAAAAAACGGGGAGGTAAAGAGGCAGGTCAGAAAGAAAAAAACAAAGAAATATTAGTACAAATATGAATTAAAAAAGAGTTAATGCAGTGTTGAAAGATGTGGGAAAAGCATAATGTTGTATTAGGTGAGGAGTAAATGTAAAGAAAAAAACATCATTAGACTAGAGTTACAAGGGGGAGCATGCACAGGTGGAGGACACAACCAAAGTCAAGATATTATGTTGGAGACATGTGGCAAGGGTTGGAGCAGCATTCTGATCAGGTGGACCTCCGATGGTCCATTAAGATTCCTAGTATTGTAAGGTAAAACAACAGTCAAAAGACAAAAGAGACAATAAGGCAGAAGGACAAGGGAGGCGGTCAAGGAACAAGAAACCCTAGAACAAAACACACCACTCTCTAGAGAGAGAAAAACCACTCCCAATAAGAGAGAAAAAGCTCAGGTGCAGAAAGTATCCGGGTTGTGTTTTATATAGAGTTGTAAATGAGATTTTGTTTGGTTTGAATAGTTTTGAAATATTATTTTATGTATATAATAATTGAAAAGTTGGTAGTGGTGGGGTCCACTTTAATATTTTAATTTAAATATATAATATTATATTTGTAAGATTATAGTTGGTGGGTCCCATTAGATAGTTATAATTTAAAAATAGTAATATTTTAAGTAAATAAAGTTGATAATGGTGGGTCCCACATATATAATTGAGTTAAAATATGAAAGTAGTGATTGATAAGTAATGATGAATGATGTAGGGTAGTGTATAAGTTTGATAATAAAAATTATAGGTTTGAGATGATGTTTTATGTGAAAAATAGAAAATGAAAATGATGATTTCCATTGGAAATTTTATAAACAAACATGATTCCACTTTTATGTATAGTTGGAAACTGGAAAGAGGCCCTTGAAAACATAAACAAACAAGGCCTAAAAGCGCCTGTTAAATTCGGCGACTTGCTATTTTAAAATCAGTTTGCTTATCAACATGTTAATTCTTTAATCATCGTCACAAGTACAGCTGGGTCCATCGGACTTTTGAAAATCCACGGAAATGCTGGACCCAACCGAGTCCAAAAATATTTTTTTTTAAATAAATACTGTCAGGCTCGGCCAAAAGTTGGGACAAGCAAGGCCCACGGGTCAGGCAGAATAGACCCCAATTTTTTTATACCTAGAAAATGGTAGACAAATCCGCACTAAGACAGACCCCAAAACTCGATCCTTATTTGGTTTTTAAACTTCTAATCACATAATCCTCTATGCTCCATCATATGGATGATGCCCCACCCAAGCCGAGCAGGCCTTACGGTCCCACACATGAAACATATCCAATATGGGAGAGAGTCCAAACCCACCAAGATTCCATTCTAAATCCTATTGGTGATAGGAGAACTAACTCACTTAACTTATAAAAAAGTCGTTCTTCTTCAACTCAAACATGACATATTTCAACATGTCCAATTTCTTTTTGCCTTTTGCATATTTTTCAAGTTAGGGCATCTCCAATGTCGAATCAAATAAAAACCTCATTCACAGTTTTTTATGTGACACGTCACTGCCATGTCAGTGCCCATCAAAAGTAAAAACCTCACAAATTTTATAAACCTTTCGACATAATCCATAAACCTCTTCAACCACTTGTTGTTAGGGATGACAATACATGGTTGAAGACCTAGACCCGCCCCGTGCCTAGTAGTCAGCGACGGATCGCCCTGCCCCGCCCCATTTTAAATTAAATTAATAACAAAATATTAAGAAAAATGAAAAAAATATATTTATAAAATATTATTTACAAAAGTTGTTATTATTAATTTATAAATGTTAGATATAAAATAAGAATACAAAAAATTATATTATAATATATATTATATATGCAAAATATATATTAAAATATATTTTTTTAAAAAAAATCTATGCGGGGCGGGACGGGGCCGGTACCCATAGGGCGAAAGTGATACCCAAATTCGCCCCACCCCGCCCCCGTAGTAGGTCACGGGACATGGCGACACAAATAGGACGGGACGGGGCAGGTACCCATGAGTCGGGTCATTTTTGACATCCCTACTTTTTGTTGGACCCTACAAGCAATTCACAATTATTAATTATATTTGTATTTATATTTATATATATTCATATAATTTAATATCCTCGTAAAAATATTTTTTAAATTATTTAATTAATATGCTTTATTAAATTTTCATTTATAATTAATATGCTTTATTAAACTGATAAAATATTATTAAAGTTTATAAATTTAAAAGGAATAAGTACAATACTTAATTTAGACATTACGAATTATAAAGTGATATGTAACATAAAAATAAAAAAATTTGAATATAAAATATTAAAATCAAACTATTGAATATTTAATATTTATGCAACACTCAAGAAAAAAAGAATTTGCTTTAAACCATGTTTATAAATATAAATCGGTTTATTCCACATCATCAACAACTTTCCCTCACAATTGAATATGGTTTATATAAACCAGGTTTTGCCTTAAAACCTCAATATAAACCGAGCATTGGATATCCTTTTATATGAGTTGCGGCAGTGGGTTACGAATTTTTCCTACCAAGTAGCAAATCTTAAAACTAAATGGACAATGTAATGAAAAGAGTAAGCTCAATGGCCTCCAAGTTTGAGATCGAGGATGAGAACATTTCAAGGCTAAAGAATCCATATCCTGTAAGTCAATGATGACCGAACTGTCAGTGGCAGACTAACATGCCACCTGGCAAGGCAATGATGGGACAACCCAACAAGAACTATTTGACACATGGCAATCATGCTACCCATGTACATCATGAATATGACAAGTGCCCTACTCACACTGTAGCTAGTGGAAAAATATCTAACTTGTTGTAATGATATAAATAGAACTCATTATGAGGAAAAAGATAAGACATAAAATCCATATAAAAAGCATTGTATTAAAAAAAAAACTCTGTCAAGCCAAAGGCTGACCAAAAATCCTGCTCGATTATATAATAAAAGGCACTTTATTCGATATTTTGTGATTTTCCTGCCAGTATTTAGGCATTTATTTTCCTTGTTGAGCGAAGTAAGCAACAACAAATTAGTAACATGTGTAAAATTTTTAAATTTCATTGAGTTTGAAGCGAGTATTAAGTTTCTCTCTCTAGGGTTTGTGGAGTTCCTCTTGCATGGAGTTTGTTACTCTCATCTGATTTAGAATCTTCATTAGGTTTAAGCAAAATTGATTCCATGTTCCTCGGTGTAGTGGCTGTAACGCCCCATTTTTTAAGTGCATTTTTAGCGTTACTAAAATTGTAAGAAAATGCGTATAATTTTATTTAAATAAATAGATAAATGAAAAGTTTAGCGGAAGCGATAATGAGGAATCCTTAAGTCTTAAGAAATAATTATAGAGTATTTACCAAAAATCTAAAAATCCATTCAAAATACTTTGAAACAAATTAAAAAACAGTACATCACAAATGTTCGAAATTTAAAACGAATTCAATGTTCTTGAATTTGAAATAATTAAGAAGTAAAATCTTCGGCTATTCCCCCACATTCGCAGCTCATTTGTCCATATAATCTGAAAAGTGTTTGAATTTAGGGGGTGAGTAATCACATACTCAGTAGGAATAAAGATTGTCCAAGCTACGAAAAGTGCATAATTACATAAATTAACACATAACATTTCCCCTTGGCATAAGCCGAATAGCACATAACCTTTCTCGTTGGCATAAGCCAGATAGCACATAACCTTTCCCGTAGGCACAATGCCATATTTCCCTTTCCCGTGGCACGAGGCCAAAAATATTTCTTTCCTGTGGCACAAATGTCATATTTTCCTTTCCCGTATCACGAGGCCAAAAATTTTCCTTTCCCGTGGCACGAATGACATATTTTCCTTTCCCGTGGCACGAATGCCATATTTTTCCTTTCCTGTGGCACGTGGCCAAAAATTTTCCTTTCCCATGGCACGAATGCCATATTTTTCCTTTTTCGTGGCACGTGGCCAAAATATTTTCTTTTCAATTACACAAACATACATAACATACATCGCGATGAAAAACATGTAATTTCATAATAAAGTAATCATATCACATAAAAAACATAAAAAACATATAATTCACATAATTATGCATATCACGCAACACATCGAAAACATATAATTCACATAATTATTCATAACATGTAACACATTGAAAATGCATAATTCACATAATTGAACAGTTTAAGTATTTAACAAGGACGATGAATTATACACATAAAATGTGATATGAATTCTTACCTCAATCAGCAGCAAAATAAAGTAGATGCTCAAATAGCTCGAAAGTAGAAGTCCTAATTGTACGGTTCTTTGTCGCATACAATATAAATTTAACATGATTTAGGGACTTCTAATTGAAATGATTATATATAGCCTAAGGCTTTTAGTATGTAAAATTGGCTAAAAATATATGTTTTGGGCCTAATTGAAATAAATTAAAAGTCAAATTTGAGATCTTAGACAAAAATAGAAAAGTTGTGGGGCTAAATTGAAAATTCCAGAAAAGTCTAATAAGTTATTGGGGTTAATTTGAAAATCTGAAAATGTAAAAAAATTCCTTAGGATTGAATTGAAACTGCTTGGGACTAAATTGAAAATTATCCAAAAACTTTGATTTGGAGGTTGGGTTTAATTGAAAATTATAAATTTACAATCAAAGTCAAAACTAAATCAAATTTTCAAAATAGAGCCTCTGCCCCAAAATCCCATCCAGACTCACTCTCAAATCACACACTCATTTACATACACAAACTAACGCACACACACAATAAGACACACATGATTTAAACACACATACACAAAATATCACACACTCTCTGTTTTACACTCACTCACCCACACACACACCTGTATATCACTCACACACGCACATACACACACACACACATATAAACATCCACGCACACACACATACAATACAACACATACACAACAACAACACACACACACACATACTCTGTAACTCTCACACACACACACACTCGAGCACACACAAAGCACACATATACTCACATATTCACAACTCCCAAATCTCAAGTTCGCTGGGAAAAAATTAAAATTGCACAGTCCCATATAATTGCCCCAAATGAATGGACGGTGCCCCACCTCAACAAGAAGAGAAAATTCTGATTTTATTACCCTAAATTTTTGAGAAGGCAACCGAGGAGAATATAAATTTAGAGAAGAAAATATGAAGTTTTCTTGAGAAGAGGCTTGAACGTGAGACATGAGAACAAATAGATACGCTTTCCATAAAGTTTGCTGGGAAAAAAAAGAATAGTGGCAATAAAAGTGGCCTAAAGGGGATAATGGCACATGGGGATAGTTGTCTTAGTGGGAGTTAAAGTAGTCTAAAAGTGGGGATAATATTAAATTAAAGCTAACATACTAATTGATAATAAAAATATAAATATACGTGTATATATATATATATATATATTAATGATTAAAAAAAGTAAATTAATTACGGGTGTTACATCCTTCCCCTCTTATAAAAATTTCGTCCATGAAATTTCAAGCTTACCCGATTTATGGAATAACTCCGAATAAGTGGTTCGAATCTCAGCTTCACGTTCCCACATTGCATCCTTTTGACCGTGTCTTGTCCACTGAATTTTGATCAGGGTAGCCACCATTTTTTATCCATAAGTCATGTCTCGGTTGACTTTCAGTGCTTCATGATTGACTACGTGGCTTGGATCGTGTACATACTTTTTCTCAACATAGACACGTGAAATACATTATGAACTGCTACTAACTCTGTGGTAACGTTAATCTGTTAGCTACAACCCCGACTCGTTCCAATATTTCGAATGGTCCAATAAAATTAGGTCTCAGTTTTTTTTCTTCCTACCAAATCTTACTATTCCTTTGGTCGGTGCAATCTTTAAGAAAACTTTTTCTCCCATTTCAAATTGTAGGTCTCTCTTTATCTAATCTGCATAAGATTTCTGCCGGTTTTAGGCTATTTTTATTCTATATCTGACTTTCTTAATAGCCTTGATCATCTTCTCGACTAGCTCAAGACCTAACATTTTTTTCTCACCAACTTCGTTCCAATAGATAGGAGATCTACACTTTCTCCTGTATAGGGCTTCATAAGGGGTCATTCCGATAGTTGTATGGTAGCTGTTATGGTAAGAGAATTCCTCAAGAGGCAAGTATTTCTCCCAATTATCATCAAAATCCAAAATACAACCCCTCAGTAAATTTTTCTAAGATTTGAATGATTCTTTCAGATTGTCCGTATGCTACGTCATTACTTTACTAGGATGATAATGGATCTTATAATCACAATCTTTCACAAGTTCTAACCATCTTATTTGAATCTCATGTTTAGCTCTTTTTGTGTGAAGAAATACTTCAAAATCTCGTGATCATTATAAATTTCACATTTTTTTTCCGTATAAATAGTGACGCCATATCTTTAAGGCGTGCATGACTATTGTCTACTCAAAGTCATGTGTAGGGTAATTGAGCTTATGATGTTTCATTTGTCTTGAAATGTAGGCAACCACTTTACCATTATTTTATCAAGATACACCATAATCATTATTTCAATGCATCACTGTATATTACAAAACCATCTATAGCATTTGGAATTGTTAAAACCGATGTTGAAACTAGACGTCGTTTGAGTTCTGAAAACTCTGCTCGCGCCTCTCAGTCCAAATAAACTTCTCACATTTTCCTTGTGAATCGGCTCATCGAGTCTGCTAATCTTTGAAAATCTCTCGTTAAACCTTTGGTAATATCCAACAGGACCTAAGAAATACACACTTCATTGGTGCTCGTAGGAGCCAACCCTTTTTCCACAACTTCAACTTTTGTTGGTGTTGACTTCAGTACCTTTTAATGTAATACATGTCCCAAAAAGAAACTACTTGATCTAGCCAAAACTCGCACTTTTTGAATTTGACATACAATTTCTCTTTACGGAGAGTCTCCGACACTATGATGATGTATTTCTCATATTGTTATATATCATTTGAGTATACCAAGATATCATCTATGAATATAATCACAAATAGATCCAAGTACGGATGGAAAACTCAGCTCATCAAATCTATAAATATTGTCGGAGCATTACTAAGTCCAAAGGGCATTATTGTCAACTCATAGTGCCAATATCAAGTCTTAAAAGCTGTATTGGGTTTATCTTCTTCCTTAACCTTCAGTTAATGATATCCATACCTCAGTTCAATCTTAGAAAATACACTTGCCCCATTCAATTGATCAAAAAGATCCTCAATCCTTGGTAAAGGATATTTGTTCTTTACGGTGAGCTTATTCAACTCTCTGTAGCCTATACACATTCTCATTGTCCCGTCTTTCTTCTTTACAAATAAAAATGGCGCTCTCCAAGGTGACACGCTCGGTCCGATGAAGCCGATATCCAGAAGTTCTTGCAGCTGAACTTTTAGTTCATGAAGCTCCTTGGGTGCCATTCTATATGGTGCTTTCGATACAAAGATAGCTCTCGAAATCAAATCAATTGTAAACTCTACTGATCGATTTGGAAGTACTCCTAGCAAATCTCCTGGAAAGACGTCAGCGTACTTATGTACAACTGGGACTTTCATAAGGGTTTTTTCGGCAACCGGAGTGGCCATCACATTCACCAGATACCCCTGACAATTTATGTTTTCTTTAATATCTTGACTATTTTCATTGATGATATCTTTCGGGGCATACCACTTACTCTCGATCCGAAAAATGTGAATTCATCTCCGTTTAAGGGTCGTGCAATTTTTTCTCTCTTAGTCTCTTATGACAGTTGAGGTTAGTCTTGTACTTATTCAACCAGTCCATTCCTAAGATGATATCAAAATCTTTAATCATAATCATATGCAAATCCGTTTCTAAATTCATCCCATCAAAATCAATTCCACATTATTAATCATTAGATCAATACTTATTATTATTCCGGATCAGAGGCTTATTTCTAGTGTGTCGCTGACAGTATAATTCACGGGTTGGATTTTTAGCTCGGAAATCAAAATAAATAAAAGAATGCATAATATCAATATCAAATAGCACTAGAATAGGTGTATTGCTGATATCCCATAGACTGTGGTTTGAGTTAAGTGACAAGTTTGAAATATCTCTACGCAAGAAAATAAAATACTTAAGTTTAACTCTCCTCGCTAAATGTATCTACACGCGTCAGACTTTCTAGTGTTTTTAAATATGCGGGCCAATCTAAAGTCAAAAATTGATCATATGAGTCATTCAATTCTATAACATTTTATAAAAAAAAATACACGTGTTATCTACTTCTAACGTGTCATGAAAAAAAAATTAGATCATGCAATGAATTAAGGAACACATACATAAATTATAGCATGTCATATAAATATTCATATAAATTCTCACGATTCACAGAGCATATTATAATTTCCCAATTTCTAATGATGCAAAAATTAAAAAAATGTTACCTGGTTGGACGGAGCGCGATGGAGAGGGATAGCAAATTTTATTTTTGAGGGAAAAAAATAAAAAATTGCAAGTCTACAAGAAAGTAGACCTGCTCTGATACCATACTGTAACGCCCCATTTTTTAAGTGCATTTTTAGCGTTACTAAAATTGTAAGAAAATGCGTATAATTTTTTTTAAATAAATAGATAAATGAAAAGTTTAGCGGAAACGATAATGAGGAATCCATAAGTCTTAAGAAATAATTATAGAGTATTTGCCAAAAATTTAAAAATTCATTCAAAATACTTTGAAACAAATTAAAAAATAGTACATCACAAATGTTCAAAATTTAAAACGAATTCAATGTTCTTGAATTTGAAATAATTAAGAAGTGAAATCTTCGACTATTCCCCCACATTCGCAGCTCATCCGTCCATATAATCTGAAAAGTGTTTGAATTTAGGGGGTGAGTAATCAAATACTCAGTAGGGATAAAGATTGTCGAAGCTAAATACGAAAAGTGCACAATTACATAAATTAACACATAACCTTTCCCATTGACATAAGTCGAATATCAGATAATCTTTCCCGTTGGCATAAGCCAGATAGCACATAACCTTTCCCATAGGCACGAATGCCATATTTTTCTTTCCCGTGGCACGAGGCCAAAAAGTTTCCTTTCCCGTGGCACGAATGCCATATTTTCCTTTCCCGTGGCACGAAGCCAAAAATTTTCCTTTCCCGTGACATGAGGACAAAATATTTTCCTTTCCCGTGGCACGAATGCCATATTTTTCCTTTCCCGTGGCACGTGGCCAAAAATTTTCTTTTCAATTACACAAACATACATAACATACATCGCGATGAAAAATATGTAATTTCATAATAAAGTAATCATATCACGTAACACATCGAAAACATATAATTCACATAATTATGCATATCACGTAATACATCGAAAACATATAATTTACATAATTATTCATAACATGTAACACATTGAAAATGCATAATTCACATAATTGAACAGTTTAGACATTTAACAAGGACAATGAATTATACACATAAAATGTGATAAGAATCCCTACCTCAATCGGCAAAATAAAGTAGATGCACAAATAGCTCGAAAGTAGAAATCCTAAGTATGGTTCTTCGTCGCCTACAATATAAATTTAACATGATTTAGGGATTTCTAATTGAAATGATTATATATAGCCTAGGGCTTTTAGTATGCAAAACTGGCTAAAATTATTTGTTTTGGGCCTAATTGAAATAAATTAAAAGTCAAATTTGAGATCTTAAACTAAAATAGAAACATTGTGGGGCTAAATTGAAAAATCCAGAAAAGTCTAATAAGTTATTGGGGTTAATTTGAAAATCTAAAAATGTAAAAAAATTCCTTGGGATTGAATTAAAACTGATTGGGACTAAATTAAAAATTATCCAGAAACTTTGATTTGGAGGTTGGGTTTAATTGAAAATTATAAATTTACAACCAAAGTCAAAACTAAATCAAATTTTCAAAATAGAGCCCCTGCCCCAAAATTCCCAAAATCCCATCCAGTCTCAGTCTCAGATCACACGCTCATACACTCATTTACACACACAAACTAGCACACACGCAATAAGATACACATGATTTAAACGTACACACACGCACAAAATATCACATATTTTCTGTATTATACTCACTCACCCACACACACACCTATATATCACTCACACACACACATAAACATCCACGCACACACACATACAATACAACACATACACAACAACAACACACACACACACATACTCTGTAACTCTCTTTCACAAACACACAAAGCACACATATACTCACATATTCACAACTCCCAAATCTCAAGTTCGCTGGGAAAAAATTAAAATTGCACAGTCCCATATAATTGGCCCAAATGAATGGAAGGTGCCTTACCTCAACAAGAAGAGAAAATTCTGATTTTATTACCCTAAATTTTTGAGAAGACAACCGAGGAGAAGATAAATTTAGATAAGAAAATTGGAAGTTTTCTTGAGAAGAGGCTTGAACGTGAGACATGAGAACAAATAGATATGTTTTCCATAAAGTTTGCTGAAAACAAAGAATAGTGGCAATAAAAGTGGCCTAAAGGGGATAATGGCACATGGGGATAGTTGTCTTAGTGGGTGTTAAAATAGTCTAAAAGTGGGGATAATGTTAAATTAAAGCTAACATACTAATTGATAAATATATGTATATATATATATATATATTAATGATTAAAAATAAAAAAAGTAAATTAATTATGGATGTTACAGTGGCCCTTTGGTCTAATGTGTTTACACGTTCCCTATTCTCTTTTTCCTTTTCATCTCGTGTCTAATGTTTTATCTTTTTATTCGTTCCTTGTCTATCTTTGTCTTCCTTTTTTCTTTTGGTTGGTGCTTCTAATACATAATTTATTGTTGTTTTGTATGTTGTTGGTTGTGTGTGCATGTGAGAATTATTGTTCTATTGGTTGGTGGGTAAGGAGGTGGCCCCTGCCATTATGCGGAGTGAATTAGCTAATATAATGGAAAAAAATTGACTTGTCTGCTGAGGAAATAGTGGGGTTGGCGCTTGATAAGGCTGATGTGGCCTTGAGTGTTGAGGAATGTAAAAGAAGCTTGGTGGGTAAAGTCTTTGGGGATAAAAAGGTTAACTTCTTTGGGCTTAAAAATACCATGATATCGATCTAGCAAACTCATGAGGTTTTTCTTCTGAGAGAGATTGGTGAGAACTGTTTTCAGTTTATGTTCAAATCTAACCTGGATAAACTTAAAGTCCTAAGAGGCAGACCATGGATTTTTTATAACCAGTTTATCATCATGAAAGAGTGGTCAGAGGAAGCAATTTTGGATATGGAATCTTGGAAGTCTGTGGATACTTGGATCCAATCGAATCTCCCAAAGATATTGGGTCTCAAAAAAAAAACAGGGGTTAGAATTGGAAAAATGTTCCTGACAGTACATGATGTGGTTCTGTAAGAAACATGCAGCAGTAAGGAGAGGTTTGTTAAAATCTTAGTGGATATTAATATAGGGAATCCATTGTTGAGAGGTGCTACTTTGGGAGAAACATCAAAATGGGTGGATTTTAAGTATGAAAATCTCCCAAGTTTCTGTTTTTTTTTTTCTTGTGATGTGGTGGGTCATATTGGTAGGAACTATGCTTGTAGAAGATCCGATATTCAGAGTGAGGCTTTGAAAGAATGAAGGTTTAGTGACTGGGTTAGAGCATTTATACCTAATCTGGGCCCAAATTCTGGTCTCCGTAGAAGCCCACCCATTTTTAAAGAAAATGAAAGAATGCGGGATAGCCATGAGGATCCTGTGCAACCTAATATTCCTAAAGCGGTTGTTGCCTCAGCAAGTGATATTTCCCAAGAACAGCCGACAGTTTCAAGGGCCTCTCCATGAATCTCTTGAAAGGGGATGCTGAGAATTAGATCCCACAAATCTTGCCCTTGTAGATAAGCTTCCATACATAATTTCCAGTAACTATAATTGTTACCAACAAAGCATCATGCACGCATTTGCTTCCACCATTCATCTTCACAAAGTAATAATATCAAACAGCTAGTAGACACAACCAGGCTCTTGATACCATGTAACAAATAAGAAGCAGCAAATAAAAGAGCAACATGCAAAAATGAAGAGGAAGAAAGTATATGCTAAACTCTTAAACTTTATTGCTCAAGAAAAATATATGATAATATGAGAAAGCCAACAATGCATATACAGAAAAAGTCCAAAAAACTCTCAACAAACAACAACGTGTGTTTATTAAGCATATCCTAAACAAAAGCCATTAACTCCTAAATAATCTGAAAAATAATCAACTTCCTAAGAAAATGGAAAAGCTGAAACAAACTTAAACTTATTCAATAGACTAATTTTTGACTGTAAGTTGCACTGATTTGCAACACTCCCCCTTAGTGCAAACTTGTTGTCAACAACACCAAGATCACTTCGAAACACTTCAAACTCTGCCTTGCGTGGTGCTTTGTTAAATATATCCGCAACTTGACTTTCACTTTGTATTTTCTGCAACTGAATGTCTTTTGTCAAAACCTTCTCTTTGTTGGTAGTGTGTTTCAATGTGTTTTGTGCGGGCGTGAAATGCTGGATTTTTGGCAAGTTTAATTGCGTTTTCATTATCACAATGAATAGGAACTGGATAATCTATAACAAAAAAAAAATCCTGAATTAGCCTCTTAAGCCAAATGCACTCCTGAGTAGCCATTGTGGCGGCTACATATTCAGCTTCACAACTTGAAAGAGCCACATTAACTTGTTTTTTACTGCATCATGTAATAGCCGTTGAACCTGTACTAAAGTAATACCCTATTGTAGAGCGTCTATCATTCAAGTCACCCGCCAAATCTGCATCTACAAAACCATTCAAGAAGGATGAAGCTTGGTGCTTATATAGTAGACCAAAATCCAAAGGCCTTTAACATAGCGAAGAATTCTCTTCGCTGCAATTAGATGACTGTCACGTGGATTGTTCATGAACTGAGATATGACACCAATAGAATATGAAATATTCGGCCTTGTGATAGGTAAATAGAATATACTACCAACAAGCTGTCGAAAGGGTGTTGCATCTTCAAGTAGCTTCCCATCATCTATTATTAGCTTTAAGCAAGGTTCCATGGGTGTACTCATTGCTTTTGTCTCCCCCATATAACGATCAAGTAAACTTTCTGCATATCTTTTTTGTGAGACAAAAAATCCATCTGACCACTTAGGCCTTGTTTGTTTATGTTTCCAATGGCATCTTTCCAGTTTCCAACTATACATAAAAGTGGAATCATGTTTGTTCATAAAATTTCCAATGGAAATCATCATTTTCATTTTCTATTTTTCACATAAAACAACATCTTAAACTTATAATTTCTATTCTCAAACCTATACACTACCCTACATCACTCATCATTACTTATCAATCACTATTCTCATATTTTAACCCAATTATATATGTGGGACCCACCATTATCAACTTTATCTACTTAAAATATTACTATTTTTAAATTATAACTATCTAATGGGACCCACCAACTATAATCTTACAAATATAATATTATATATTCAAATTAAAATATTGAAGTGGACCCCACCACTACCAACTTTTCAATTATTATATATATAAAATAATATTTCAAAACTACTCAAACCAAACACAATCTCATTTCCAACCCTACATAAAACACATTTCAATTCATTCATCCAAACACAATCCCAATTTCCACACGAAAATCAATAAATTCTCAAAATTCTATTTCCAACTCCAGAAAGTGGAAATGGACCATGGAAACATAAACAAACAGGCCCTTAACCTCTAAGCCAAGAAAACAACTAGCTTCTCCCAAACTCTTCATCTCAAATCGAAGAGACAAAGCATCACGAAGACGAGTAATATCAACATTATCATCACCCGTGAAAATCATATCATCAACATAAAGAAGTAATATTGTACACATTAAAGATGTTTTCTTAACAAATAAACTGAAATATGCGTTTGAAGATTCGAAACCGCAAAATTCATGAAATTGAGCAATTTTACCATACCAAGCACGTGGAGCTTGCTTGATAAACTAACCAGTATTGCAGAGAAAGTGAAACCAGAAAAGAGTACCACATTTGTTTTGAACAGTAATGGTTTGATGATCAATAATCGACTTTTTGTTCCTGATGTTGATGGCTTAAGACATGAGATAATGGAAGAAGCTCATACTGCACCATATGCTATGCATCCAGGTAGTACGAAAATGTACCAAACCTTGAAAAATTATTATTGGTGGCCCAGAATGAAGAAAGATGTAGCCGAATACATTTCAAAATCCTTGACTTGTCAACAAATTAAAGCAGAGCATCAGGCACCAGTGGGTAAGTTGCATCCATTACATATTCCTGTTTGGAAGTGGGAGCGTATTACTATGGATTTCCTTTACGATTTACCAATGACACCAAGGAAAAATGATGCAGTTTGGGTTATTATTGATCGATTAACAAAGTCAGCTCACTTCTTACCATTTAGATGGGGTTCTACTCTCGAAAATTTGGCGAAAAGGTATGTGAATGAGATTGTTAAATTACATGGTGTACCTTTATCTATTGTTTCAGATCGAGATCCTCGTTTTACATCGAGCTTTTGGGGTAGCTTACAACAGGCTTTGGGTACTAAATTACATTTTAGTACAACATTTCATCCACAAACAGATGGTCAGACAGAAAGAACTATTCAGACTTTAGAAGATATGTTTCATGCATGTGTTCTTGAATTTAAAGGCTCTTGGGATGAATATATTGCATTGATGGAATTTGCATATAATAACCAACATCATAGTAGCATTGGCATGGCGCCTTATGAAGCATTATATGGTAGAAAATGTAGGAGTCTAGTATGTTGGGATGAAGAGGGAATGAGGTTGTTAGAAGGTCCAGATTTGATTCAGGATACCATTGAAAAAGTAAAAATAGTTAAAAGTAGATTAAAAGCGGCACAAGGTAGACAAAAGAGTTATGTTGATCAACATAGATGGGAAATGGAATATGAAGTTGGTGAGAAAGTATTTCTCAAGGTTCTGCAGAAATCGCTAGGCGCCAGTCGGGCGGCAACCGGGCGCCTAGCGCCTAGAAAAGCCCAAGTTTTTCTTATTTTTTTCATTTCTTTTGTATTTTGGCCGATTTTTCCCGATTTTTGGCCGATTTATTCCGACTAGACCGCCTAGACCGATTTTTTCCCGATTGTTTTGCCGCCTAGCCCGCCTAGGCCGATTTTTGCCCCAGATGATTTTTTGGCCGATTTTGGGAAAATCGGGTCGGCCTAGGGGCGCCTAGCGCCTACCGCCTAGGCCGATTTTTACAACATTGGTATTTCTTGGTGTTTCTCCATGGAAAGGTATCTTCAGATTTGGAAAGAAAGGTAAACTAAGTCCTCGTTACATTGGGCCATATGAAATACTTGAAAAGATTGGACCATTGGCATATCGACTTGCCTTACCCCCTGAGTTGTCTCAGATTCACAATGTGTTTCATTGTAGCATGCTTCGCCGATACAGATCAGACCCATCACATATTCTCCGAGATGATCTAGTTGAAGTTGTTGATAATTTGACTTACGTTGAGGAACCAGTTCAAATAGTGGTATACAAAGAGAAATAAGTTAGAAACCGAGTGATTCCGTTGGTAAAAGGGTTTTGGAAGAATCATTCTAGTCAAGAAGCTACATGTGAAACAGAGCAAAATATGAGAGAACATTATCCATGGGTATTCACCAATACAGGTATAAATTTCGAGGACGAAATTTTTAAGGGAGGGAAAATTGTCATAACCCGAAACTTTCATATTTATTTACATGATTTATATCATCCATAAACATAATTTCATGCATTTTAATATTTCATATTGACATTAGAATACATGAATAATCTTGATTTGTCAATTTTTAGTTTAATTATGTTAGGTTAATACTTGTGCACTATTTAAAGATCGGGTAATATAAATATTTTAAACTTTATTTTATTACATCAATTGATTTATTTGAGTGTATAAAGTATAAATATATGTTGAGTATACATTTTTTTAATACGTGTATATGTAATTAATTGTTAATTATAAGTTGAGAGGTCAACATGCATTTTAAACACACTTTAGGGGTTAAAGTGCAATTTTTAAAAGAATTGCATTATTGCTCTCTTAGTAAGACTAATTGGCAGCCATCTTATCATTATTGAGGATCTGGAAGTTTCAAAAGAAATGAGGAAAAAAACAAAGCAAATCAAAGAGAGAAAGAAAAGGGAAGGAAAAACTTATCGTAAGCTCATTCTTCATAAAAAAATCCAAGATTCTTCCAACTTGTCTCTTGATTTTTGTTTAGAAAAACAATCTTCCATACATATATTTGGTTAAGAAAGATATATCCTCAACTAATTGGTAAGCATATCTAGTTTTTGTTAATTTTTGTAATATAAACATTTGATAGTACATATAGTCATAGTTGTGAATTTTTGCTTCTTTAATCTTTCAATACATGTAGTATTATGGTTAGATCTTAAGTATATGTTCATAATAGTGTTTATATATGAGTTTAGTTTATATTTTTGAGTTTTAAGAAGTTAAAAATCAAATTAAGGGTTTGTAAAACAAGAAAGAACAAGATAAACACAAAGTTGACATGGTATAAAAATCTGTTTTATTATGTAGTAGAGAAAGTTGCATTTGAAGGTCTAAAATCATGAGTTTTAATTATTCGAAGGCATGGTTATATTATTATATATTTTAGTTTATTGTGGTAAAAATTTGGGAGTGATTGAATACATTAAGTGGTGTGAAAATCTACATGAACTTTAAGGTGACAACATGATCCCCTATTTCTATCCAGCAGCAGTTTTCTTCTGTATTGCTCCATTTCGACCGATTTGCTTTTCGAATTTGGAGATTTATAAAACATGAAAGTTGTAGAAATTTAATTATCTTTTCAGTACAACTTGAGTCATCTTAATATCATTTTTCTACAGAAAGTTATGTTGAAAGTACTGAGGCTGCCATAGTGAAATTTTCAGACGTTTTAGTTGAATATTTTCTAAGCTTTGTCAATTTTGATTAGTTAAAATGCATACATGGCATACATAAATGACTTCATTAGTACTTAGTATATGATATTAAATTTGGTTATGCATTTTTGATATATTGATAGGTCAAAATCTCGATAAAGAAGCGAATAAGGTTGATTAGACGAATCGGGATAAGGACATCACATTGTGAGTATAATCTTGTAATTTGTTATTTGACTCTTATGTGATTGTATAATTGATGTTTTTGAATGGATTCCATATGTGTCGATTTTTGTGAATATGAATCCATTATATTCTTAATGTGAATTATATGGTTGTTTTGGTGATATTATGATGCTGTTGATATGAATGTGAGAAATGTGAAATGTATTGATGATATTGATATAGAATCGAGATATATGAAATGTATTGATGATACTGATATGGATATAAATTATGTGATATGAAATATGCATTCATCAGAGATAAAAGGATTCTGTTATGGCCACCAATATCCTTGAATCATGTGTTACATATTTTCAGAATTTTCTGAATACAGAGTACCGTACGGCCACCCCGAGTTCTTGGAACTCAAATATATATGTGATGAATTACAGAGTACCATAGCCATATTCGTGATCACGGTTTATTCTTCGATATGGATGGTCCATAACAGTAAAAGAATATGACTAAGCATATGCATTTGTGTACTCATTAATGATATAATACAATGTGTAAGTTGTGTGATGATGTGCTTGTGTTGATGATTTGCTTGTGTGATGTTAAATAACTAGTTACTTGATTATACTTATTGAGCTTGCAACTTACCAATTGCAATGTTGACTATTTTAGATTATGTAGATGACAGTGACATGTGAAGCTTTTGTACAAGTTGAAGCATGGATCCAAGGTCGGCCGGCTGATTTTCAGTCCTTCTTCCTCTGCTCATCATTTGCATATCATTTTAGGATCTTGTTTATAAGAATGTGTTTATAATGGGTTGTAATATAAATTACGTATGTGTGTATGAGTGCTAAAAACCTTTTCATTTGGGAACAATGTTTGTGTTTGTACAATATGTTTGCAATAATAATAAATATGTGCACTCTGATAAGCAAAACAGTTATAATGCATTTAAGTTGGTATTTGTATTTTACGTGTATATGTATAGAGTAAGGGTGTTACATTTTGGCAACAGGGTTGAAAGTCTCTTCATAGTCTAAGCCGTATTATTGAGAAAAACCACGAGCAACAAGGCGTGCTTTGTACCTATTGATGGTACCATCAGCCTTTTTCTTCAATTTATAAACCCATTTACATGTGACTATTTCAGCATTCTTTGGCTTTTGAACAATTTCCCATGTGCAATTCTTGTTTAGAGCTAATAATTCCTCTCGCATAACTTCTTCCCATTCAAGAATATCTTTGGCTTCATTGTAAGACTTGGGTTCATTTTCACAAGAATCTGTAGTCAGAAAACAAGACACAATAGAGCAATGATTTACTTGAACTTCATAATCAGTTAAGTAGTTTGGTTGTTTTCTATGTTTGGAAGACCTTCGAATTTCAGCTTATGTAGTGTTATCTTGCTGAATATTTTCTTCAGGAGTAGTAATGCTCCCCCTTTCTTTGAATGCATCATCACCAAAAAATGGCAAAAGACCAGTCGTGCCTTTTTCTGCACTTCCATCAATTTGATGTGAAATCTCATCAAACACCACATCACGGGAAACAAACTCTTTTTGTTTCTAAGTCCATATATCTTCATCCTTCCTGTGAGTATCATAACCAACAGAAATGCACCACTTCACTTTTGGATCAAGTTTAGTTCGATTAGTTTTGGATATATAAACATAACAAATTGAACCAAAAACTCGAAAATAACTCACATCGGGTTTTGATTGTATAGTAACTCGAATGGAGATGATTATTGTTAGATAAATGTTTTTATCATGATTTTGATGATTATGGTCGATTTTGTTAAAATAAGTTTTTAAACCAAAACAATGTCCCTAAATGTTGTCTAAATACTTCCGATCGACTTAAAATGTTTTTACTATTTTTCGGAGTATTTTTTGGAGTTTATTTTCGATAAAAAATTGGACAACACATTTGTTTCGAGCTCGACCGGTCCCCTATAGGGCAACCATTACTGAGTTGAGTGAGAAACAGAAAATGAGGCGTAAGAAAAATAGGCGGGCGGCGGCCGTCGACCAAGTGGTCGGCCCGCGGCGACCTGTACACTGGGAGTTGGATTTTTGTTCCGGACTTCTCTGTTTAATTTCGTAAAT
The DNA here is from genome assembly GCA_016081115.2 of Rehmannia glutinosa. Lineage (NCBI taxonomy): Eukaryota > Viridiplantae > Streptophyta > Magnoliopsida > Lamiales > Orobanchaceae > Rehmannia > Rehmannia glutinosa. The sequence goes on from JABTTQ020002838.1 coordinate 279,484, forward strand.
TCTTGGCAACCGGTCATAGCTAAGGGCGACCGATCGCACCCCCCTCCGACCGGTCCCCCTGTGTAAAAATTCGCAGAATTCAATTTCAATTTTATCTCTGCGCGACCGGTCCAACCCCTCGTTTATCAAAGCAAACTATCCGTTGCGTTTTGCATGACTTTTCCCTATTTTGTGGGATTGATTTCTAACAGCTATATTGATCATTTTAAATGGTTTCTTTTGCAGCAAATCACTCCCCAAGGAGGAGCCAATGTCTGGAAATGAAAGCCAAGTCCTCTCCTATAAATAGAGGCTTCATTCAAGCACAAGATACAACACTCTATACAAGCAAAGAGCAATTGAGCAAACACTTTCATATATCTTGTTGTATTAGCCTAAGCACTTTCACTTGCACAAATTTGAGGTCTAGGCTTTCAATTCTTGATTACACTTGTACTCATATTGTATCAATCATTATTGAGTTGTAATCTTGATTTTGATCATCATTCAACACAAGACATCCTTGTGAGTATTCTTGTGGTAAGAATACACTTGGGTGATCTAGATGATAGGTGTTTGAAGGTTGTGGTAATTTTCAAAGGTGTAGTAAGAGGGTTGTGGTAATCCTCAAGGAGTTGTAAGAGGGTTGTGGTAATCCTCAAGGTGGTGAAAGAGGGTTGTGGTAATCCTCAAGGTGTTGTATTAATTTTTGGTAAATTAATAAAATCTTTTTTTCTTTTTGAAATCCATCCCGGATATACTGGGGTGGTAGTAGATTAGGCCCTAGGTGGGTTGAACTACTATAAATCGACGTGTGCTATTTACTTTCCGCATTTAGCATTTTATCTTTGCTTGAGTTTTTTGAAAAAGAGGGCAAAATCTGAAAAACCGGGATAATCTATTCACCCCCCTCTAGATTATTGTAGCCACTTGGACTTACAAGTGGTATTAGAGCCAAACTCTTTGGCTAGCTCGTTCCGAGTAAAGAGGAAAGATCCATGGCTACAAATGATGCTCATCTCACCATCGGCGCCTCCACCAATAAGCCACCGCTATTCGACGCCAACAACTATGCATTTTGGAAAGACCGTATGGAGTGCTTCCTACAAGGGTGCGGGTTCGACATTTGGAATGTGGTTATTGAAGGAGTTGATCAACCAACAAAGAAATCGGAGGATGGCACCTTGGCTCCTAAACCTTTCAAGGAGTTTGATGAAAACGGCAAAAAGGCTTTCTCTCTAAATGGTAAGGCCTTAAATATTTTGCATTGTTCTCTTACCGCCACCGAGTACAATCGTATAAGAGGCATAAGGTCGGCACATGAGGTTTGGGAAAAATTGGAGACAATCTATGAAAGGACTAAGAAAGTCAAGCAAGCAAGAAAAACCATGCTTGTTAAAGACTTCGAAAACTTTAACATGTATGATGGCGAAAGCATCTCCAAAATGGTGGAAAGGCTTGACAATATCGTCAATCCTCTTGTGGCCCTCGGCAAAGTCATTTCCGAAGAGGACAAGGTGACCAAAGTATTAAATGCTATTCCCGGCTCATGGTCCGAAAAGGTAACGGCAATCACGGAGGCACAAAATCTTGAGACACTTAAGTTTGATGAGCTTATTCGAAATCTACTCATCTATGAAGTCTATCTCAAGGAGAGGAAAAATTCCAAACCATCCACAAATCAATCGGGTATGCAAATTATTCCTAAAGGTCTTGCTTCTTCTTCTAATAATGCATACTATGATAATGATGATGATGAGGAGGAGACAGCCGCACTTGTTCGAAAATTTGCAAAATTTGTGAATAAAAATAAAGCGAGAAAACCAAGAGATAATGCTTGCTTTAAATGCGGAAAACCCGGGCACTTCATTGCCGATTGCTCAAGCTTCGATGAAGAAGAGCAAAAGAAAAAGAAGCCTTTCACAAAAAGAAGGCTCTAAATGCGGAAGTCAAAACATGGGATGAACTACTCGAAACAACCGATGAGGAAGGAGAAACCGAACACGGTCTCATGGCCATAGACGATGAAAACAATGAGGTACACTCAAATTCTTCTACTTCCTCCATAGTTGATGACTTGCAATGTGATTTTGATGAATTGCAAATTGAGTTTCAAAATTTAATTGTTAAATACAAAAATTTGAAAAAAGGAGCATAAGGAGCTTAAGGTTGAAAAGGAAAAATTATTTACCTCTTATGAATCTCTAGACAAAGCTCATGCTCTTACTCTTACTAAAATTCATTCTCTTGAAACCGAAAAGGAATCGCTCACAAAAGATATTGAATGTTTGAAAAATGATATGCATCGTTTTAACATAAGTACGGATAAAGTCACAAAAATTTTAGATGCACAAAGAGGTGAGCATTCCAAATCGGGACTTGGTTATAAGCCATTTCAAAATGTTTTTAAGAAAAATAACCAAGGTCCGACTTTTGTACGTGCTAATAATTATAATACTCTTACTTGTTTTTATTGTGGCAAAGTTGGACATTATGCTAATAATTGCAAATTGAGAAATAGCTCAAGACATGTTTGAAGACCCAAAGGTCTCAAGACTAACCCCCATGGACCCCAAAATTATAGGGTACCTAAAAGAAATTCTTTTGTAGGTAATAGGGGCTATAACAACAATGGAAGATTCAAAATGGCTCGTGGACAGCGGATGTTCACGCCATATGACCGGGAGGAGAGAACTTTTTACCAACATCAAGCTCCAAGAAGAGGGTATGGTCTTGTTCGGCAATGGCAAAGGAAAAATTCTTGGAAATGGAGAAATTGGTAACTCTTTTTTCTCTCTTAGTAATGTTCTTTTAGTTGAAGGGCTTAAGTTTAACTTGATAAGTGTTAGCCAACTTTGTGATTCAAAATATTATGTTTCCTTTAATAAAGAAAAATGCCTTATACTTAAAAATGGTGAAATTATTTGTGAAGCAAATAGAAAAGGCAATCTTTACAAAATTTGTACAAGTTATTTGGTTAGTCAAAATGTTTCTTGTTTAGTCGCCAATAATGATTTAACTAGCTTATGGCATAGGCGACTTGGACATGTTGGATACAAGAATTTGAAAAATATTTACAAAAACCAACATGTGAAAGGACTACCCAAATAGAATTTTGAAAATCTTGGCTTATGTGACACTTGTCAAAAGAACAAATTAGTTAAAAGTAGTTTCAAGCCCAAAAACGAATTTTCCACAACCAAACCCCTACAAATGCTCCACCTTGATTTGTATGGGGATATTGGTACGGCTAGTCTAAGTGGAAAACATTACACTTTTGTTATCGTCGATGATTTTTCTAGATATACTTGGGCTCTTTTTCTTACCAATAAAAGCGATGTCGTTAATGAGTTTATTAAGTTGTGTAGACTTATTGAGAATGAAAAAGAAGATACTATCAAGTCTATTCGAAGCGATCGAGGTGGATAATTTGATGGTGAATTTAGAGTATTTTGTGAAACCAAAGGATATGCTCATAATTTCTCGGCTCCAAGGACACCTCAACAAAATGGAGTAGCCGAACGGAAAAATCGGACATTACAAGAAATGAGTCGGTCCATGCTCAATGAATTTTCACTTCCAAAATATTTTTGGGCCGAAGCCGTAAGTACCGCTTGCTATGTCATTAATCGAGTTTATATTCGTCCTAAAATGAATAAAACTCCATATGAGCTTTGGAAAGGTAGAACTCCAAATATTAGTTATTTCAAGATATTTGGTTGTAAATGCTTTATTTTGAATACCAAGGATCAATTGGACAAACTTGATTCTAAGGCCGATGAAGGGATATTTATGGGATATTTAACAAAAAGCAAAGCATATCGGGTTTACAATAAGACTAGTGGAGTTGTTGAAGAATCCATCCATGTTAAATTCAATGAAGCTTCGGGAGTTGAAAGAATTCTTAATGATGAAAGTGATGAAGAGGATATGATTGAAATTGATGATCAACCGTCTACATCAAATGATCAACCGTCCACTTCAAATGGTCCTCAAGAAGATAGAGGTGATATCTCGGATCTTCCCGTTGCATTGAAATTTAAGGGAGATCACCCAAAAGATCTTATTATTGGTGATCCCCTTGACAAAGTGATGACTCGGAGAAAATTTGCCGAGAAAGTTCTTATTTCTCAAAAAGAGCCTAAAAATACTAAAGAGGCTATTGAGGATGAGGATTGGTTCCTAGAGATGCAAGAGGAGTTGAATCAATTTGAAAGAAATGATGTATGGGAATTGGTACCTTGTCCTCCTTCTCAAACCATCATTGGTACAAAATGGGTATTGCGGAACAAACTTGATGATCAAGGAAATATTGTTCAAAATAAGGCAAGGTTAGTAGCTCAAGGTATTGTCAAGAAGAAGGTATTGACTATGATGAAACTTTTGCACCCGTAGCACGTTTAGAAGCTATTCGTATTTTACTTGCCTATTCATGTTTTAAAAATTTCAAACTTTACCAAATGGATGTTAAATCCGCTTTCTTAAATGGTATTATTCAAGAAGAAGTATATGTAAAACAACTTCCGGGGTTTGAAAATTTTTCTAGGCCCGATGATGTTTATAAACTTAAAAGGCCTTGTATGGTTTAAAACAAGCACCCGTGCATGGTATGGTAGACTTAGTTCTTTTCTTTTACAAAATGGTTTTATTAGAGGTAAAGTTGATACAACTCTATTTGTTTTTGAAAAAGGGCAAGATTGTTTACTTGTGCAAATTTATGTTGATGATATTATCTTTGGTGCTACTAATGATTCTTTGTGCAAGAAATTCTCTAAGTTGATGCAAGGATAATTTGAAATGAGCATGATGGGGAGCTCAACTTCTTTTTGGACTCCAAATTAAGCAATGTCAAGAAGGTATTTACATTTCACAATCTAAGTATACAAAAGAACTTTTGAAAAAGTTCAAGCATTGAAGAAGGAAGAACCGTATCTACTCCCATGGCAACAAATGTCAAAATTGACAAAGATGAGAAAGGCAAGTCCGTGGATGAATCAAAGTATCGAGTTATGATTGGTAGTTTACTTTATTTAACCGCTAGTAGACCGGACATTCTCCATGCCGTATGCCTATGCACTCGTTTTCAAAGCAATCCCAAAGAATCTCATATGAGTGCCGTTAAAAGGATTTTTCGATATTTGAAAGGCACCATTCAATATGGTTTATTTTATCCAAAGAATGAAAATTTTTCTCTTAAAGGTTATAGTGATTCGGATTATGCGGGAAATATTGATGATCGGAAAAGTACTTCCGGATCATGTCAATTTTTAGGCGATTGCCTAGTTTCTTGGTTTTCAAAGAAGCAAAATTGTGTTTTTCTTTCAACGGCCGAAGCCAAATATATTTCCGCCGCATTTTGTTGTACTCAACTTCTTTGGATGAAACAAACCTTAGCGGATTACAAATGCTCTTTTGAAAACGTACCTATCTTTTGTGATAATATATCCGCTATAAATATTGCTCAAAACCCGGTTCATCATAACCGTACCAAACATATTGAGATTCGACATCATTTTCTAAGGGATTGTGTTTCCAAACGAAAAATTGAGATATCTTTTGTACCATCTCAAGATCAATTAGCGGACATTTTTACAAAACCGCTATCTTCCGAGACTTTTGCATCGATACAAGCTCGTTAGGCATAATGCATATTGAATGAAGCTTACGTTTGCATTTTGCACGTTTTTAAAACTTAGGGGCGAAAAATCGGATTTTTGGTTGAAAATTCGGATTTTGGAAAAAGCGACAGACAAACGTGTGGTGAAAGGGTTGAGGGCAACCGTCGCCCTCAACGTCGACCGTCGCCCTCAACCACGGCCGTCGCGCCTAAGCCATTTCTTGGATTAAAATGGTTCTGTCTTCAGCATTCGCAACTTTAACACATTTTGGCCATTTTTCGTCCCCTTTGCCAAATTCTCTCATATTTCATTCAAAAATGATTTTTATGCATCTTTTTCACAAGATGGACATTATATATCATGATCATCATCATTATGGCTCATCTTTTCCGATCAAATGGTAAGAATTTCTCTTCTTTTGCTCAATTGGGTTGAACCCTTGAGTTTATGGCCTTATGGTATATTTCTTGATATTTTTTGCATATGATTTTGATGAGCTTATTCATTATGTTTGAATTGTGTAATGATTGAGGTGAATTGGTGATAAAATTTTTTGGCTTGTAACATTTACAAAGGTTATATACAACCTCCTTTATTCTTCACGCACACGAGGTGTTCGATGAAATGTCACAATGAAAATTTCAACTTCTACATGATTCTCTTGCTTTCAAAAGTCTTCTATACTTATTGAGATCATGATTTGGTAAACAACGAGCGTACGAACTCTTCATATTAAATTTCTCCCATTTTTATTGGATTATTACGCTTTAATTGCTCAACGGTTAATAAACCGTTCCTTTGGCGCACTTTGATATTATTGTATGGTGGAAAAACATATATTGGCTCGTTAGCTCAAGAAAAAGCTAATAAGTATTATGGACTCGAATACCTAGTCCATGGCTTGAATTTTGGACTCGAATGAAATTGATTATAAGTATTGTGACAGGGGGAGCTTCTTAGCTCATGATGCATCTTATATAAGCTTGTTATAGTTTGTGCTTCTACCATATAATAATCGTTTGTTGATATGCTCATAGATAGGGGGAGCTTTGTATGAAATACTTCTAACGGATAGTTTACTTATAAAATCGGAAAAATGATTTGTTTTCAAAGTCGTCCTCGAGAAAATTGTTTTGGTTTGTAATCATCAAAAAGGGGGAGTTTGTTAGATAAATGTTTTTATCATGATTTTGATGATTATGGTCGATTTTGTTAAAATAAGTTTTTAAACCAAAACAATGTCCCTAAATGTTGTCTAAATACTTCCGATCGACTTAAAATGTTTTTACTATTTTTCGGAGTATTTTTTGGAGTTTATTTTCGATAAAAAATTGGACAACACATTTGTTTCAGGCTCGACCGATCGCCCTATAGGGCAACCCGCACTGAGTTGAGCCGAGAAAAGAAAATAGGGCGTAAAAAATAGGGCGGCGGACGGTCGACCGCGGGCTTGTACTTGGGAGTTGGATTTTTGTTCATTTCTCTGTTTAGTAAATTCTTCAAGGGCAACCGGTCACACTAAAGCGGCGGCGACGGTCGCCCCTCCGACCGGGTCCCCTGTGTAAAAATTCGCGAGAATTCAATTTCAATCTTATCTCTGCGCAACCGGTCGAACCCCATGTTTATCGCAAACTATCCATTGCGTTTTAGCATGACTTTTCCCTATTTTGTGGGATTGATTTCTAACAACTATATTGATCATTTTAAATGGTTTCTTTTGCAGCAAATCACTCCCCGAGGAGGAGCCAATGTCCGGAAATGAAAGCCAAGTCCTCTCCTATAAATAGAGGCTTCATTCAAGCAACAAGATACAACACTCTATACAAGCAAAAAGCAATTGAGCAAACACTTTCATATATCTTGTTGTATTAGCCTAAGCACTTTCACTTGCACAAATTTGAGGTCTAGGCTTTCAATTCTTGATTACACTTGTACTCATATTGTATCAATCATTATTGAGTTGTAATCTTGATTTTGGTCATCATTCAACACAAGACATCCTTGTGAGTATTCTTGTGGTAAGAATACACTTGGGTGATCTAGGTGATAGGTGTTTGAAGGTTGTGGTAATCTTCAAAGGTGTAGTAAGAGGGTTGTGGTAATCCTCGAGGTGGTGAAAGAGGGTTGTGGTAATCCTCAAGGTGTTGTATTAATTTTTGGTAAATTAATAAAATCTTTTTTTTTTTGAAATCCATCCCGGATATCTTGGGGTGGTAGTAGATTAGGCCCTAGGTGGGTTGAACTACTATAAATCGACGTGTGCTATTTACTTTCCGCATTTAGCATTTTATCTTTGCTTGAGTTTTTCGAAAAAGAGGGCAAAATCTGAAAAATCGGGATAATCTATTCACTCCCCCTCTAGATTATTGTAGCCACTTGGACTTACAATTATGTTCCTGGCCAAGGAGATAGGCGATTTATGACATGACATAGCTCATGTGGAACGTACAATTATGTTCCTGGCCAAGGAGATAGGCGATTTATGACATGACATAGCTCATGTGGAACGTTCTTTGCATGCAACCACGACAAGCACATAGATGTGAGATGTGCCAACTTACGCTCGACAACTCTATTTTTTTGTGGAGTTTCTGGACAAGTCATTTGACGTCGAATGTCATGCTTTCTGCAATAACTTTGAAATTGGTTAGACATAAATTCTCCGCCATTATCAGTACCCAGACACTTGATTTGCACCCCAAGTTCCTTCTCCACATTATCCTTAAACTGGATAAATTAAAAAGTCTCACTTTTGTGTTCCAAAAAGAAAACCCACGTGAATCGAGAAAAGTCGTCCACAAGAACCATTACATAAGGAAAACCAAAATAACTAGGTGTTCGTGTTGGCCCCATCAAATCTGAATGTACTAATTGTAGTGCAACAGAAGCTCTATTCTTTGTACTCGAGAAAGGAAGGCGATGTGATTTTCCATATTGACAACCTGGACAAACTACATCATAGTGAATTTCCTTAAAGAAATGCCAAAGGGTTGCACTTGTATTCTCGCCTGTCTTTTCAACATAAGCATCACTTGCAGATAATACATAGAGTGAGTCCTTTTATTTTCCAATAAATAAAACATCAGCTTTTAGGTGTTTTATGTTGGAAATAATTTTTACATCATTTGGACCAAACAAAACATACCTTCAAGAATCAGCAATTTGAGAAACTAAAGCTAGATTTTTCCGGGAACATGATAGACATCTTTGAGGGAAACTGCATCGATATTTGACATATCCTCCTTAACAGTGAATTTCTCTTCTTTCACTACAAGATGTAATGAATTATCCACTGTCATAATGACTCATTTTCCATAATATGGATGAACATTGTAAAGCAAAGAATCATTTCCAGTTGCATGATGAGAACAACCAGAATCAACAATCCACTCCTTATTATAGTCTACAGAGGGTGTAGTAATAATAGGTTCATCAATAGCTTCAACGGATAAACATTGCTCCAACTTGGGTTGTTCATACTCAGTAGTTTCATGCGCCACATTTGCTCCGAATTCTGTGAGATTTACCCGACAATTTTATTTAATATGATCAGATTTCCCGCGTCGGTCACATACGACGTTTACACAACAATCGCGCGTTATGTGTCTAAGCTTTCCACACCTATAACAGCCTTTTGAATTATTTTTGGGCAACGTCTGATTTGGAATTCTTACTATCACCAGGAGAATGTTTGGAGGAAACATTTCTCTTGGCTTTGACTTTAGTTTAGAGAGCATCCTCTACTTGCGGGGAATTTTGCTTGTTGTTGCTCGCCATTTGTTTCACCAGTACTTCTTGATTTGAGAGCAAATTCTCCAACTCAACAATAGAAGTTTGATTTGCCCACCCTTGTATTGAAGAGATAAATGGCATAAACTCTTCTTGCAATCCACGAATAAGATAACGACGCAATCGAGCGTCACTCACAAGTCCTACCGTGTCTAATTCTAAAATTTCATAACACAAAGTTTTAAGTTTCAGAAAATATTCTGAAATTGAAAGTTTACCTTAAGTCGTCCCAACGAGTTCATTCTCCAAATACTAGAGCCTCATTGTACTCTTTTGAGTGAACAATCTTTCAAGTGTTTCCCACACTTCCTTGGGTGAGTTGACATCACGAACATGCTCGATGTATTCTTTACTGATCGACGTCCGCAAAGCAAATAAAGCTTTGCCACACTTAATCTTCCACTTCCTCCGCAATTCAATATTTTGTGGTGTGTCTTCTGGAAGTTTATCATCACCAAAAATAAGATCCCACAAATCCTGCCCTTGTAGATAATCTTACATACATAATTTCCAGTAACTATAATTGTTACCAATAAGCTTGTCTACAGACGCACTGCTTCCACCATTCATCTTCATAGAGTAATAATATCAAACAGCTAGTAGACACAACCAGGCTCTTGATGCCATGTAACAAATAAGAAGCAATAAATAAAAAAGCAACAGACAAAAATCAAGAGGGAAGAAAGTGTATGCTAAACTCTTAAACTTTATTACTCAAGAAAAATATATGATAATATGAGAAAGCCAACAAGGCTTATAAATACAGAAAAAGTCCTAAAAACTCTCAACAAACACCAACGTGTGTTTATTAAGCATATCCTAAACAAAAATCATTAACTCCTAAATAATCTGAAAAATAATCAACTTCCTAAGAAAATGGAAAAACTGAAACAAACTTGGGACTTATCTTAACAAACTTAGACTTATTCGACAGACCTTTTTTTGACTGTAAGTTGCACTAATTTGCAACACTTTTGTTGCCAGTTGGCATCAGGATGGTCTGTAATTGTTTTTGATGAGCTATAAAATTTCTCTATCGTTTTTAGGGAAAAAAAAGAAACAAGTGTGGATTCTAAAATACTGATGAATATGATTAAACTCGTTATTGTCACATAAAATTATTTTTTCATCTCAAATTTATTATATAAAATATGTGCGGTGGGCAAGTATTAACATGATTTAATAGAAAATTAATTGTTTTTTTTAATCTATGGTTTAGTAGGCTAAACCAATAAGTGTTCGTTGCATACATCTGGGCTTTTTTAATTGATTGTTATATGGTTTTGGCATTTCGTAACTCCATTACCCCACTAGAAACCCAAGCCAACGATCACAATTAAGCAAGATGCCCAAATGGCACAATAATTTTTTATAAGCCCAAAGGGACGATATGGCCAAGAGGCTCTAATCTTATCCAAAACCCATGAGGCCCAATACATAAATAGCTTAATCTATCTCAGTTTCATGTATGTGTAACCAGAGACGAAGGAACATTAACCATTAGGGCCAAGGGTCACTGGGTCCCCTTGGAATTTTTAAAAAATCTAAAGGTATTTTTGTAATTTTACTATATAATCTAATTTTTTTTGCAGAATATAGGAAAAAATAAGACTGTTATTGAATACTTTATAATATAGAAACAAAGTGTTCAATTCCATGATTATTTTTTCCGCTACCAATTTGTGAATCTTGAAAAATCTTTGAATTTTTCATAAAATTTTGTGCTTTTTTTTGCTCCACTAACTTGAGCTCGAATTTTTGCATTATTCTCTTATGTCTCTATTTGTTTCTTTTGGGATTTAGGGTTCTTCATCCAGGCTTTGAATCGTATGATTAAGTAGTAATTATATTACTAGTTGTCATTAACATGGTGGAATGAACATTTTTACCAATGAATATCACTAAGAATTCACTACCCAAGCTAATGTGAGATGAGATATTGATGTAATTGTATTCTATTATTTATTTTGAATATTAATTGATACTTATTTATAGTTTTATTTTTAGAGTTGATGTATTGTATTTTCATTTTTATACGAATGATAGTTGGGCTTCCTGAATCAAATTGCTAGCTTTGTTACTGTGTAAAAGTGTATATTATGTGCTCGTGTGAAAATTGTTAACTTGTATTTTTCTTTTATAGGGTAGATTTATATATGTATTTCAGTATTTCATCAAATCAAATCTCTTGGATAACTTCGAACCAAATCCAATCTACTGCTGCCCTAATTCCTTCCATGTATGTGTATCAGTGTAGGTGCTCGTGTGAAAAAAGAAAAGCTCAACATATATTACTATTATTGATGACACACGAGCCGAGTTGGCAGGAAATTAGTCCACGTGGCCATTCAGCACATGGATGTATGGGACCCATAGGCCAGCAGCAGACCGAGCTGATGACGTCAGCAATCGACCTGATGACATCATGAATCAGGCTCAGTTCCCCCAGCCCACCCTTGGCGGGAAATTTAAAGGATAACCATCCAAGTTAAGAAAAGCTAAGTGCACCGTTAGCATGAGTAAGCTGACACTTGTCAACACGACAACCAGATGAGTCGACAAGTGGCAAACACTTGGCCTGCATGCGTGCTCAGAGAAGGACAAGTGTCCCTTTTTCATTATTTAAATGTTAAATGTAATAATGGTTATTAAAAGCCCACTAATGAAAATGGTATAAATAGGGCCTCATTTATTAGGAAAAAGACAAGAGAGAAAAATATTAAAGAAAACACTTGTAAACACACCACTGTACGAAAAATCGACCAGAACTTTCGGCTCGGTATCATATATAAAAAGGCAGAATTAGCCCTAAGTTGAAGTCTATTTACATTTCCACGCATTACGTCTTTTGATATATTTTGCTTGTTGACCGAAACGCGCACCGACAATTATAATTAGGGATAATTACAAAAAGTACCCTCGAGGTTTAGTCTAATAACAAAAAAAACCCAGAAAACTTTCGAAATTACAAAAACTACCCTTGAGGTTTCTGCTAATTACAAACCCCTGACGGAAATTATGAAAAGTATGTTCTACCCCTGACAGAATTTTAATAAAGAAAAAGAAAAATTGAAGGAAAAATAGATTGTGTGATTGGACAAAAATACCCACTCAAGAAATCCAAATCCTCCCCATTTCATCACACCATTTTGTAATTTTTGTTAAAAGACTGATTTTGAAGGATTTTCATGTTGTATTCATTATGGACATGTTGAAACAATGAGGCATTTTGTTAGGCTAGCACAATAATCGAGCTTAATATTTGATACTAAGGATTTTTGTTATTTTTGTACATTTTCTGTAAATTATGAAAAACCAGAGGTCCAAACTGTTTCTTCTTCATAACCACAAGGGGTTATTTGTAATATTTTGGTTGGTGAGGGTTTATGTGTTGCAAACTGTGGGAAAATGAAAATATTTTAAACTATTGTTGAATTCAAACATGATAGTTAGAATACTTGTACTATTTGGCTTGTTGAACAATTCTTCGTGTAATATGAAAATTATGTGCTTCAATTGTTGTATAATCATGTGAGGGGTTATCTGCTATATTATTAATTATTATAGGTCTAGAGGGCTGCTTGTAATTTTTAAACCATAGTAGGGGTATTCTGAAATTCTGAAATTATATTTAGGGTTTAAATATAATAATTATAGTCCAAATTATTGACTATGTACTTTTTTTAACCTGTAAGATAATATTTCTCCACTACTAAAAGTTACAATTACACCCCTCAACTTTAAAAATATTACAAATTAGCCCCAAAGGGTTTGCCTAATAATTAATGAATAGTATCTCAGGGGCATTCTTGGATTTTCAGACAATTTTTTTGATGACATCATCATTTTCCGTTAGGTCAACTAACAAAAGGACCTAAGATGTTAGACGGAACAAACTTCAAGGGTATTTTTTATAATTTCAAAAGTTTTCTGGATTTTTTTGTAATTAGACTAAACCTTAGGGGTACTTTTTTTAATTATCCCTTATAATTATTATTACTATATATAAAAAGAACGAAGAAATCTTAAAATGTAAGTTAACTCTGTCAAATATTATCCATAAGAAGAGACGTGTTCTTCTAAATACTACGTGCCTCGCTCACGAATTGCCATCTCCAATTCTCCATGCAAAGCTGCCCCAAACTTTAATTTTATTTCCTCCCTTTATAAAAACCCACTCAACTCTATTTCTGAGAAACAAATTACTCCAAAAATCCCTTTTGAAATTGAAAAAAAAAAAAAAAACTCCTCATTTCTGCAAATTCTCACCCTGAAAAACAAAGACCTTTCAAGCGAAAAATAAATAAAATAAAATAAAAATGGAAGCACAATTACAGCGCCATTCGCATGGCCATCATCACTATGATGAAGATCCACAGCATGCTGGCCTGCATTCTGGTGAGATTCATTCTTCATTTTCTTATTTGTTTTTGTACTTTTACTTAATTCTGTTCAAAATTGGTCATGTAATTAATGGAGCGTGTCAAAAGTAGTCGTGTTCGAATTCAATTTAGTCATGTAACTAATACGAAAACTCAAATTAAACCTAAATTTGTCCGGAAATTTTGAAATTGATCGGATATTGTTACATAAAATACATTTTGACTTAAAAATATTGGAATTATTTTGATTTTTTATGGTCGAATTGCCTTTTTTTCTACTTGCGTATATGATTTGGCCGATGTTAGACCAGGTAGAATGCTGACGAGATTGAATTAAAATGTCATTTTAGTTGCACCTTGAATTGAACAAGGTAATTAAGTGATATTTTTAATTTAATTTCGTGCTTCCCTATGTGGACGGAAAATTATATGTGAAAACCTTAAATAAAAAATTAGGCGGAAAAATCCAAATATCCCCCGTTTTCTCATGTAACATAAATTTCTTTCACCCGACAATATCAAGTTAATTTTAAAATTTTAGGGCAAATTTGGACTTAATTTAGGCCTTTTAGAAAGTTACAGTGGTAAATTGAATCTTTTGATTTGAACAAGGCTATTTTTTACATCAATTATTATTTACTGAATCAAATTTGCAATTTTGCCAATAATAAATTTGACTTAATTAGTTTTTTTCTTTTTTTTTTTTTCCGCTGAAGTGATTGAGGGTGAAGGTGAACAAGGGGAACATCATCACCATGGGGAGAAGAAATCGGTGCTGAAGAAGGTTAAGGATAAGGCCAAGAAAATTAAGGATACAATAAAGAAACACGGCCATGGGCACGAACACGAGCACGAAGGTGGTCATCACCGTCGAGATATTTATCAAGAAGGATACGAGGAAGAAGAAGAAGATGATGAAAATGACGATGAAGATGATGAAATTGTTAATGATCCTGAAGTCCATGGTGCACCGAGTTAGTTTTCTTGACTGGCCTCTTGTTTAATTGTTACAAAAAAAAATTATTTCGTTTAGTTAAGCATTTGAATTAGATTTCATGGAAAATGTTAACTTGAATATTTCATAGACAATGCTTGGAAATAAGAGTGTTTGCAAAAATTTATCTAAGCGATTTATTGTATCAGAAGCTAAAGTTAGTAGGGAACATGAAAATATGAAATTTTCTAGTGTCCGTAAACAGAATCTAAAAATTGAAATAAGTAATTGAGATTGTTTGGTAAAGAAGTTGTAAAAGTGCTTTTCATTCATAAAAGTCAGATGACAAGCAAAATTAGAAATATAAACAGCTCGTTCGTGCTTTTAGCTTTTAGATTCTAATTAAAACTAACAGAAGCGGACATTTACAAACATATATTTCTAATTTTGTCTAAAGCATCCATTATGTATAGTTGTCTCCTTCGTTAATTTTGTCTATAAAGCATCCATTATGTTATCTGATTTTCCAGTATTATTTTATTTCCTTGTGTTGTAGTGTATGAATCAACTGTTATGAGGAGCATAAATCTTCCCAAGGAGACCAACATTAGGGACGATAAACACAAGCACAATATCAGGGACGAAGGAATAACTAGGCCTGTCTTCCATTGGAACCCGAATTGAGTTCTTCACCGGCCATGGAGGCCCGTAAGCCCGACAAACTAAGTGTTGAGGAACCGAAGATCAGAATTGGGCCTCCAGTCGGGTTAGAGGAGGATCCACATTCCCCGAAGAATAGTCCAGCTCAAATTCCACCCTCCAATTATCAATCCAAAGTCGCTGATCCGACAGGCGCTGGTAACATATTTTTTGTTCCATTTGTATTTTATGGTCAGTAGGTCTATAATTCATCCATGCCTACCAAATATTATGCAATTATTTGAGGGTAAACTACAAATACTATCCACCCTATTTAAAGGGTAAATTACAAATATTACCCCTATTTAAAGGGTAAATTACTAAAATACTATGAGGTTTAGCTTAAATACCAATAAATTCTGTTATCTTTATAAACTACCAACAACAACAAATATTTGGATTGATTGAAATCCAAAACAATAAATCTATTGAGTTTGTTTGGGTGATGTAGATTTCAGTTTCTTAAGCTTCTAAATTGAACTATTTTTGAGTAATTGTGATGGATTTCAAATGTATTTATAAAAGTTCATTTCATTTTTCATCCAAATCAGATCCTTCGATTCAAATGTTACGTATTTGTATTTTTTCTTTTTTTGTTATTTTTAAAATTATTACAAATACCAACACCCTCTTTGAAGATTGTATCTTGTTTCTTTTTTAAAAAAACAAAATACCCTTAAAAATGTCATAATCTTTTTATTCAAAAAAAATATTAAGACTATTTGAAATAATGATACATTGTTTAAATACACTAATATAAAAAGTGACATATTATCTAAATACACAAATATTAAGTGTATTGAGGCAGATCACTTTTTACACTAAAAGTATCAGTTTTTAGGATTTATACTAAAAATGCAATCTTTCGCACAAAGTACAGTCCGTAGCATCGTGTTATCGTCTCACAAACCAACTCTTTCCAATTAGAATGAAGCTCAAGTCTTTTTTTTTTTTTTTTTTTTGGTAATCATCACTTATTCAAATTTTATTTCTGAATAAATGTCTGATCTTATGTTAACACATTTTACTAATATATGATTAAATATTGTTTCTAGGTGGTAAAGAGGCAGAGGTTGCTCCCCTTATCAGTCAATTTGACAATCTGAAATTTCACCATGATTCTCCCTCAAAATCCCAATTAGAACAGAAATCTGAACAAACCCCAATCAAAAATCCACTCGGTACCCAAGAAAACCCTGAATCAAACCCAGAAACTCAAGATCCAGCCCAGGACACCCTCGCCGGAAAAATATCCTCCGCCACCTCCGCCGTCGCCACTACGGCTATCTCCGCCAAGAACGCGGTGGCCTCAAAGCTGGGCTACGGTGGTGGGCCCCAAGAACAAGGCGACCAGGAATATTCTTCCAATCGATCCGCGTCTGAAGTAGCATCGGAGTGCGCGGGGAAAGTCTACGAGAAGGTCGCCGGCGCCGGCGGCGCTGTGATGTCGAAAGTCGGCGGCGGCGGCGGCGGAGAAATGACGGCGAAGGGATATTTGGCGGAGAAATTTAGGCCGGGGGACGAGGATAAGGCGCTATCGGAGGTGATTACGGATGCGTTTCACAGGAAAGAGGCGGCGGCGACGGCGACGGCGACGGCGGTGGAGAAGCCAGGGGGGAAGGTGATGGAGTCGGAGGAGGTGGCGGCGCGGCTGGGCACGGCGGCGGGGAAAAAGAGGGAGGGGGAAGATGCGTTGGCGGCTGGGGCTGAGAGCTCAGGGGAAGGTGTGGTGGAGAGGGTGAAAGATGCTTTTGGGTCGTGGCTTGGGAAGAGTGCTGGTGTACAGACGGCGGCGCAGGACTCCATTGGTGGATCTTATGGTGAGTTTTATTTTCTGAATCGGATATTTTTTTTATATAATTTATTTTTAGTTTTTTATTCGACCCACCTCAATATTTCCAGTGGCTACATTGTCGCCAACAATTTCTGAACGTTGCTAAATATTTTACAATTACATTCCTCAATTTTTCTAGTATTGCAAAAAAGCTTCACAGAAAATGTGGGTTGTTCGTAACATTAGAAAAGATTGAGGAATATAATTATAAAATATTTAATGGCGACAGTAAATTGTGTAAATTCAAATAAAGACCTGAAGGGCTTTATGAATTGAGGACCTAGGTTTTATTTTTAGCCATTTTTTTAAACAAATATTTTTAGCCGTTTGACTACGTGAAAAACTCAATTTACTTTTGAGAGTTTAGTCAATTTAATTAATAATTACATCGAGACACTGTAGTTGTGGGTATTGTAGCTCCATTACTCGACATTGTAGTTGTAGTAACTCGAGTTAATATTGAGTTACATTTAACTTGATGGCGAGTTTTGTGCGCATACTTATGTATTTTGTGTTCTTTCGTCATAGTAAAATTAGACAGAGAAGTTTAATATCTATACAAATTTTCGTCTATTAAACAAAAAAAGTTTAATACCATTTTCGAGGTTTTCGTAAACGGTCGAGATACTCGTAAATGGCCTCCGTCAATATTTGCCATCTTAAAAAAATTTGAAAGAGAGAGAGGATATAGAGAGGGAAATAAGTGAAAGAGAAGACAAATAGACCAATTATCATGTTAACATGCTGAACGTTTTTTGTTCTATCAAAATGGCTAAAATTCAGATATTTTACTTTTTTTTGTGATGATCTTTTTCTTAAATAAAATATAATAAGAACTAAATGTGAATTCCAAAGTTGTAACACGAAAGCTCTCCAATGTTCATGTATGGCTGCAGAAAGTAATGTTTTTGTTCATTTATGTTTGTAGTGAGCGGTGTAGGAACCGCCGGTGGGCAAGAGCACAGCGGATCCAGGAATCAGGCTACCGACTGAAAGGCATATGTAGTATAGGCTGAGGGTGGGTCAATGTGAAAATGACTAGATTTGTATTTTGTTGTTAACAAGTTTTGGTTGGCTGTAAATTTGTGTCGCACCACTTTGTTGTATTTATGCTTTTGATGTATTGTGGGTTTAATGTATCAGAAGGATTTATTTTGTTGAGTAAATTGTTTTCTTCTCTTTTATGACGATCTGATAAAACACTATACTATAGTCTTGCACCGGTTTGGAATATTTGATTGGCTAGCATAAATTGTTTTAGTCCATCCACTTCTTATTTGACCAAAAAGCCTTCTCTTTGGTATGAGAAAATTGCACCCTCAGTCCCACAGGATCAAGTGTATTGCACATTTAGTCTCGTACTTTGCATCTGTCATCCCACTGTTTTCGGATCTTGCACACTAAGTCCTATAGTTTTGGAAATGTGCATAAATAGTCCCACAGTATATAAAATTTTCCATGCAAGTCCCAAATTACCCTGTTTTTTAATGTATTACATGTTGTGAAAGCTTTCATTTTTTGTCTCATGTTTTCTTTGTGGCGTTGTTACACCTATTTAGATCCAGTTTCTATTCACAGGTTTTACGTGGATCATGTCAGGTTTCCAGCATATAAACTTAACAGGGCATACTTATGTAAAGGTTTTGCTAACATGTATACAGTCTTTAATTTGCCTAAGTTTATTAACATTAATGGATATAGTCCATTACGACCATATCAGGCCCAACATGCTTCTGTAAAATTAAAATATTCCTTAAAATTAATACCTTCTTTGACCGAAACAGCACCGAGTAAGATGGCTCGCAACACCACCAGTTGGAAAATTACTGCCCCTAGATCGTTTGACAAACAGTTCACACTGTTCAACTTCAACCAGCAGGGAAGATGATCTACAAGTTATCCAACTCCTTCAGCAACTGCTCAGCACAACCTTGGTTCATTTCCTTACTCCAGGCGTACAAGATAATCTTTAAACGAGATAAATTAATAGAACATTATGAACACATGTTGAAGCAAAAAGTCCTTTTTCATTAAGAACTTATAGAAATATTTATTACATTAGTAATCTCCTTTTGGGAGGAGAATACTTGTTTAGCCTCTCATGTATGAGGCCTGCACTCGTAAATACATAAAACTTAAAACTAAAATACTCAAAATATTACAAATTTTCTAAGAAAACTAAGGAAAATGTTCGATGTTCCCAGCTTCCTTCAACTCCTGCAATTTATAGAGGTAAGTCCGGACTTCAAAGGCGGACTTCAAATCTTGTTGATATGTAAGATGTCACTGCTTATGTCATACTCTCGAATTATGCCTCGCAAGTCGTCTTCCTTTTTATTTATCGTGACTGACTCTACATGTGTTGTTTGTCGGGGAATCTTTTAAAAATTTAGTTTGCGTGGTCCCCGAGGATAACGCGTCTTGTGAGCTGGGCCCTTGTCCTTTCCAGCTGCATGGTCTTGTCGGTCGGGTTTGGGTCGGAAACCTTTCCCAAACTCGGGTTCCTTCTATTCGGGGCATGCTTGACAGATCCAGTCGATACAACGACCAACATGCGCCATGTTACAGAATTTCCGGTAAGTTTCTTTGCTCGCCGAAATCTTGTTCTCCCAGAGAATTCTTTTCTTCGTCTCGAAAAGCTCCTCTGCGAATCATGTGGTTGATCCAGTCATTGAATTCAGTAGGAAAGATCCATTTGCTGAATTTTGGAAAAACTTGAATGGATATTTGACTTTGTCCATTTCTGTTAGACAAACCCAAAGACCCCATGCTCGTCGTGTAGAAGCTTCGCCTTCAGAAATTGCTCCTACTAACACTGGTACTTCTTCCGGTGAAGCTCCCCTAATATATTTTAAAGCATCTCCATCTGGCACTCTTAGCTTGATGAAGTGAAAAGCCGTTAAAGTTAAAGCCTTTCTTGTTTGGTTCAGAGCCGACCGATAAAATACAGAGTTCGAATATCTCTTCTGGCTAAGTGTGGATTATTGGCCAAGTATCGTAAAATGCTTCTCCAATCCATTTCGGTAATTTCGAAATTTCTGGGAATCCTGGTGATACCGTATGGATTGAAGCTAGAGCTCCAAATGTATACCATTCATGTACTTCATTTGGATGACTTCCTGGTTTCATCCAAACTCTGGGATATTTGCCTGAGATGTCAACCATTGTTTTTTCAGGGTTAATACCTCTATTCGCCCCTTTTTGCATCGTATGAGATGCGGTCTGGAGGAGAGGCCCTTGCAGTGCTAAGAACAATTGTCCTTGAGCAAACTGGCATGCTCGTATTTGACTAGAAACGGATTTCTGGTCAGCCTGTTGAAGTCATCCAGCAACTTCTGCATTGAAACATAACGTCCCAAAATCTCGTTCTAGACTCTCCAGGTTTTTTCTGAGATGTCTTACTCGTTTAAGGACTTCGTCAGCAACGCATCCTTCCATCTCGTGTCAAAAAATCTGCAAGAACATTTTCATGTGATTTTATAATGACAACATCATAATCATAATATTGACATTCGACTTGCCATCTAAGTAATCTAGCCTTTTCTGGTTTTGATTCAATTTTGTTTTTCAGAAAAGCCTTGACACTTGAATTATCAATTTTTAAAGTAAACTTTTTAGCCAATAAAAATAGAAGCAATTTTTTAAAATCATTTCTGACTGCAAATAATTCTTTCTCGTTTATATGCCATTGATTAGCTTCACTGTCTGTAAAAAGACCACTGCAATATCTACATGGCACTTCCCCGTTTTGGTGTGGCTTTTGTAAGAACGGCTGCCCACCAATAGTCACTGACATCTGTGTATAGAACCAGTTCATCTTCATCTTAAGGAATTGCCAGTTTTGGAAGGCTTTTACAAACTTCTTTAAGCTGTTTTATTCCTTCTTGATGTTCATCTTCCCATTTAAATGTAGCATCTTTTTTTTTAGCAATGGGCTTGATTGACTTGTATTTTGCAGGTATTTTGGGCTTAATATTGGCTAGAATATGTTGATATGCATGCTTTATATGAGTAAATGGGGTTTTATTCCTATTTTGTGGAAAAGGATTACATTTTGCTCGTTTTGTAGGAATTTATCTATAATTGTAGCATTTTGGCAATAATTCGGAGCATTGCAACCGCCAATACTTGACGTAAAAGATGGAGTTTGGAGTCGAATCGCGAAGAAGTCGGACGAACCGGGCAAGAAACAGAATAAAATAGCCAAGTGCTTGATGATACAGGTGAGCACGGGCAGGGCGTGGTTCTCTAGCACGCCCGTGCGCAACCTATACCTGAAGAAGAAAGTGTTCGACCTATAGCACGGGTAGCCCGTGCCATATGGCACGCCCGTGCTCTCTTCAGAACCATGGACGATCCGCACGGCACCCAGCACGGGCTGGGCACGCCAAAGGGGCACGGTCGTGCTCCTCTGCGGGAAAAAAGAAAAGTTCATTCGTTTTCAACGAGGTTTCGACCCGAATGAAGTACAAATAGACCCGGGGCGGCCACAAACAGGGATACGCTGATTTTTACCCTAGAAACCAGAGAAAAGAGCAGTTTTCCACTGGAAACTTCGAGAGATCGATCAAGACCGCAACCACACCTTCGAGGATTGAAGATAGATCGAGAGATCGTCATCATCCCCGAGTCACTCATTCCATCGTATCATTATTTCAATTAGTTAGATTTTGATTATGAATAATTTGTCTATGAATTGTTTATCTTCAATGTCTGGCTAAACATCTTGTGATTCCCAGGTTTGGGAGTAGGTTAATAAACACTTTTATGTGATGATTAAGGATAGTTGAAGTTAATGTTTTCTTTCTCTATTCAAGTACTTTGCTTTAATTCTTGTTTTATCAAAAGGCCTTTGATCTAAACTTGTTTGATGTATTGATTCATAATTCTAACCGATGAGTTTCAATACTAGATCTTGAGTACTTGACACAAATAGATTGCATGATTGAGAAGTCTGTGAATATTTGTGAGATCTTATAATCTTTTGAACTTTTGGGAGTTGGGTATCTCATGTTGAGTAGAGATGCTAGCATAGATATTCCAATCAACGCTTTTACATACATCTCGAGAGAGGGGGTAAATTACTTTGGTGATTGGTCTATAGAGGAGAATATGTTTAACCTTGGTTTGCTTAATCTGAGCATAAAAATGGGATATTAATTGAAACCATAACCCAGGAATCCATCCATCCATACTTGATCTTTCAATCGCTCTTTGCTTTGTTATTTTAGGATTAATTTCTACTTTAGTAGTAATAAAACAAACCCTTCAAATTTCGATAGTTTAGATAAAAATAGGACTATTATAATCCAATACTTGGTACATTAATTTATTAATCCCTGTGGATTCGACCTTGCAAACCCTATTCTATAAACTGATATGTACACTTGCGGTGAAACTAAAAAAAATAGACGAACAAGTTTTTGGCGCCGTTGCCGGGGATTAATCAAATTTTTAGTACTGATATTGCGATAAATAGAACTATTCTTAATCTAGACATTTTTTCTTTTCTTTTTAGTTTGTTGTTTAATTCTACTTTTACTGTGGTTGATTTGTCTTCTTTAGTTGGTTCAGGTAGTGCATGATCACCCGCTTGAAGCAAGGAGAATTAGCACCGTTCATACCGGAGGTTGAGGCTTTTGCTAGGCGGAATAGTGCGGCTACCAAACGGGTGGAAAGACAGCAGGAACATACTATGCCAGGCGTAGAAGGTAACAACGGAGGAAATAATGGGGGCGAAAATGGAGGTAACAACCTGGCCAACAGGGTCAATGTCGAGTTACCAATACCAGAGGTTCCAGTGGCTCCGGCAGTCCAACAGCAGGCGATTCGCGATTTCTTTTTCTTTAAGGGATAAGGCTAGGAACTGGCTAGGCACCCTAACCCAGGGGAGTGTGAACAATTGGGATGAGCTGAGTCAGAGGTTCTTGTTCAAATATTTCCCACCAAGTAAGACACTACAGCTTAAAAGCGAGATCACTCAGTTTAGGCAGTTTGAATCTGAGACTTTGTACGAGGCCTGGGAGAGATTCTGGGATTTGTTAAGGAGGTGCCCGCAACACGGATTTCCCGATGATCAACGACTCTGTTTCTTCTATAATGGGTTGATGGGACAAACGAGATCGTTTGTGGATGCTGCAGCAGGGAGCGCGCTACTTGTGAGGTTTTCGGAGGATGCATTCAACTTATTGGAAGAGATGGCCATGAATAGCTATCAATGGCCCTCTGAAAGGACTAATGTGAAAAGGGTAGCCGAAGTCTCTGATTCGAACCCAATAAAAGAGTTGACAGCCCAGATGGCCGTATTGGCAAACCAGTTAAGTGCTTTGACTAAAGAAAATGAGGGAAACACGGGTACAAATAATGGGGGAGTTCCTCTAGATCTGATAGAGGAAGCAAACTATGTGAATAACTGGAATTTCAACAATTTTCGGAACAATCAAAATCCCACTCATTACCATCCGGGCTTGAGGAACCACGAGAACTTCTCCTACGCAAACACGAAGAACGTGATGCAACTACCACTGGGGTTTAATGTGACAAACGGTGTCATTACTGCAGATCCTAAGCCAACCATGGAGGATATGTTCAACTCATTTATGAGTGAGACGAGGATCAGGTTCAACAAGGATGAGGTGAGGATGGATAAAATCGAAAACCATGTCACACAATTGGGGTCCCAAATGAAAAATCTTGAAACTCAAATAGGCCAAATAGCTACGATTATCGGTGGGCATCATCAGAAAGGTCAATTTTCGATCAACACTGAGGTTAACCCGAATGAACAGTGTAACGCCATTTGTCTTAGGAGTGGTACGGAATACGAAGGGCCGAAAATACCAGGAATTGCTTAACAGACGCAGGGGAGCATGGCCCGTGCTCCCCAGCACGGGCAGCCCGTGCGCCCTGCAGGGGCAGCGATCCTTACGCCGGCAGACGCGGAAATTGAAGCAAATGGAGATGTTGAGGCCAATGAAGGAGTTGGGGATCATAGTGCTGAACAAAAAGGGGCTGAGAAGCTTAAATCTTTCTCTAACTCTGAGCTTTCAAATTTTTCTATACAACTTCCTTTGCCTCAACGTTTTAAAAAAAAATGTTAGACTCCCAATTTGCTAAATTCTTAGACATCTTTAAGAAACTGCATATTAACATACCGTTTGCAGACGCATTGGAGCAGATGCCCAATTATGCGAAGTTTTAAAAAGAAGTGATGTCCAAGAAGAAAAAGTTGGCGGAGTTCGAAACAGTCAACTTGACCGAGGAGTGCAGCGCGATCATTCAGAGAAAATTACCACAAAAGCTCAAAGATTCGGGGAGTTTCACTATCCCTTGTACTATTGGTGGTATTGTATTTAATAAAACACTTTGTGATCTAGGAGCAAGTATTAATTTAATGCCCTTATCCATTTTCAGGAAACTTGGATTAGGAGAGGTGAAGCCGTCCACGGTCACCTTACAGCTAGCAGATAGATCACTCACATATCCTAATGGAATCGTGGAAGATGTGCTCGTCAAGGTAGGCAAGTTTATATTCCTGTGGACTTTCTAGTGCTAGACATGGAGGAAGATCGAGACATCCTCTCGATCTTTGGGCGCCCATTCCTAGCCACTGCACGCGCATTGATAGATGTACAAAAATGAGAGCTCACATTATGAGTTAATGATGAGCAAGTGTTGTTCTCCATCTATAAGGCTGGGAACCATCATCATAACAGGGAGACTTGTAAATCAATATATGTGGTTGATTTAAGTGCTAATACTTCTAATCCGAGTTATTGTGTATGTGCTATAGATCATGGGCAGGACGTACTAAATGGTGAGAAATCAAAGCACACGATAAAGACCAGCAGCTTGGAATCACGCGTATGCTGCCGCGCGAATGATGCAAACGAGAAGAACATGGCATTTGACCGACGAGTGACGTCTACGCTAGACGCATTCAAAGGAGGTTCGAATTTATGCGAGTTGAATTGGCAAGGAGAAGAACATGAAGAGGTGACTCGCATCGCTTGGCTGGAACCATGATCGAGTAAACAGGCGTCAAGCTATAGACGTTAAATTTAGCGCTTGTTGGGAGGCAACCCAATGGTTTTGCTGTTTTATTTCTTTCCATGTTTCTTGGTTTGTTTTTCCCTTTTCTAAGTTAGGATTTAATTGTTTTCATAGGTTAGAAGTTTTCCCTATTTTCTCAAAACAAAAAAAAAGTTGAAAAATCGAAAACAAGGTGCAACACATAGCACGGGTAGGCCGTGCTCAATGAGCACGCCCGTGCTGCATCCGCACCTAAAGAGTATTTCGTTCGGCCCCTAGCATGGGCGGCCCGTGCCGAATGAGCACGCACGTGCTCATGTCTACTTAGGCTTAAAACAGACGGGCAGGGACTAAATTTTTTCACAAAAAAACCTTCATTCTCTCGCGTGCAGGCATACAAAACTCGACCACCTCCAAATTATTTCCAAAATTCTCCTACTATATCACCACCAATCAACTCCCACACTACTCTAAACACAATTTGAACTTGTGGAATTGCTTGGAAGCAAAGATTTGGGGTAGATAGCACCTAGGGTTTCAAAAATCCAACTCTCTTCTAATTCTCGGGATTTAAGGTATGAATTGCACTTTTTATGTCAAATTTCTTGAGGATTATGGAGTAGGGTTTATATATAATGCTTGTTTGATACTTTAGCCATGATTTTGATTGAAATTTTCTATTGGGCATTTTATCGAACACCTTGTGGGTTGTTGAATTGTGATGAATTTAGTTGATTGCTTGATGGATTATACATGTGCTAGATTGTTTAGGGCGTTAGTGGCTAGGATTCTCGGCAATTATATTGGTATTTAAGTTAAAAGCTTAATTGTGGATTAAATTGTCACTATGCCTTTGTTAGATTGTTGTATTAATTCATCGTTCATTTTTACTTGGCACGTATGAATTCTCATAATTCATCGTTCATTTTTCCAGGTACTAATTTGAAAACATGGCTGAACCACGACCGAACCGAGGTAGACGAGGATGGGGGGCCACAGCGGCACGAGCGCCACCACACTCGGACAGTCCCGAGGCTTACGGACTCACTATTACCGAGAATGACATACTGGATAGGTGGAATCGGCTCATCACTTATTCCTTTGCACCTACACGCTATGCCGATGATGAATGTACCCGAACTCTCGGGATACACGAGGAGGTATGGCAAATGTTTGAACGAGTTGGATGGACCGCGTTCATGCAAGGACGGTGGCCAACCTACAAGACACTCGCACTTGAGTTCTTAAGCACTGTCCAGGTCACGGAAACGCTACCACAGAATGAGCCTCGGAAAATCCATTTCAGGTTGGGCAACGCATGGAGAAACGTCACTATTGCCGAACTAAATCAGATTTTTGGGGTACCATCAGACGCCCTGTACCGAACAGCTGCAAATTACAACCCGCGTGAATTCTGGTAGTTGTTGACTGAAACCCCCGAAATAGGCCTCATGCAAAACGTGGCACGCACCTCCAAGGCCTCATCACTCCGCAACCCCATATTCCGCTACATTCAAAAAGTGACGGCCCATTCTGTGTTCGCCCGGTACAACAACGGGGGTATGCAAGCGAGGGAGCTATACCTACTTTGGTGTATGCTCACCCGCACCCCTTATAACATGGCGACATACTTTGTGGAACACGCCGTCTACGTACAACAGCATGACGCGGGGAAAATACTAATTGGGGGAATGATAACCCCAATCGCACAACATTTTGGAGTTGACATAAGCTGTATGGAGCCATTAGCGGGTAGCCGAAGCATCAACATGAGCGCCCTTCACACCATGAAGATCATCAGCAATGAGGAGAATATCCTCTATTTTCAACAAAAAGTCGGGTTTGCATTTCCCCTTCCTAACCCGCAGCTCACAGTTGTGGTTGACAACCAAATCAACTGGCTCATGTACTTGGATGAACATATCAGAGTCATGGAGGGTTTGGCAGCACGGAAAAGGCGAAGGGTAGTCGGGTTGCCCGACGAAGAGGACTTGGTGATGGAGGCGCAGGAGTATGATAGGCATGAGAGGGGATTCGAGCAGAGCTTCTAGCAGGGTGGCCCACATAGGGGAACCGATATTCCAGAGAGCTCCCGCCAAGGCGAGGAGCGTGGGGGACAGTACGACCATGATAGATTCTGTGCCTTTGAGGAAAGCTTGCGACAGCATAGAGACGACTTCAGTGTTTTTCGAGAAGTCCAAGAGCAAAGGTACCAAGCCCAGAGCTTGTGGTACCAAACACACGAGCAGCGGGAGTTGGAGATATTGCAGACATTACAGCGGATCGAGAATTGGCATATCTCCCAGGGCCACTATCCGCCGCCACCCCCACAGTGAAACAGGTCCTATCCACACTTTTCATTGAAATTCTACCTTTTCTGTCATGCGCTATAATTTCATACAAGTTTGGGGGGGAGATGTAGTATTTTTCTGATGGGTGTGGCATTTACATTCATTTAGTTGCATGTAGAGCATATAGTTGCATTGCATTAGATGTTTGAATTTTTTATGGTTTTAGCACGTTTATCACTTTAACACGTTTATTGATTTCCTAATTGTTAGGGAGTGAGTTTACCGCTATTGTGTGTTTATTGTGTTTTGATTATGATCTTGATCTTGGGAGCATTTGCGGATTGGTTTGAATTGGATGTTGAGTGTGAGTAGATCGGGTTGAGAATAGTTAATATGGAGCATGTGATTATTGAATCATGGTTAACATACTTTGAATTATGCACTTACAAGCCTGTGAGCTTTTGAGCCTTTACTGTTTTCATATTATGCAGTCTTGTTTGTGATTGAGTGTGTCATTCATGTTGATTTGAATTCTAGAACTTGCTTTGTTATCTCCGTCAAAGTCACATGTTGTATGCATTCATGAAGATGATTTTAGGCCATCTTTGTTAAGCCTTTCAAGCCTTTTTGCCTACCTTATGATATTTGACTTCCCTAGTTAGCCAATTTGAGCCTATTGCATGATTTTTGGATAGCCACACTTCAAGCCTTAGAACTTAATTTGATATATCGATTACCCTAAACTTGAGCGTATAGCATTGAGTAAAGGGATGGAATAAATGGTTGAATGAAGGGGTGTCAAAAAAGTTAGAAAATGTGTACATGTTGGGTGCTTGGGAATAAAAGAAAAAAGGAGGAAAAAAATGAAAAATACTCACAAGGAGTCGAAAAAAAAATCGACTGAAAAAAAAAATCGACTGAAAAAAAAAAGTGAGTTGGCCAGACGTGAAAAAAAAAGAAAGGCTGGAATTTGTGATGTAAGGCAAATGGGATGATTTGTATGAAAAGAGGAGAGAAATAGAGAATTGATAGGATATAAGGTGATTGGGAGTACATAGTTGATTTGAATTAGAATAATTGTTGGAGAAAAACAATGTGTTTACCAATCTATACGCTTGAGTTGAGTCACTTTATCCATATTTCTCTACCTTAACCAAAGAGCCTTCATTACAACCTTAAATAAAGTCCTTTATGATTTGTGAATTGCATACAAACGAGTGGCGGAGATGAGAGACGATTTGCAAGCATATGGTAATTCTTCAACATTGCTATGACTTGAGCGAATACACGTCCCTTATCATGCTAGTGAGTAGAGTATACACTTTATCCCCGAGAGGCATGATTTGAAGTGTTGTACCATGATTTTTATAAACTTGTGCTCCGTGTTAGCCTTTTAAAACTTGATTGATTTGGGTTTGATGTCAATGGATAGATGACATGAATTATGATGCGGTGTTCTTGAGTTGCTCGTCTTTTCCCCATTTGTGTTGTCTTGTTTATAAAATATTGACCGGGACTGTGAACAGTTTAAGTTTGGGGGTTTGATTGACTTGTATTTTGCAGGTATTTTGGGCTTAATATTGGCTAGAATATATTGATATGCATGCTTTATATGAGTAAATAGGGTTTTATTCCTATTTTGTGGAAAAGGATTACGCTTTGCTCGTTTTGTAGGAATTTATCTATAATTGTAGCATTTTGGCAATAATTCGGAGCATTGCAACCGCCAATACTTGACGTAAAAGATGGAGTTTGGAGTCGAATCGCGAAGAAGTCGGATGAACCGGGCAAGAAACAGAATAAAATAGCCAAGTGCTTGATGATACAGGTGAGCACGGGCAGGGCGTGCTTCCCTAGCACGCCCGTGCGCAACCTATACTTGAAGAATAAAGTGTTCAACCTATAGCACGGGCAGCCCGTGCCATATGGCACGCCCGTGCTCTCTTCAGAACCTTGGACGATCTGCACGGCACCCAGCACGGGTTGGGTGTGCCAAAGGGGTACGGTCGTGCTCCTCTACTGGAAAAATAGAGGTTCATTCGTTTTCAATGAGGTTTCGACCCGAACGAAGTACAAATAGACCCGGGGCGTCCACAAACAGGGATACGCTGATTTTTACCTTAGAAACCAGAGAAAAGAGCAGTTTTCCACCGGAAACTTCGAGAGATCGATCAAGACCGCAACCACGCCTTCGAGGATTGAAGATAGATCGAGAGATCGTCATCATCCCCGAGTCACTCATTCCATCGTATCATTATTTCAATTAGTTAGATTTTGATTATGAATAATTTATCTATGAATTGTTTATCTTCAATGTCTGGCTAAACATCTTGTGATTCCCAGGTTTGGGAGTAGGTTAATAAACACTTTTATGTGATGATTAAGGATAGTTGAAGTTAATGTTTTCTTTCTCTATTCAAGTACTTTGCTTTAATTCTTGTTTTATCAAAAGGCCTTTGATCTAAACTTGTTTGATGTATTGATTCATAATTCTAACCGATGAGTTTCAATACTAGATCTTGAGTACTTGACACAAATAGATTGCATGATTGAGAAGTCTGTGAATATTTGTGAGATCTTATAATCTTTTGAACTTTTGGGAGTTGGGTATCTCATGTTGAGTAGAGATGCTAGCATAGATATTCCAATCAACGCTTTTACATACATCTCGAGAGAGGGGGTAAATTACTTTGGTGATTGGTCTATAGAGGAGAATATGTTTAACCTTGGTTTGCTTAATCTGAGCATAAAAGTGGGATATTAATTGAAACCATAACCCAGGAATCCATCCATCTATACTTGATCTTTCAATCGCTCTTTGCTTTGTTATTTTAGGATTAATTTCTGCTTTAGTAGTAATAAAACCAACCCTTCAAAATTTCGATAGTTTAGATAAAAATAGGACTATTATAATCCAATACTTGGTACATTAATTTATTAATCCCTGTGGATTCAACCTTGCAAACCCTATTCTATAAACTGATCCGTACACTTGCGGTGAAGCTAAAAAAAATAGGCGAAATGTGCTAGATTGTTTATGAACATCCCAGCAAAATTAACAACTCCAAGAAAACTCTGAAGTTGTTTCTTGTCTTTAAGTGTATCTGGAAATCCTTGTATCTTTTCTATAATATGGCTTTGTATGATGATTCCAGATTCGTCGATTTTAATTATGAGGAATTCAATCTGTCTCGTAACAATCACTGCCTTCTTTTCTGAAAGCACTAATCCTTCCTTGTGACAAACATCTGAAAATATTTCCAAATGCTTGAGATGCTCCTTCATGTTTTTTGATGCGATAAGAATGTCATAGATATACACGAACATGAAATTGAAATAATCTTTGAAGAGATTATCCATCTTTCTTTGATATATCTGGGGAGCCTTAGCCAGTCCCATAGGCATTACGTTCCAAATACAGTGTCCTTGTGGTGTAGAGAAAGCTGTGGACTTCTTACTTTCTTCCTCCATCTTAATCTGGTAAAAGCTAGACTTGCAATCGAACTTTGAGAATATCTTGCCCCATTTGATACAGTTAACCAGATGTTCTCTGCTTGGGATATAGTATCCGTCGAACTCCAAAATGTTATTAATCCCTTTGTAATTAATAACAAGTCTTGGCTTTCCTCTTTTAATTTCTCCATGGTTTCTGACTAAGAATCCTGGACTGCTATATGGAGAAACTCTTGGTGAAATCAACTTAAGGTCAAGATGTTCCTTAAGTATCTTATGCATATCCTCACGATCCTCATGATTCATAAGGATTGGTTTGAATCTCACGAACTCGTACTCCTTTCCTGGTTTAACCTTTAAGGATGATTTGAGCTCGTTCTTATCTCACCATGCTAAAGGATCTTCATTATAATTCCTTTGGATTTTCTTCTTGATATCCTCAAGTGATATTTGTTCTTCTATTGTAACATCACTTTGCGGATTCTCCATTAGGCTCATCATCAATTCTGCAATAGCCTCTGGAGTTACTCGTTCTTCTCTTTGTACTCTGAATGAATACAAGTTATTATCCCATATTTTCTTATCCTTATGGTTCGAACCAAACTGTCTATAGGATAATAATGCTTCACCAAATTTTCTTCGATCCGTCATCTTTGGATTCCGAAGTTTGGCTTCATCACCACGCTTGCTGCGAAAATTAATAGGCATTTTTCTGTAAAATGCTTCTCGCAGTCTCTGGACAATAATCTTATGATCACATAATGTTGTGAAAATAAGTCTTCTTGTCTCATTTTCCTGTGTAAATCGTTTGAATGTTTGTAGGAAATTATTTCCTAGCAACACATTTGCTCTTGTATCATGGAAATAGATTGGTGGCGTTTTCACTTTGTACCATGGGGTACCGCCTGCGCCTCCGATCATGATTTCTGCTTGTTTAATTCCTCTGTTAAAAAAAAGAATTATTTTAGAGAAATCTCGTCATGCAATAGCTGGTAAATCTTCTCCAATTTCTTTAGGAAAAACATTCGGCTTTGCAGTACATATTCCTAAGACTGAATCAATATAGGCAATAAATACTCGGCCTTGTATTCAAAGCATCTAACATTCCGATAGAAATGTATATGGAGAATGGACTAGTGGTCTTCTAATTCTTATGTTTTATCAGCCACTGTGAACTCCATTCCATCTTGTAATCTTTCCCAAGGTTTATGATCCTCAATAAATTCAATTTCAAGTATTAACTGTTCTGGAATTCTTCCTGCTACTCCTGAGATAGTCAGCTCAATTTCACCTATCTTCAGGCTTCCTTGATATTTTCCAACTATTGGTTGTTGGAGATAATATAGAACATCACAAGGAAAAATATTATCCTTTTGAGTGATGTCAAATATTACTTCAACTTCTCGCCATCCTTCTGGACATTTCAGCTCTCCTGCTGTTTTGAAAACATCTGGGATGCGCTGAACTGTATTTGGTCTTTTTTCTTCCCAACGGCTACTGCTTATCATTTTGTCTTGTTGAAAAGACATCCTTCTTGGCTCAACTCTGAAACTTCGACTTTTGTTGAAGACTGGTTGATCTTGTATTTTCATATCAATCTCCTTGATAGTTGGAGACTCAATGATTTTTGGTAATACCACCCTGGCAAAGTCCTCAAAGATTCATGGAACTTCAATAAATTCCTTTCTCAAGAATACCTCTGAATGATGTGTATTCGAGAGAGCATAGGATATCTTGTATGTGATCGAGTAGGGTATGTTCCCTTTTTTCATCAAATCGTCTCTTTTGAAATCTTGTTGAAGGGTTAGGACTCTGTAAAATCTCGATCTCCCAAATTGTACGCAATTCTAGGATAGACATTAAATGTCAATTTTCCTGCATACAAATTTCCTGTAACTGCTCCAAGGCATGAATCCTTGAGGTTTGTGATTCGCTTGTCAAAGATAGCCAGATTGAGTGGCGAATCTATTCCTTCTTTGAATGTTGCTTTAATAATAAATCTTATGGCTCCGATGTGAATCCATGAGAGAGTATTTGCAACTTCCCTTTTTACTTTGCTTTTGATCTCCTGAAATTCTCGGTAAGGGACCAACTGCATCTCGATCAGGTTCCCGGCAAAATCCAACGGAATTGCAAATTCTCCAGTTGTTACCCTGTGGATAGTTTGGTGTTTTCTATTACGAAAATGAATCTTATCCAAAGCCTTTTCCATAGCTCCGATTGTAAATCCATCAAATATCTGAAGCTTTGGATCCTCCTTCATAATTCTCATAAGAGTCTTATGAGAAACCGTAGTGTGAGAGAGGAATCCCGACATATCCTCCTCGATCGTCTGTTTGAAGAATTTTTCTTCACTCGATTCTCGAAAGCTGGAGTCACTTCCATCGTTAGAATAAATTTCTTCTTCATAGATGCTTTTATCTGAGGGTATATCCTCAAATTGATACACCTGTATAAGATCTTGATTGTAGACAGCTTCTTCGATTTCTGGTGTCGCGAACTGTCTGACTCCTCGTTTCTGGTTGTCTGGACAAACAGTTGAGACATGTCCTCTTTCTCCACATGTCCAGCAATTACAATCTTTGAAACTTTCATTAGCTCTGGTGTGAGCTCGCCTAAAAGTTCTCATTCCTGGGGTTCTGCTGATACTTGCCTCGATTTGAACCTAATGATGAGGATCTACTCCTCGTCTTTGACGGGTCTTTGCCCCGATTTGTAACCGGGCTTTTGTTTTGACAGAACCTTCTAGGTCTCCATGAAGACCTACTTCTTCTATTGTTGCTTCCCCGGTGGTATGGATAGCTTCTCTCCTTCTTCTTATGCCGCCTTGGTTGACCTCCCACAACTATTGGGATATCATCGTCTACGCAACATAGAGGAACTGATTTATTAATTCCTCGTAATCTCTTGTAATTCCGGTATAGTGCTTCTTGGTAGCATCATTCAGATAACTTGGCCTTTAAGAAAGACATTCTTCTAGCCACAATATCTAAATCCGATGCATCCTTGTATTTCTTGATAAGCATTTCTCTCCAGGACTTGGAATTTTTGCAAAGAATAACTGTGAAGCTTCTTTGTCTCCAATCTTTGACTTCCACATGTACTCGGTAAACAACTTGATATATTCGTCAATATGACAAATATTATGTAACTCGAGGCTGTAGAGGGCTTGTTTATATATTTTGCTTTTTTCTTCTGCTAATCCCTCAAAGTAACATATGCCCATAAAATGGATTTTGAATGATTTTGCAATATCATCGACAATTCCTTTTAGTGATTCTCCTGCCATGACCGCGCTTTTCATACTCGCTTCGGTCATATCCCATGCAATCCTTACGGATCCTTCAAGACTCATTTCAAGGAGTAAAATGAAGGAATCTTTCGTAAGATCAAGGGTACCTGCTGCAATCCTCATAGCTGATGCCCATTCATTAATGAGAACTTCTCGATTTTTAAAATCTGGGATATCCAGATTTAGCATCAACCCATATGGATGTATTGGGTCGAGATGCGATCTTCCATAAGGCGTTTGATAAACATTTGGCCTTCTAGAAAGTTGTCGAGTTCCCGCAAGAGGTGTTCGAGCTTCTGTTCCTGAAAGTGGTTCATTCTCTATGGTGTAATCTCCAACGTGATGCATCTCTCATCCTGGGTTCCATGATTTGAACCCGCACTTTCTGCGACGTTGGGATTTACTGGTGGTGGTGGTGGTGGTGGAATTGGTGGAATTGGTCTACCATGGAGGTCATAGGTAACCAAAGCTGTTCCATCTCCTGTATTCATCTTTAAGTCTACAATTCCTAATCCTGCGAAGGATTCTGTAAGGTCATGTAGATCTTTAAGATTCATCTTTTCCATATCCATCACTTATTTAGTTTGTGACAGATTTTTCCTTGATGATGGTGATAAGTTTATCCTCATCTATCATTTATTGTTTGACTTCGGTTGGTTTCCCCTTTTGATGTAAATAGAGTATTGTTCCGAAATCAATACATTTATTTCTTCCATATGAACTTGGTCTGTCCTCTAGGTTCTTGACTCGTTTATGAATATCATGAAGAATTTCAAGAGTTTCCTTTTGATATTTCCTCATCGTCTCCATCTGGCTCTGGATCTGATGAACTTGTGTTGGTAGATGAATATGGCAGTTGCCATAATTCTGCACCGTCTTATGGATCTCTCTAAGATCTGCTGAGATCTTAGATGTATTTGGAAGTATCTCGTTCCATTCTGGTCTACCATTAGGAATCATGATTTTGATGGGAATTTTCATGAACTTCTTCCTGACGATTCATCAGATCGACATATAATATCTGGTTTACTGTGAGAAAACCCATATAATATGTTGTTTGCCTTTGGCAGTGTCTCAGGGTTTCCCTATCGGCTCCTGCGCGTTCTCTTTCATCATATTGGTTTTGCCAATATGATATCTTGTCTTGGTAATCTTGTGCATACATCGTCAAAATTTGACGATATGTCCTGTAAGGTGTACATCTCGGACAATTGTCCGGATCCATATTCTCGGAAATAATTCTCCTCACCAATTGTTAATTACATAAATATAATAAATATAACAAAAGTTCTTAATAAACATGGGCTCTGATACCATTTTGGGTCAACAATCTAAGGCAAATTAAGTATAATGTAAAATGAAATATTTTGGGACCGAAGGTGCAATCCTTGAAAATTATGGGACCAAATATGCTAAATTTAGGATCTCAGGACTTCTTTTGAAATAATCTTAATTCTATGGAACCATTGCGCAAACGTGAGACTAAAATTGTAATGAAGAAATCCTATGGTACCAGAGATGCAATTAACTCCTTTGGTCCTCAAAAACATCTCCTAAAGGAAGTGGGAGCTTCTATGGCCATTAGAGGCACGAGACTGAGATGCCATGATCCACAAAACTAGGGGACTACACCAGGGAATAGAGTTGGCATGTGCTTAAGAGGGTGTTTGGATGAGTTTATAAGTTTTTCAAAAACGTTTTATAAGATGTTTAAGAGCTTATAAGTTGTTTAATTTTGTTTGGTAATTTTCTTAGAAAAATATCTTATAAGCTTCCAAAATAAGATGTCTGGAGCTTATAAGCTGTTTTTAAAAAAGTAGGAGAACCCTAACTTATTTTCAAAATAAGATATTGCTTCAATAATTTCATTTAATTTTGACTATTTTAATTACAAAATTGTCATTATTAACACCCTAAAAGCTACACCATCTTATTTTACCCAAAAACTTCAACAACTTATTTTTAAAATAAGATCTAGCATTATAAGCTCTAAAAACAACTTATAAGATATTAAGATGTAGGAGCTTATAAGATATTTTAAATAAGCTTACCAAACACCCTCTAAGTCAGTAGGTTCAGGTTTGATGGTTACCCTAGTCCATCTCCTGCATCGAACAAAGACAAAGCAATTATCTTTTTATCTACGGAGAGTTCCCTTAGAGGCAATTCATATTTATTAATTGTTTGGAATCTTTGACTACATCGTACTATACCAATCCTTTTTGTCTTTTGTTCTTGGTTGATAACTTGTTCATTTCATGGGAAAAATTTTATAATTCTACCCAACTCTAATCTTTCTATATTTGTCCTCATTTGTATGGGTAGAATTACTATTACATTTCTATTTTCAATTTGAGTAATGACCATTTTCAATTTAGGTATTTGGTTATTACGGAAATTTATATTAATGCCCTTCTGCTTTTTTGATTAATTTTGTATTCCTTGTGATGTCACATGGATTATTCCAGTGATATTGGGCTTGGGTTTTTTGATTAATTTTGTATTCCTGGATATGTCAAATGGATTATTCCCGTGATATTGGGCTTGGGTTGATGGGTCGATCTGTGAAATATTACAATGGGCTCCACAAGCATAAATTATAATGTGCTGAAGTCTAATAGATTATTAAAAAACCGAATGAACCCCATCCCTTTAGATTATTAAAAAATGAATGAATTCCATTATTGATGGTCTCAATTGCTCTTGCTCTAGGATTTTGTGGAGCAGGTGAATCGCGGGATGTGTTTCAATAAGTCACGGTCCTGAGCTGTCATAGACTGTGTCAACACACAAGAAATCCTCCTCCGCCCTGTTATTAGAGGGATTCGAACTTCCACGTTGTGGGTGCCAGCAAGCACACAACACTTCACTCATGAGTCATGTCCTTTACTTGTTGGGAAAAATTGGATCCCACATTCATCTCCTAGGGACAAGTAGAAATAACCGAAAATAAATGAAAAAAGCAATCCACAACACAAGAATTCACATGGAAACTCCGAAATCGGAGAAAAAACACGGCACACAGAAATAAATTGTACTATATGAAATATTTTTACAATCACAAAAACATTCTCTCTCCCGATCCAGTACCCCCACACTCTTATAAACCTTTGACTAACTCACATCTTTCTCCCAACTCTCCATACTAGAGAATACAAGAAAGAAGTTTACTTAGAGTCAAACCACAAAGGTGAAAGTGTATTTCATTGGTGCACTTGACCACACATGAGTTCCTTAATTAGCCTCAAAGCTCCCATCCCTTTTGTTTCACAAGCAATGTGGGACAAAACCCTTCTTTTATTTGACATAAAACTAACAAACTCTACCTTGGCAAAATAAAAGAAGCTCCATCGTCTTCGTCGACAATCATGATTCTCAAACAAGTGTATCATCATTCTCAAACCAGAGAACCATACTCCAACATATGAGCAGATCACTGAGAATAAATCATTCTAAGAATTTCTTCGGCACATGTTGAAAACCCGCTGAAATTTTTGGTGCAAGTGCAACTTCCAACTTTTGGCTCTCATGGAAGTCCTTCAGCCATCAACATAACACACACCTTGTATTAACGTCAAACCAATACTGGTGTATAAATTCCACCATACACCATGCACCCACGTCAAACCAATGCTCATGTGAAGTTTCACCACACCCTGCATCCATGACAAGCCAATGCCCGTACGCAAATTCCTGGACCTGCTAACATAACCACATCCTCTTTCATGACAATGTTAGTCCAAGTGGCTACGATAATCTAGAGGGGGGTGAATAGATTATGCCGATTTTTCGCAAATTACCCTTTTTTCGAATTAACAAGCAAATGACAAGAATGTAAATGCGGAAATTAAACAACACTCGTTGATTTAAAGAGGTTCAACCCACCTAGGGCCTAATCCTCTACCACCCCAGTATCTCCGGGATGGATTTCAAAAAGAAAAAAAAGATTTTATTAATTACCACAATTAATACAACACCTTGAGGATCACCACAATCCTCTTACAACACCTTCAAGGAGATTACCACAATCTTCCTTCACCACCTTTGAAGAGTACCACACTCTTCAAACACCTATCACCTAGATCACCCAAGTGTATTCTTACCACAAGAATACTCACAAGGATGTCTTGTGTTGAATGATGGACAAAATTCAAGATTACAACTCTATGAAACCAATACAAAGATTGAGTGAAAGTGTAATCAAGAATCAAAAAACCTAGACCTCAAAGATGTGCAAGTGAAAGTACTTAGGCTATTACAACAAGAATGTAAAAATGAAAGCTTGAACAATTTGCAGATTTCTTGTTGTGTATTTTGCTTGTGTGTGTTGTATCTTGTGTCTTCAATTCATCCTCTATTTATAGGGAAGCTTCACCAACATAGGCTCCCAACATAGGCTCCTCTATCTTCATTTTTGTCTACAAAAAGAAGATCACAAGATGTAGTAATATTGTACAAAATTGAAAAGTAAATCTTGCTGTCAAGAATTTCAAACAGCATCATTTTGCAGTCACAAAATATCATAGGGCGACCGGTTGCCCTGTTGAAGATTTCGACCGTTTGAAAAAAATAGTTCCATCCAGGTAGGGGTTGCAGGGGGTGCGACCGGTCGGGGGTCGGCCGTCGCCGCCAGGTGCGACCGGTCGGCCTTCTACTTGACCGGTCCCCCTGCTCCATTTTTCAAGTCAGTAAGTTCTGTTTCGTGTTTTCTTTCCTTCAGGTACCGGTTGACCATTTGGGCGACCGGTCGACCTCCAATTTGAAATGTTGTCCGATTTATTTCAAAAATAAACTTCAAGAAATACTCCAAAAAATTAGTAAAAACATTTTAAATCATTTGGGTGTATCTGGACAACATTTATAAACATAGTTTTGGTGTGAAAACCAATTTAAACAAAACCATCAAAAGTGTTGTCCAATTTTTATCAAATTAAAAACTCTAAGAAATACTCCAAAAAATTAGTAAAAACATTTTAAATCATTTAGGAGTATTTGGACAACATATAAAAACATTGTTTTGGTACAAAAACTTATTTAACTAAAATCATCAAAATCTTGATAAAAACATTTATCTAACAAACTCCCCCTTTTTGATGATTACAAACCAAAACAATTTTTAGAAGGTCGATTTTAAAACAAAACAAATTTTCTGGTCTAAAAACATCAATCCATCACAAGCAACATTTATCATAAGCAACATCACAAGGAAAGGAGCAAAGATTTTTCAAAATCATTTCCGCATAAGCTCCCCCTATCAACATTACATAACAAAAAGCAAACAAAAAAGCTTTAGCTTTTACAACTTAAGCTTGAATTTCATGAGCTTATAAGCTCCCCCTGTCACAAGACATCATTAGTCAAGCATAAAAGTCCATAATACATCAAATGGACTAAGAATCATTCATAACTATTGGCTTTTAAGAGCCATAGCTTGTAGCTTTTCTTGCAAGCTTATTTTCGCTTCTTTGAGCGTATGAGCGTTTTTCCTGTTTCTCCCCCTTTGGAATCATCAAAAAAAATGTTAGCACGATAAAAACATCATATATTCATATCAAAGTGCGCAAATTTATCGATTTATCGAGCGTTTTGAAAATAGAAGCTTAAATTCCAAATAAAAGAGAAAGATTGATCAATTGACTTGCAAAAGCTCATTTGATTGATAAAACATGATCTCTATAAACTTATAAGACTTTTCAAATCAAGAAAATCATGTTGGTGATGAATCTTTTATTGAAACATTTTGTCGGACACTTGGCGTGCGTCGAATAAAACTAGAGGTATATAACGCCTTTGAAATTCATTTAAGCCAAAAAATTTCATCACCAATTCAGTTCAAACAACATTCAATACATCATAAATATTAAGCTCATCACATTCATATGAAACTAGCATCAAGAATTTTGCAAATAAGTCAAAATCTCAAGGGTTCAACCCAATTGAGCAAATGGAGTAGAATTCTTACCATTTATTCGGTAAAGATGAGCAATGATGATGATAATCGAGCTTAATGCAGTCCAAAATATAAAACATATGCAATAAAACAAATTTGAAGTGAAATTTGTGTGATTTTGGCAAAGGGGACGAAAAATGGCCAAAATAAGTTAAAATGAAGAATGTTGAAGACAGCGGTTTTAATCCAATTTTAGCCGAGGCGACGGTCGACGTTGAGGGCGGCGGTTGCCTCAACCATTTCAGCCCATATCTGTCAAATTTTCCAAAATCCGAATTTTCAACCAAAAATCCGATTTTTCGCCCCTAAGTTTTAAAACGTGCAAAATGCAAACGTAAGCCTCATTCAATATGCATTATGCCTAACCGAGCTCGTATTGACGCAAAAGTCTCGGAAGATAGCGGTTTTGTAAAAATGTCCGCTAATTGATCTTGAGATGGTACAAAAGATATCTCAATTTTTCATTTTGAAACACAATCCCTTAGAAAATGATGTCGAATCTCAATATGTTTAGTACGGTTATGATGAATCGGGTTTTGAGCAATGTTTATAGCGGATATATTATCACAAAATATAGGAACACTTTCAAAAGAACATTTATAATCCGCTAAGGTTTGTTTCATCCAAAGAAGTTGTGTACAACAAAATGCCGGAAATATATTCGAAGCCGCCGTTGAAAGTGAAACACAATTTTGTTTCTTTGAAAACCAAGATACTAGGCAATCGCTACAAAAATTGACATGATCCAGGAAGTACTTTCCGATCATCAATATTTCCCACATAATCCGAATCACTATAACCTTTAAGAGAAAAATTTTCATTATTTGGATAGAATAAACCATATTGAATAGTGCCTTTCAAATATCGAAAAATCCTTTTAACTAAGACTCATATGAGATTCTTTGGGATTACTTTGAAAATGAGCACATAGGCATACGGCATGAAGAATGTCCGGTCTACTTGCGGTTAAATAAAGTAAACTACCAATCATACCTCGATATTTGGATTCATCAACCGACCTGCCTTTTTCATCTTTGTCAATTTTGACGTTTGTTGCCATTGGGGTAGAGCTTTTCTTCCTTCTTCAATGCCAAATTTCTTCAAAAGCTTCTTTATATATTTTGATTGAGAAATATAAATTCTTCTAGGCATTGCTTAATTTGAAGTCCAAGGAAGAAGTTGAGCTCCCCCATCATGCTCATTTCAAATTCACCTTGCATTAACTTAGAAAATTTCTTGCACAAGGATTCATTAGTAGCACCAAAAATAATATCATCAACATAAATTTGCACTAATAAGCAATCTTGCCCTTTTTCAAAAATAAAGAGAGTAGTGTCAACTTTACCTCTTGTAAAACCATTTTGCAAAAGAAAAGAGCTAAGTCTATCATACCATGCACGGGGTGCTTGTTTCAAACCATATAAGGCCTTTTTAAGTTTATAAACATCATTAGGCCTAGAAAAATTTTCAAACCCCGGAGGTTGTTTTACATAGACTTCTTCTTGAATAATACCATTTAAAAATGCAGATTTTACATCCATTTGATAAAACTTGAAATTTTTAAAACAAGAATAGGCAAGTAAAATACGAATAGCTTCTAAACGTGCTACGGGTGCAAATGATTCATCATTCTTCTTGACAATAACCTTGAGCTACTAACCTTGCTTTGTTTGAACAATATTGCCTTGGTCATCGAGCTTGTTCAAATACCCATTTTGTACCAATAATGGTTTGAGATGGAGGACAAGGTACTAATTCCCATACATCATTCCTTTCAAATTGATTCAACTCCTCTTGCATTTCTAAAAACCAATCCTCATCTTCAATGGCTTCCTTAGCATTTTTAGGCTCTTTTTGAGATATAAGAGCTTTCTCGGCAAATTTTCCTCGAGTCATTACTTTATCAAGGGGATCACCAATAATAAGATCTTTTGGGTGATCTCCTTAAATTTCAATGCTACGGGAAGATTCAAGTATCACCTTTATCTTCTTGAGGAACACTTGAGCTTGAAGGTTGATCATTTTGAGTTTCATCTTGAACAATGGGTTCAATAATATCCTCTTCATCACTTTCATCATTGGGTATCCTTTCAACACCGAAGCTTCATTGAATTTGACATGGATGGATTCTTCAACAACCCCACTAGACTTATTGTAAACCCGATATGCTTTGCTCTTGATTGAATACCCATAAATATTCCTTCATCGGCCTTAGGATCAAGTTTGTCTAATTGATCCTCAGTATTCAAAATAAAACATTTACATCCAAATATTTTGAAATAACTAATATTTGGAGTTCTTCCTTTCCAAAGCTCATATGGAGTTTTATTCATTTTAGACGAATATAAACTCGATTAATGGCATAGCAAGCGGATTACGGCCGGCCCAAAAATATTTTGGAAGTGAAAATTCGTCGAGCATGGACCGACTCATTTCTTGAAGTGTCCGATTCTTCCTTTCGGCTACTCCATTTTGTTGAGGTGTCCTTGGAGCCGAAAAATTATGACTATATCCCTTGGTTTCACAAAAGACTCTAAATTCACCGTCAAATTTTTCACCTTGATCACTTCGAATAGACTTAATAGTATCTTCCTTTTCATTTTCAATAATTCTACACAACTTAACAAACTCGTTAACGGCATCACTTTTATTTGTAAGAAATAGAGCCCAAGTATATCTAGAATAATCATCAACTATAACAAAAGTATAATGTTTTCCACTTAGACTAGCCGTACCAATATCCCCATACAAATCAAGATGAAGCATTTGTAGGGGTTTGGTAGTGGAAATTTCATTTTTGGAAATAAGGCATTTTTCTTTATTAAAAACAACATTATAATTTGAATCACAAAGTTGGCTAACACTTATCAAATTGAACTTAAGCCCTTCTACTAAAAGACATTACTAAGAGAGAAAGAAGATTTACCAATTTCTCCATTTCCAAGAATTCTTCCTTTGCCATTGTCGAACATGACCATACCCTCTTCTTGGAGCTTGATGTTGGTAAAAAGTTCTCTCTTTCCGGTCATATGGCGTGAACATCCATTTCCACGAGCCATTTTGAATCTTCCATTGTTGTTATAGCCCCTATAACCTACAAAGGAATTATTTTTAGGTACCCTATAATTTTAGGGTCCATGGGGGTTAGCCTTGAGACCTTTAGGTCTCCAATAATAGCTAAAATTATTCTTCAATTTACAATTGCTAGCATAGTGTCCATTTTTACCACAATAAAAACAAGTAATAATACGAGGACTACTAAAGACGCATACAAAGGTTGGACCTTGGTCTTTTTCTTAAAAGCATTTTGAAAAGGTTTGTAACCAAGTCCTAATTTAGAATGTTCACCTCTTTGTGCATCTAAAATTTTTGTGACTTTATCCGTACTTAAATTGAATCGATGCACATCCTTTTTCAAATTTTCAATATCATTTGTGAGCGTTTGTTTTTCGGTTTCAAGTGTACGGACCATAGTTAGAGTAATAGCATGAGCTTTATCAAGAGAGTCATAAGAAGTAAATAATTTATCTTTTTCTAGTTTAAGCTCTTTATGCTCCTTTTTCAAATTCTTGTATTTAATAATCAAATTTTGAAACTCATTTTGCAATTCATCAAAATCACATTGTAATTCATCAACTAGGGAAGAAGATGAAGCATTAGAGCGTACCTCAGCATTTTCATCGTCTATAGCCATAAGACCATGTTCGGATTCTCCTTCCTCGTCGGTTGTTTCAAGTAATTCATCCCAAGTTTTGACATCCGCATTTAACGCCTTCTTTTTCGGAAAAGGCTTTTCTTCTTTTTGTTCC
The DNA here is from genome assembly GCA_016081115.2 of Rehmannia glutinosa. Taxonomy (NCBI): domain Eukaryota; kingdom Viridiplantae; phylum Streptophyta; class Magnoliopsida; order Lamiales; family Orobanchaceae; genus Rehmannia; species Rehmannia glutinosa. Next base: position 323,545 of record JABTTQ020002838.1, read on the forward strand.
TCTTCCGCTAATTTTGGGCAATCGGCTATGTAGTGCCCGGATTTTCCGCATTTGAAGCAAGAATTGTCTCTTGGCTTTCTTGCTTTATTTTTGTTTACAAATTTTGCAAATTTTCTAACAAGAGCGCCGTTTCTTCATCATCCTCATCACTAGCATAATAAACATTATTAGAAGAAGATGTTAAGCCTTTAATAATATTTTGCGTGCGGTTTAGAGGTGGATGGTTGAGAATTTTTCCTCTCTCTTGAGATATACTTCATAGATGAGGAGATTCCCAATGAGCTCATCAAACTTGAGTGTCTCAAGATTTTGAGCTTCCGTGATTGCCGTCACCTTTTCGGACCATGAGCGGGAAGGGTATTTAAGACTTTGGTCACCTTATCTTCTTCGGAGATGACCTTTCCAAGAGCCACAAGAGGATTGACAATGTTGTCGCCTTTCCACCATTCTTGATATGCTTTCACCATCATGCATATTGAAATTTTCAAAGTCTTTCACAAGCATTGTTTTCTTGCTTGCTTCACTTTCTTTGTGCCCTCATAGATGGTTTCTAATTTTTCCCAAACTTCATGTGCCAACCGTATGCCTCTTATGCGATTATATTCGGTGGCGGTAAGAGAGCAATGTAAAATGTTTAAGGCCTTACCGTTTAAAGAGAAAGTCTTCTTGTCATTGTCATCGTATTCCTTGAGCGGCTTGGGGTCGTGGTACCATCCTCCAATTTTGTTGTTGGTTGAGCAACTCCTTCAATGACCACATTCCAAATATCAAATCCGCATTCTTGTAGAAAGCACTCCATGCGGTCTTTCCAAAATGCGTAGTTGTTGGCGTCGAAGAATGGTGGCTTGTTGGTGGAGGCGCCGGTGGTGAGATAAGCTTCATTCGTAGCCATGGATCTTTCCTCTTTACTCGAACGCAGCTAGCCAAAGAGTTTGGCTCGATACCTTGTTAGTCCAGTGGCTACGATAATCTAGAGGGGGTGAATAGATTATGCCGATTTTTCGCAAATTACCCTTTTTTCGAATTAACAAGCAAATGACAAGAATGTAAATGCGGAAATTAAACAACACTCGTTGATTTAAAGAGGTTCAACCCACCTAGGGCCTAATCCTCTACCACCCAAAGATATCTCAGGGATGGATTTCAAAAAGAAAAAAAGATTTTATTAATTACCACAATTAATACAACACCTTGAGGATCACCACAATCCTCTTACAACACCTTCAAGGAGATTACCACAATCTTCCTTCACCTTTGAAGAGTACCACACTCTTCAAACACCTATCACCTAGATCACCCAAGTGTATTCTTACCACAAGAATACTCACAAGGATGTCTTGTGTTGAATGATGGACAAAATTCAAGATTACAACCCTATGAAACCAATACAAAGATTGAGTGCAAGTGTAATCAAGAATCAAAAAACCTAGACCTCAAAGATGTGCAAGTGAAAGTACTTAGGCTATTACAACAAGAATGTAAAAATGAAAGCTTGAACAATTTGCAGATTTCTTGTTGTGTATTTTGCTTGTGTGTGTTGTATCTTGTGTCTTCAATTCATCCTCTATTTATAGGGAAGCTTCACCAACATAGGCTCCCAACATAGGCTCCTCTATCTTCACTTTTGTCTACAAAAAGAAGATCACAAGATGTAGAAATATTGTACAAAATTGAAAAGTAAATCTTGCTGTCAAGAATTTCAAACAGCATCATTTTGATGTCACAAAATATCATAGGGCGACCGGTTGCCCTGTTGAAGATTTCGACCATTTGAAAAAAATAGTGCGATCCAGGTAGGGGTTGCAGGGGGTGCGACCGGTCGGAGGGTCGGCCGCCCAGTGGGGGTGCGGCCGGTCGGCCCCCTTGACCGGTCCCCCCGCTAATTTTTCAAGTCGAGTAAGTTATGTTTCGTGTTTTCTTTCCTTGGTCTTGGGTCGACCATTTGGGGCCAGGTCGACCTTCCAATTTGAAATGTTGTCCGATTTATTTCAAAAATAAACTTCAAGAAATACTCCAAAAAATTAGTAAAAACATTTTAAATCATTTGGGAGTATCTAGACAACATTTATAAACATAGTTTTGGTGTGAAAACCAATTTAAACAAAACCATCAAAAGTGTTGTCCAATTTTTATCAAATTAAAAACTCTAAGAAATACTCAAAAAATTAGTAAAAATATTTTAAATCATTTAGGAGTATTTGGACAACATATAAAAACATTGTTTTGGTATAAAAACTTATTTAACTAAAATCATCAAAATCTTGATAAAAACATTTATCTAACAGACAACTCACATGCCAAAAGGATATACATTTTCTCATTAGAGAAAATCTTCACTGTCACAATGTTAGCCAGGATTATGAGCTATTTTCTAGATCAACTCCACCTCCACCTTGACAGTTAACTTTTATAGCCTTGTGTAGCCCGAATTGTAACAACACAACCATGACTTATATTTGCTATAAGCCAATCTTGACCCTTCCATCAAATTTCTCCAACTGCTTGAATCAGTCTAGCCTGATGAACAATCGCCTCCAAATGAGACCCACATAATATACTGTTCAAGAAATCTTTTCTGATATGGAAGTTGGACATCCCTGCGACTACGAAGCATACTCTTTTCAGAATTTCAAGAGACTCAATCCGGTTCTGATACCCCTTGGTGGGAAAAATTGGATCCCACATTTATCCCTTATGGACAATCAGAAATAACCAAGAAAAAAAAAACAATCCACAACACAAGAATTTACGTGGAAACTCCAAAATCGAAGAAAAACCATGGCTCACAGAGAAAGAGATTCCACTATGTGAATTATTTTTACAACCACACAAATATTTTCTCTCCCGACCCCAGTACTCTACACTCTTACAAATATTTGACTAACTCACATCTCTTTCCCAACTCTCCATACTAGAGAGTATACAAGAAATGAATTTACTTAGAGTCAAACCACAAAAATTAAAGTGTATTTGACTGGTGCACTTTAAACCACACCACATGGGTTCCTTACATAGTCTTAAGGCTCCCATCCCTTTTGTTCCACACAGGGGCGGACTCACGTTTGTTGTGAGGGCCCCCCCAATATTTTCCTTTTTTTAATCTTTTATATGTATATTTTAGGATCAATTTCAATATACTCTTGTATTGATTTGGTAACTATTAATTAATGAGTTAAAATTAATATGATGATCAATGAAACCTAATCCAAACCCTCATTAGTATTAATTAATTTTTTGTATATTTAATAATTATTGTTTATATATTGAGATTGAAATAATTTTAGGTGCAACATTAGATTGACCTAGGCTACATTTAATATTTTTTTTCTTTTTTGTAGATCAAGGAAAAAAATATCGAAGCATTCTCGTAGATTGTTAATATGCAAATGGCACAAAACTTTAGTATAAAGTTACTTATAGATAATTTTCATGATATTCAAGAGAGACGTTCTAAATTTTAATATATCGGAATTATAAATATATATTTAGTTCTGTGGTAAAAATCCTCGCCTAGCCACAATTAGTCCCCGCCTAGGCGCTAGACTCCCCTTGTCCATCTACTTTTTTTTTCTGATTAGGCCCCGCCTAGGCGCTGGGCCCCAATCTGTCGTCCGACTAGCGCCTAACACTTTTTACAATATTACTATTTAGGGATGTTTAATGATAAGTATTGACATTGTATTTGACGCAAATATATAATATATTTTAAATTTTATTATTATATAAAATAAACATTTGCTTATATGGCCCCCTCTGGTATCGGTTTCTGGTTCCGCCCCTGGTTCCACAAGCAATGTAAGACAAAAACCCTTCTTTTATTTGACATAAAATCAACGGCTATGCCCCGAGGGCGGCCCAATAGATTATTGATTTTAGGATTAGCGGCCTGGGTTTTGTTCGTCCTGGTTTAGGAGAGATGGTTGATAGTAAGGGCCAAGCCACGACTCAGATTGAGTCGGTCTACTCAATTACAAGAAAGACAGAAAATGCTCCATAGTAAAGGTGAAATTGGGCCGTGCGTAGGGCCGGCCCAATTATATCTGATGTATTAGACGACCTAATGCTTATTTTAAATAAACTCTTCAAGAGTATTCAAGTCAACCAGTAAGACAAACATGAGTTCGATTAATTGACAATTCAAAACGTACCACCTTATCTTTCTTTTTATTGTTTTCTTATTGATTTTAGTGTTTAAATTTTAGTAAGTCTATTGTCTATTTTATATGTCGGGGATTTTTCTATTTCAAACAATGTATTACATGGTGTTCCAAATATTAATCCAATGCACCAAATATATTGATGATGCAATTAATTTATACTTAAGATATATTTAAGATGTTTTGAATACGAGATGGAACATATTTTGGAATGGAGGATCCAAATCCATTTTGTATGTAGAACCTTGTGACCGGATGAAATTTTAATATTTTGTGATTAGAGGTAATATTGTAGGCCAAATTAACGTTTATTTATGAATTATCAATATGGCGAGCATGTATTTCAAAAATCTTACTCACAATTTAAGCCATCTGCTTTACCAAACTCAAAGTTTGATTTAATGAAATTCTTTTAATTTTAGCTTTAGGCCGTAAATTCTTTAAGTGGTAATAGGCCAAATTGGCCACTTATATTTTGTAAAAATGAAAATTAACTATGTGTTTGAAAATATGTTTTTTAGTAATTTTGACTAAAAATTGACTGTGTGTATTCTTGTGAGATATTTGACCATTTTTTTAAAAATTACTGCCGCACATACATAATTCAGTGTCTCGGCCCCCAAAAATGAAAAAAAAATGACAAGATGGATATTTAAATTCAAAAATAGTTTAAAATTATGTTTTTGAAAAATATGGCTAAAAAATATTATTGTTATTGAAAAATGCCAAAAATCCAAGGACTCAAATCTTTAATGTAATTAGTAGATTGGGGGGTCGAACATAATTGTTCTCTTTACCTGGGAGGATCTGGTTTGACGTCACATGACCCCGCAAACACTGGCCAGTGCGTGCACATCCCCCATGTTTTTCTTGGGTAGCAATGAATGAGGAAATGGGCTGTTGTCTCGGCAAAAGTCAGGCGTAAGCGCAGGTTATAAGTTATAAAAAAAAAAGTAAATAAATGTTTTGACTTGAACAAACGAACACCACAACTTACCAAAAAAGAAAAAACAAAAACAAAAGAGGTCGGCCTTTCACCGCAAATCACGGGCAACACTTGCATGTAATATTTCTGTCCAGACGCCCCCTCAAAAATATTTCTGTCCCGACATCATCAGTCTTAACTTTGGTATATAAAAAAGAAAAAAAAAAGTATAGAGAGAGTGTACTTTACAATTTCGGGAAAAAATCTATCACTGTCCTTTCGTTGAGGTTGCATGTAAGATATTGTAGCCATTTTTAACGGATGCGATCTTTTTATGATGTTGTTTCATCTCCTATTTGACTACACATATGATTGTCACGTGTATAAAAGTTAATATATTAATTTTGGAGCATAAATCATGCCTAAATTGTAGGGTTTTAATATGGTAACTTTTATACACGTGACAATCATATGTGTCTTGGAATATGAGATGAAACATCATCCTAGAATATAAGATTACATCCGATTTTTAGATGACACATAGGGCAAAATTCTGACATAAAAATAAAGGGCAAAAAGAACATAACAAAAGACATGAGAAAATTACAAGCGATGTTTTGCTTCAGTCTGTATTTTATTTGATATTTCAAATATTTTAGGTAAATATTGTATAAGTCAATCTGGGGCTATTAAAAAAATTCCTCTCTCTACCCTTTCTCTCCTCCCACTCTCTAAAAACCCAAACCCTAAAACTTTAAACCCCTCCCCTCCCTCCCCATCCCAGCGGCTGCCCCCTCCCCTCCCCTCCCCTCCCTTCTCCTCCTCCTCCTCCCCTTATCCTCCTCTCCTCCTCAACCATGTTTCACTGGAAGCCAATGAAGCGCATATCTTTTGTGTTATCCGGAGGTGATCGGATTCTCCGATCGAGAGTGGAGGCAAGTCTGAGGTCGGAGCTACAAAAGAGGAGAGTTGGAGCTGGGTAGGTGATGGGTTGCGGTTGAAGATCGGGTGAGGGAGAGGCATTTTTCATTTCTTTTTTTGAATTTTCTTTTTTTTTTTTTGTTTTTTTTGAGTCTTTATTTTTACCGGTTGATTTGCGAAACTCGAGGCGGTCGATTATTTCTGTCTTGCGGTGCGTGAAGTAGCTCGTGCCCGGATTTGTTCGAGTTGGGTAGTCTCCCTTGAGGAGTGCCTTAGTCCTCCTTTCGGAGGTGGTTTAGTTTTTTTTGCTTTGTGTTTTTTTTTTTAGTTGTTTCTTGTTTTGCTCCTCGATTTACGGTGGTTTTACCTCTCGACGGAGTTCTCCCCTTGACATGTATCAATGTATGTATGTTCGAGGTGGCCATTTTGCGAGTTGACAGTGTAAGTTTTGTTTTGTTAATGTATAAAAGTTCTATTGATAAAAAAAAAAAAAAATCTGGGGCTATTGGATCTCAAGCCAGTTATCATGACTGAACCACTATTCAACTTGGGAATAAATATTGATTACACTTGTTCCTGAGTCTCAAAAGTTTTTGTCGCCGCAAACTATTCAACCCATAAAACACTATTACAAATCAAAAGAATTGAATATTCGGTCTAACTTCTTTTAATAATTAAGCTGGTAGAATTCTCGATTGTGAAATAGACTGCAACACACAAAATAAGGTTATAGGGTCATTGGGTGGTCTCAGGGAGGCCTCTCCGACGCTCGATTGTAAAAAAATAATTCCAAAGCACATGAATATAATTCGCAGTAATTAATTTAACTTACTTACAAATAAGATGGGGAGACCTTTTATACTTGGGTTGATGGGCGATGGCCATGTAAAAATAGAGTGCCGTTTAGACCTTTATGGGCCAGATAGGTCGGTATGGGCCACGTAGCCCGTGTAGACTAGTTTGGGCTATATAGGATGGCCCAATAATTATTAATATTGAGTAATTAAATAATGTATTAAATAAATAAAAACATAATTATAAAAGAATAGTTTTATCATCCAACAATCACTCTCTTAAAGTAGGTCAACTCAGTCCATTAACATGATGCTTAGCTTGACCTCATCAAAAGTGACATTTTTTTTCTCCATAAAAACATAAATGAATTGAAGAATAAATGTTCAACCAAGGGGATATAGATTGCCAACAAAAAGTACTACACCCAAAAAAAACCATTATTCTGTATTGCCCAGTATGCACAAATAACAGTACTCAAATAACGGTAATTGCCCACACATAATAGTACTTAATTTATTTAATTTTTTTTGAAAATATAGTAGTACTTAATTTATTCGTTAATCGTCACTACAAGAAAATTTCAGTTTACCGACATAATTTACCAACATAAATGATTTTGTCACTAAATTTTACGATTCTCTGAGAATACCTACTGAGTAACAAAAAATATTATTTTTCCCCAAATTATACCGACAGATTCTGAAGCGGTTTTTCAATTGCGATGATTTTTTACGTAGGTATTTACCAACAGTTTTAGATTTTGTAGTAAATTTTTTACCTACAATGATTTTACCTACACTTTACAATTTTCTTAATAATTACCTACAAATTTTTTCGTAGGAACCGCTTTTTTTTGCAGTGCGTGTTGTTGTTTTTAATTTTATTTTCAAGTTTTGGTTGCTTATATAAGAGTCTAGCGCACACAGATAATAGTACTCAAATTCATTCAATCCCAGGTATCCTGTACTGCCATGTGATTTCTTTTTTTTTTTTTCCCCTTTGTAATTCCCAAAACACCTTTGCTTTAATATTCATGTTCGTCATGCTCAAGAAAAACTATCCTTATAATTAATCGCCCTCTTTGTTTACTATTTTTTTTAATGCTTAACGAAGCAATTGTAGGAAAATAGTAGTATTCTTCTAGTATAATTTAATGATTTATATGAATCGAAAAACCCAAATCGATAAAATTTGCAAAGTATGCAAAATAAAATTAGCTAGAATCGTGTGTTCAACACACTATCCTTAAAACAGATTCGTCCCCTATTCTGGACGTCTGTTTCCCAGGATAAGACGAGAAAACCGGATTACCTATTCCGGCGAACTGAAAAATTATGCCCAAAAATTATCACCAAAATTACAAAAGCTTTAGGGGAGAGATGGAAATTTTGTGTTTGATTTGTTGTGTTTACAAATGGAAAACTAACCGATATTTATGGGCAAAATTTTGCCATTTACTATTCATAAGGTCAAATTGACCTTTACTATTTAAAATTTTAAATAAGTAATTTTATTCAACTTGGACTCAAGTTGTTCATCAACTTGTCCAACAATCCCCCACATGAAGAAAATTACTAAGATACAAAGATTTGGTGATAAATTCCAACAAAGTTGAATCCCGTAGGATAGGTAGGTGTAACCCCTTTGAACCTTCCTTGTGAAAGCATATTTACCTTACTACCGATCAAGAGACACGATGTCCTTGAATGCGTTTCGCTTTTGTGTAAACGATGATATACTCACACAAGATTCTTCCTAACATACGATTCTCATGTTTATGTTCATTCATGGCCCTGAACATACGCCAGTTCTCGCAAGAGGTTCTAAGAATTGAGCCTCACATAATTCTCTTGAGCGGCCCCACTTCTCTCTCACATAGGTGATTCTCATTTAAGATAGCCCGCACTACCCGCTTTCGACTTACCGATGCACAAGAATCATTAAAAGCCAAATTGCTTATCCTCTTCGCCACGGGCATCACTTTTAAGGAATGGACAAGGATAACTCCCACAGTGATCATGTAGTCTTTTACAACTAGGTTGTCCTTTGAACCTAGATCTTGGGATCTCCGGTCAACTAGGTTGGGTTTCCATTGTATCAACTCATTTTTCTAGAGGCTTAAGTCTCATTCCTCTTAATGATTTCACAACTAGCTCCCGATTCAACCCTTTGGTTAATGGATCCGCTAAATTATCCTTTGACTTCACGTAGTCAATAGAGATAACACCGGTTGAGAGTAGTTGTCTAATGGTATTGTGTTCACGACGTATGTGTCTAGACTTACCATTGTACATATTGCTCGTGCCCCTATCAATAGCAGTTTGATGTCACATTGTATACAAATTCGGGCACAAAGGTTTAGGCCATTTTGGAATATCTTCTAAGAAATTTCAAGTCATTCGCCTTTCTTCACCACACATGCAGAGCAATAAACTCGGACTCCATAGTAGATCTAGCTATAACTGTCCGCTTAGAAGATTTCCATAATATTGCTGCACATCCTAAAGTGAATACAAATCCACGTGTAGACTTAGAGTCTTTAATATCAGATATCCAATTAGCATCGCTATATCCTTCAATAATAGCAGGATATCTTGTATAGTGCAGCCCAAAATCACGAGTATATCTTAAATACATTAGTATTCTCACTATACCTTTCCGGTGGTCATGCCCTGGATTACTCGTGTATCCGCTCAATTTACTCACCTTTGCATGAAGCAATGTCCGGTCTTGTACAACTCATTAAGTACATTAAACTTCCTATGACTCGTGAGTATTCAACTTGAGACACAGCCTCACCTCTATTCTTCGATAGATGTTTGCTTGTGTCTATCGGAGTTCTAGCTAATGACGTGTCATCCTTATTAAATTTTTCTAGAATCTTATCCACATAATGTGACTGATCAAGTGTTAGTCCATTTGAAGTTCTAGAAATCTTTATTCCGAGGATCACGTCAGCTAAACGCATATCTTTCATGTCAAATCTCGAGTTCAACATATCTTTAGTAGATTTAATTATTTTATCATTACTTCCAATGATAAGCATATCGTCTACATAAAGACATAAAATGACATAGTCATTTCCAGTCTCTTTAACATAGACACATTTATCACATTCATTTATTTTAAATCCACGTTCTTTCATGACATTATCGAATTTTTAATGCCATTGTTTTTTGCTTGTTTCAAGCCATATAATGACTTGACCAGTTTACAAACCTTGTTCTCTTGCCCAGGTGCAGAGAATCCCTCAGGTTGTTCCATGTAAATCTCCTCTTCTAAATCTCCATTGAGAAAAGCAGTTTTTACGTCCATTTGATGTACTTCAAGATTTCGCAATGCAGCAATTGCAAGTACCAATCTAATGGAGGTTATTCTCGTAACTGGAGAATACGTATCAAAGTAATCAAGGCCTCTTTTTTGCGTAACCTTTAATTACAAAGTCTCAGCCTTTGTACTTATCAATTGTTCCATCCGCTTCATTTTCTTCTTGAAAATCCATTTATAACCTAGTGGTTTACTTCCTTCGGGAAGATCCACTAGTTCAGTATGGTTTTGCAAGATGGAATCAATTTCACTTTTTATGGCCTCTTTCCATAATGGTCCATCAGAAGAATTGATAGCTAACTTTATAGCTTTGAGGTTCACTTTCCATCATGTAGGTTAGAAAATCGGACCAAATGATTTTTCTATCCTAGCTCGTTTGTTGCGTCTAAGTTCTATCTCTTCTTCTTTATTTCCTTGCTCTTGTTCTATTGAATCATGTATCCGTTTAGAAGAGCTTGTTTCTTCTCTCGATCCACGAAATACATTTTCAAAGAACGAGGCATTTTCGATTCAATTATCGTGTTCTTGTGTATATCTTCAACTTTAGATTCATGCGAAGAAATCAATAAGCGAAAGACTATTATGTGCATATCCAATAAATATGCGATCAACGGTCTTGGGTCCTACATTCACCTTCTTTGGTGTAGGTATAATCACTTTAGCAAGACACCCCCACACTCATAAATATTTGTAGGATGGCATTCTCCCATGCCATAGATCGTAAGGGCTTTTGTCTAATTTCTTACGGGGTACCTTATTTAAAAGGTAATTAGTCACAAGACAGCTTCCCCACATGTTTTGAAATTTAACTTAATAACATGGCTTTCATCATTTCTTTAAGTGTACGGTTTTTACGTTCTCGCAATGCTATTCTCTTTGAGGTGAATAAGGTGTTGTTATTTCGTGTATAATTCCGTGTTGGGCACAGAATTCAGCAAACGGTGATTCATATTCACCTCCACGATCACTTCTTAGCACCTTAATTTTCTTGTTGAGTTGATTCTCAACTTCATTTTTATAGAGAATGAATTTCTTTATAGCTTCATATTTACTTTTAAGAAGATACACATAATAATACTTTGTGTTATCATCAATAAAAGTAATGAAGTACTTGTTTCCACCACGTGTTTGTGTCGATTTTAAATCACATACATCAGTGTGAATTAAATCAAATGGTTCATTATTTCTTTCAATATTTTTAAATGATGTCCTGGTTAACTTTGTCTTAACACAAGTTTCACACTTATGCTTGTAATCAATATGGAATGTTGGTATATAATTCAAGTTAATTAATCTACGTAAAATATCATAATTAACATGTCCTAGTCTACCATGCCACAAATTGGAAGACTCAAGCAAAAATGTGAAGCATTCTTCGTTTTATGCCTTTTGGTTTTTCACAACCATTACACCGAGCTTAAAAAGCCCATCAGTTATATACCATTTTCCTACAAACATCCCATTTGAGTAAAGTTACAATATTAGACTCAAATACAATACAAAAACCATGCTTAATTAAAAGCGATCCGGACACCAAGTTTTTCCGAACATCTGGCACGTATAACATATTCGTGAGAGTCAGCTCCTTTCCGGACGTCATTTTTAGAACCACATTCCCTTTACCTTTGATGTCGAAGTGGAAGAATTTCCCATATACGCCATTCTCGCCATTCTCAAAGGTACTCAATAGTCTTGAATATCCTTATTGGAGCACACATGCCTAGTAGCGCCAAGTGTCAATCCACCACTGGTTTGGATTTGAACCCACCAAATTCACCTCCGAAATCACAAAGAACAAGATTCAAATCGGACACTCCTTAGAAATGTCATCAATCATGTTAGCCTCCCGATTCTTCTTCGGTTTCTTGCAATCGAAGCTTTGTGACCCTTGCCGCCACAATTGAAGCATTTTCCTTCGAATTTCTTCTTAGAAATGCCTTCTTTGGTCCCTAATTATTGAACCATTTACCGTTTTCACAGTTTTCTTTTTCCTTTGGAGCTTTCGCCATGCTCCACAACATTGGCTTTAGCGACCCACGGGAATGAACAATTTCCTTTCGTAACCTTTGTTATCTTCTTCAATTCAAGCTTTAACAATCAGGTCTTCAACGTTCATTTCCTTTCGTTTGTGCTTGAGATAGTTCTTGAAATCTTTCCAGTGGCGGCAATTTTTCAATTATTGCAGCCACTTGGAAAGTTTCACTAAAAACATTCCTTCAAAGAAGAATATCATGTATAATTACGAAATTCTACTTGATTTGACTTATTCTGAGATTTTGGAATCAATCATTTTAAAGTCTAAGAATCGCCAACAATAAATTTTTTAGCCCGCATCCTCGACTTATACTTGTGGTCAAGAGATTCCCACAATTCTTTAGCGAGTTCGCTTAGAGCTATAAACATTATACAAATGGATCCGCTAATCCATTCATTACATAATTTCTACACAAGAAATCAAAGATGATTCCAAGCATCAATTGCATGAGCGGCTTGATTATCTGTTTCATCCTCACTCGACTTTGGAGGATCTTGATCAAGAACCTTACAGGTTCAACGTAGTCAAGTAAAACAACATTTTTTGTCGCCAACGTTTGAAATCCAAGCCATTGAATTTCTCCGGTTTCTCAAAGATGATTCAGAAGCACATTAACGGTAGGGTTAGCCACTATCAGAAGGCTGTAGGGATAACAATGGATTAGGCACAACGGGGTTAGACCACCTTTGTTTGATTGGATGTCATTTCATTTCAAACAAATAAAACAAGAAGTTTAGCATTTCTATCAATCAATCGGAACAAAACGATAAGAACAAATTTATTAAAATTGTTCAAGTTTTTAATATAAGGTCCTTGCAATTTCCTTATATTCCAAATAAGAACAGGAAATCTATATTATCAGTCCGTTAGTCCAATCAGTCCAAAAAATAGTCCAAACAATCCAATTAGTCCAAACAGTCCAATCAGTCCAAAATTAGTTCAAACAGTCCAAATTACAATTTCCTTCCGCTTCAAATAGCACGGGTATTAATCGATTTAGTACAAAATAATAAATATTCGAACCAATTTAATATCCCGATAATCATCCAAATTGAATATGAACTTCAAGTATTTCACACAAACATTAGCATATTGTTTTTAATATGGCATAATCCACTTAATAAGCCAAACTATCTAACATATTAAGATGGCCAATCAATCTGGACCTTTATATGAAGCTACAATTGCAAAAAGTTGGTGAATCAAAGTTCGAATTCCAATTTTTTTTTTTTGAATATATAAATATATATAATAAAGTGGAAACAACTTATAGATCAACACACCACTACTTTACCAAATGGCTAATAAAAAGCAAACTGATCCAGAATATGATATTGATACCCAACAAAATTACAAAATAATCAGCTCCCAAAATTTTACCGTCAGGGTTTTTTATAGTTTGAGCATTAGACAAAATTTTCAGAAAAACAAATAAATGGCAACGTATTCAGTACTAGAAGTTTTCTCATAATCTGTTTTATGTTTGTAGGAGAATAGTAGTATTTCTTCTAGTACAATTTATATGAATCGAAAAACCCAAATCGATAAAATTTGCAAAGTATGCAAAATAAAATTAGCTCGAATCGTGTGTTCAACACACTATCCTTAAAACAGATCCGTCCCCTATTCTGGACGTCTATTTCCCAGGATAAGACGAGAAAACTGGATTACCTATTCCGGCAAACTGAAAAATTATGCCCGAAAATTATCACCAAAATTACAAAAGCTTTAGGGGAGAGATGGAAATTTTGTGTTTGATTTGTTGTGTTTACAAATGGAAAACTAACCCATATTTATAGGTAAAATTTTGCTCTTTACTATTCATAAGGTCAAATTGACCTTTACTATTTAAAAAGTTAAATAAGTAATTTTATTCAACTTGGACTCAAGTTGTTCATCAACTTGTCCAACAGCAATTCATAGTCAACTCCCACCACCATTTGCCTAATTTTTATGACACCAAAATTTTGCTGAAAGCTCGCAATTTTACATGTAAATCTTGAAGTTCTATTAATGGAAGTAGCAATGTATTATTTGTGAGCTTGATACTGCAAAATTTTATCTAGACATCCTAGGAACTAGAGGTGGCAAAATCAAGCCCGACCACGGGTCGACCCAACCCAACCAGCCCGAGATTTGGGTTGGGTTGGACCGCGTTTTTAGGTTCGAAAAAGTCGGGCCTTTTTCGCCCGTCCCGAATGACCCAACGGCCGGGGCTAGCTCGGCCTTTCGGTTCGGACTGATATTTTTGTATATGAAGTATATGTATGGGTTGTGCCAGACATTTTTGCAGTCAGACCAAAATTGGATCGGCCCGATCCGCCCCCGAAATTTTGCAAAAGCCCGATGGGCTCGGGCCGGTTGACCCGACCCATTGTCAGCTCTACTAGGAACTGATATCACACCTCAAATATTAATTTTGGGAATCAAAATGCAGACCTCGTACCTGAGCATGAGAGTCTTTAATCACTATTCTATTATCCGATTATTTGGATTATTTATATAATTTAAATTTTATCTCTTATTACAATAATGTTAATAAACATTAAATAATGATATTAATATTCATACATTTAATTAATGTATATTGAAATAAGAAAGAGAATATTAATTGTAAATATCCTAGTCACAAAATTCATGCGCTCTTTTTGCGGTTCATTAATTTCGGCCTTTTTCCTAAAAAAAAAAAAATTCCGACCTTTTGGTTCGCCAGATCGGTGTTCTAAAAATCCCCCTGGCGGCGCTGCACAGGGGGCCTAGCGCTAGGCGGCCACCAGCGCCGGATTTTTTTGCCTAGGCCTTCTAGGCGCTAGGCCCCTGTCCGCCGCCCGACTAGCGCCTAGCGCTTTTTAGAACACTGGTCGGTATACAGTGAGTTACTGTCCCTAAAAAATGATAAACATATGTTTTTTTAAGTACAACTGGGGGAATTTGAGGAGGAGACACACACTCGCATGGGGTTGAACCCGGGTCATTCACCCTTACAATACACGTCTCAACCACTGGAGTACAAGTTTGGTCCCAAATGGCAAACAGAGTTAAGAAGGTTAATTTGACAAATTTCAATCTGTAAATTTGATTATCATGCTTGCATTTTAACATTTTTTTTTTTGAGGTGGGTATTTTAACAAATTCTGTCAACGCCACACTTTTATTCATAGTCTTTTTCTTTTATTTATTTCTGATTAAAAAAAATTCAGAAAACTCATGTCAACTAATTTGAAAAGAAATGTGAGATTTTTTTAACTCAATCACTTCGCTAGTATAATTTTTTGAGTTTTTTTAATTCGCTGCATTGTTTTTAATTTGAGTTTTTTTTAATTGGTTGTTCAATAAGATTAGCTCTAATTAATAAACAATTCATTTAAACAGGTTAGAATTGATTTAAAATCGGTCACTTTTTTTAATTGATTTTCTAAGGAAGCTTACGTTTAATATTTTGGGTTTTTTGACAAACTATAATAGTTTTCAAAATTAATTGATAAATTGTTGCAGTTTTTGGAGGTATCGTCATTTTAAGCATAGACGCATGTGGTTGTTGTGCCTTTAGAAAAGACACAAAATCAACATACACCTCATGTATTTTCTGGGCTTGTTTTTTTTTAATCCATCAGAAATGAAGCGCATGTGTAGATTGAGGTTTTAGAAAAGGCTCAACTTACTCATGCACTTCATTTCTATTTTTTTATTTCTGCAAAATGATGTGTTTTTCAATATTTTTTTTTTGAGTTTTACCAATCAAACTTCTCCGTCGCTCCTTCGCCGGAAAATTTATTTCCGCTGCCTCGCCGAAAAAATGCGCCAAACTGCTGCCGGAAAATTTCGTCAACCGATCGCCGAAATGTTTTTGCACTATCGCAAAATTTTCGAGCCGCCGGATTTTTTTTTGGCAGTGATTTGTTTTTTTTTGTGAGAGGAGTAGGGCTGGCAAATTGTTCATGTCGGGCCGGGTTGGCATGATAATTGTATATAAAATATATGTTTAATATAATATTCCAGTTAAATCGGTTAATTTCGAATTTTCGAACCGAATTAACCGATAACCAAAATTCTTCAAAACTTTTAACCATTCACCAAACCGAAATAATTCGGTTACCGACCAAATTAACCGAATTGATTCGTGTTGTTTTTGTGGCCCAATACTAATTTTTAGTGGTGGCCCATTTACATTCATATCCAATACCCAATAGAGAAGACCAACCCCATTACAACCGACCCACCTCTTGGACCCGGGTCATGTTCTACCCGTTTTGTAAAATCGCGGATCCCCTAAAATCCATCTTGACCGTTCATTTGAGGGTTTCAATCATAACCATTCATATCCCGATTAAAAGGCCTCAAATGAAACCCTAACCTAGTGGACTGTAGCAATTTTTCTTATCTTCTCGATTCTTCGAGCGGCGCTGAAAATTTCCAGACCTTCTCCCTCGTTCTCTGGCTCTGGTTTTCTTTGTGAATCCTTGTGAGCTCTTCTTTGTGAGTTGTGAGAGAGGATTTTTGGTCTTGATTTTGGGGTGTCCGTCCGTATTTGTGTGCGGTGTTTAAAGTGCAGTTCATTCGGGCTTGATCAGGGTGGTGGGTCTTTGGAGGCGTGGGGCTTTGGGTATCTCTTTGTGGGCTGCCCATTGCTCGGTCCAAGCCCTGGTTTTCTTAAACACTGGTTGGGGTATATTTATTAGTGTCTGAGCCGACGGAGTTGACTCATCTCTTCTCTGTCCTGAGGTGCTTGAAGGAAGACGTTCAGCACTGTGGAACAGAACTAAAACTTGGTGATACCTCTCCTTTTCTCACCTTAAATTTTCCTGTCCTTTCCTACTTTTACAGCTTCTATTTATTTTTCTATTTCGGCCTTGTTGTTGGCAGCGGTCCCGTGCAAAGAAAGTCGAGTCCTCAACGGCCGGGTCCTCACAAATGATTCGAGGAAGTTGAACGGGCTGGTTTGGTATTATTACTGTAGCTTTTAGTTTTTGTAGCTTTTAGTTTTTTCTTGCTTTGGTTCTTGAATGGGAAAATGCCTTCCCTTGTGCGTGTGCATCGCATGCCGCATGGCTGCTTTTTTTGGTTTATTGCTTAATTAGAAAAAGACATGTAATCCCTAATCCATATCCTGTAGGATGAATACATTGTAATAGTTTATTAGTTAAATTATTGGAATCATTATTCGGCTATGGCGTACGGGCTCGACAGCGGGTTCGATACCTAACAGTGGTATCAGAGCATCCCCCGCTGTGGCGGTCGAAACCTTTACCCTAGGGTTTTGCTTCAGTAAAGACGCTTAAACCTACCTTTATCGCTTTTAGTAGTGTAGCCGCTGCCGCGGATTTATCGCTTTCAGTAGTATAAATACCGCTTGCCGCGGTTTATTTGTTAGTCTTTATTTGGGATTCTCGTGTGATCCCCATATCGCTCTTCTTACGTGGTTGATCGTCTTTTCGGTTTTTTTTTGTATTAAAGGAACTCCGAGCGTAAAGCGCTTGACCTACACCGCGAGTGTAGTGGAATCTGTGGTGCGAGGAGTTTCCTATCTCGTGGCCCTTATTTGTGCTTCGCCGTATTCGATTTCTTTGTGTGTTTGTTGTTAGTTACGTGATTATAACTTGCTTTGTGTGCCTTGTGTTTTCAAAAGCTGTTGTGTTTTTTGTGAAAATGGTTGTGCCTAGTTATAATCTTGAACCGTTTAATGGAAAAACTGATTTTTGATTTGGCAAAGAAAATGAAAGGAATTTTAATTTGAAAAAGTTTATAAGACTATTAGTGGTGTTTATGGTGAAAAAGATCTTTGAAAAGAAACTTGAAATTGATGAGTATGCTTATTATTCTATTATTTTGAACCTTTCGACTCTGTGCTTAGAAAAGTTGGTAAACTTGCTTCGCAAAAGCTTTGTGGGAAAAATTAGAAGAATTGTATACGGAAACTTCTTTGCCTAGTAAATTATTTTTACTTGAAAATTTTTTCATATTTAAACTTGACTTAAACAAAGAGATTGATGAAAATTTGGATGTGTTTACCAAATTAATTCAAGATATTAAGTTGACGGGTGACAAGAATATTGATGATTATACTCGATTGTGCTTTTGAATGATATTCGAGTCTTATGGTGATGTTAAAACGGTATTAAGTATGATAGGGACACGATCACACTTGACATTGTGAATGGCCTTAAAAGCAAAGAATTGGACTTAAAAGTCAATAGAAGTTCTAAGCAAAATTCGGTGAGGTTATGCATGTGAGAGGGCGTTCTCAAAACGGGTTTAATAAACCCGGTAATAATAACAAAGAAATTTGCTAAGAAGAAAGGAAAGAGTAAGTCAGGTCTAAGTCAGGCCTAAAAATCGGAAGTGCTATGAATGTGGTCAAAGTGGTCATTACGTTAGGGAATGCCCTAATAAAAGAGAAATCGGAATTTTAAACAAAATGAGCATGCTAATATGAAGCTTCCTACAGTGAAAATGTGCACGATGTCTTTATGGTTTATGAAAATTGTCTTTGATGTGAATTAACGTGCGTTCAAATTCGTATGCGTGAAACTGAATGGCTTGTTGATTTCTGGTTGCACTTTTCATATGACACCATTTAAAAGGTTGTTTTCTAATTATAAAGAAGTGTTGCATGGTTATGTGTCATTGGCTAATCAAAAACAATGTAATATTGTTGGAATTGGTGATGTATGTTTAAAATTTGATTCTTGCTATGTTTTGACTTTAAAAATGTGAGGCATGTGCACGATTTATGTAAACGATTTCGTGTGCTTCTCTTGAGGATGATGGTTTAGAGGGAAATGGGGAAAAGCTTAATGAAAATTTTAAAGGGTAACTTGGTAATTTTCAAAGTGTTAAAAAGAAGAAATCTGTATGTTTGCCTTTGCCGAACTTGAATCTAGCTGCGAGTGCAGTCATGTGAATCTTTGTGTGTGGCTCTCGAAATGACAAAAGCGATTTATGGCATAAACGTTTGGGTCATATAGTGCTAAAGGCCTTGAAATTTTGCGGAAAAATGGCTATTTTGGAAAAGATAAATTGTCTTGTATGCCGTTTTGTGATTCTTGTGTTCTTGGCAAACATTCAGAGCGAAATTTTCATTTTCCTCCCACTAATAAATCAGCCTTTTTTGAAATTCTTGAGTATTTGCATGCCGATGTGTGGGGTCTGCGAGTGTTACTACTCATGGTGGTTCTAGGTATTTTCTTTCTGTTATTGATGATTTTTCTACAAAAGTTTGGGTGTTTTTGTTGAAAAACAAATCGATGTGTTTGATGTGTTTAAGCGGTGGAAAACTTTAATTGAAAATCAAACAGGAAAGAAAATTAAAATCCAAGAACCGATAATGGACTTGAATTTTGTAATCAGTTTGTTTGATAATTTGTGTGTTGATTACGGTATTAAACGACATAAAACGGTCCGTATACACCACGATGAAAACGTTGTAGCGAACGTATGAATAGAACTTTACTTGAAAGGGCGAGAAGTATGCTTGCTTGTTCAGGTCTTTCAAAAACTTTGGGGTAAAGTTGTTTTAAGCCGCTTTTGCCTATGTGATTAATCGATCTCTTCGTGTCTTTAAGTGGTAAAATACGAATACTGTGTTTACGGGTAAAGAAATCGATTTTTCTAACTTGAAAGTGTTTGGATGTTCTGCGTTTGCACATCAAAAACTTGATAAACTTGAACTAGGGAATTTGTGAAATGTGTATTTGTTGGTTATCTGAAGGTGTTAAAGGTTATAGGTTGTGGTTAAAATCTCAACCTGGTTTTAAAGTTTTAATTAGTAGGGATGTGACATTTAATGAATCAAATGCCTTGCTTGACTATGCCTTTGTTGCGATTCTAAAAATGGTACACCTAATAAGGTGGAGCATGTTCTAATGTGGATATTTTTCATGATCTTTGTTGTGCATGAAAATCATGAGAATATGCCTGAAAATCGAACTGTTATGCTAAATCGAACTCCGATGTGCATGATTTTGAACTGTTTTGCACGAAAATCATGATGATGTTGTTGTGCATGATGAAATCATTGAAGAAAATGAACCAGAAAATGAAAATCTGCATGATTATCAACTTGTTAGAGATAGGGCAAGACGAAACATTAGGCATCCTGCTAGGTTTGATGATTTTCATATGACTTCATTTGTTTTTAGTGTGTTTGACTCGATCGATAATTCCGAGCCTAAATCTTATGAAGAAGCTTTAAAATCTAAAAATTCTGTTGAGTTATTAAATGCTATGAATGAGGAAATGAATTCTTTGCATGTTAACAATACTTGGATTCTTGTGCCTAAACCTCCTAATTGTTCTGTTGTGGACTATAAATGGTTGTTTAAGGTGAAGAATGAATGTGAATCTGTTAGATTTAAAGCTAGGTTAGTGGCTAATGGATTTACTCAAAAAGAGGGGATAGATTATACATAAATCTTTGCTCCTGTTGTGAAGTTTACGACTGTCCAAATTATGCTTGCATTATGTGATGAGTTTAATTGGGAATTAAAACAAATGGATGTCAAAACTGCATTCTTGCATGGTGATTTAGATGAAAAAATCTATATGCGGCGGCCTATTGGTTTTGTTGATAAAAAGAATCATGATTTTGTTGGTTTACTTAAAAAATCCTTGTATGGCTTAAAACAGTCTCCTAGATGTTGGAACAAGAAATTTGATGATTGCATGTTGTCTTTGAAATTTAAACGAAGTTCTTATGATCATTGTTTGTATTTTAAAGAAGATGCTAAAGTTCCTGTTTTCTTGTTGATTTATGTTGATGATATGTTGTTAATTAGCCCTTGTGTTAAAACTGTTGAGCATGTTAAAAATTGTCTAAGTGTTAAGTTTGACATGAAATACTTAGGAGATGCTAAAAGGATTTTAGGAATGAAAATTTTTCGAGATAGAAAAAACTCTGTGATTTTTCTAAATCGATTTCTTATGTTGAAAAGATTTTGAGTAAATTTTCTATGTCGGATTCTAAACCCGTGAATGTTCCTTTGGTTGGTCATTTTTGTTGAGTAAAGAACAATGTCCTAAAACTCGACCATGATGTTAATTCTATGAAGAATGTGCCATATTCCAATGCTATAGGTTACGTGATGTATCTTATGGTTAGCACTAGACTCGATATTGCTTATTCTACGTGAGTTGCTTGAGTAGATACATGTCTAATCCTAGAATTATACATTGGAATCTTTGTTAAATGGCTTTTGCGATATTTGAAACATTCTTTGAATTACAACAAATTTGCTAAGTGCAAAGATGTGGTTAAATTGAAAGGTTATGTGGATTCTAAATATGCAAATGATAGGGATAACGAGAAAATCAACAACATCTTATGTGTTCACTTTGTGTGGTTCATGTGTTAGTTGGAAATCACAATTACAAACATGTTGTTGCCTTTGTCTACGCATCAATACGAGTATATTCTTTTTTTATGTGAAGCGTTTAAAGAAGCAATTTGGCTTAAAGGCTTGATTTCGAACTTGGTTTTCTTGATGGTAGTGTTGTTGTGTTTTTTTCGGTCAACGGTATTCAATTGTGTAAGAATCATGTTTTTCATGATAGAACTAAACATATTGATGTTAGATTCCATTATATTCATGATATTGTTGCTAAAGGCTTAGTTAATCTTGAAAAATACCTTCTGAATTTAATCCTGCTAATATGAGAACTAAATGCCTGCTTGTGAGTAAATTTCTAATATGTTTAAAAAAATTGAATTTTGATACAGGTGATTGAACAGTTCATATACTTGCTGGTTTTGGAAATGACTTGTTGTGTGCTTGTTATTTCCAGTATTATTGTGTTGTGTGTGCAATATGGTTATTTTACCCTGTCCCTTCTGTGTTATAGTTTGCTTTGTGCTCACTATAACTGTATTCTTGCTGCACTGTGTGTGTAGTGAGAAAAATCGGCGATGATGATAACTGTATTTTTGTTACCCCTGTGTTTTTGTTAAACCGACATTGGGCCAAGGTGGAGAATGTTGTTTTTGTGGCCCAATACTAATTTCTAGTGGTGGCCCATTTACATTCATATCCAATACCTAATAGAGAAGGCCAGCCCCATTGCAACCGACCCAACTCTTGGACCCGGGTCATGTTCTACCCGTCTTGTAAAACCGCGGATCCCCTAAAATCCATCTTGACTGTTCATTTGAGGGTTTCAATCATAACCATTCATATCCCCATTAAAAGGCCTCAAATGAAACCCTAACGTGGTGGACTGTAGCAATTTTTCTTATCTTCTCGATTAGCGGCGCTGAAAATTTCGGACCTTCTCCTCGTTTTCTGGCTCTGGTTTTCTTTGTGAATCCTTGTGAGCTCTTCTTTGTGAGTTGTGAGAGAGGGATTTCTGGTCTTGATTTTGGGGCTGTCCGTCCGACGCTGTGTGCGGTGTTTCCGGGTCTGGTTCTGTTCGGGCTTCAGTCCGAGGTGGTGGGTCTTTGGAGGCGTGGGGTTTGGGTATCTCTTTGTGGGCTGCCCGTTGCTCGGTCCAAGCCCTGGTTTTCTTAAACATTGGTTGGGGTATATTTATCAGTGTCTGAGCCGACGGAGTTGACTCATCTCTTCTCTGTCCTGAGGTGCTTGAAGGAAGATGTTCGGCACTGTGGAACGGAACTGAAACTTGGTGATACCTCTCCTTTTCTCACCTTAAGTTTTTCTGTCCTTTCCTACTTTTACAACTTCTATTTATTTTCTGTTTCGGCCTTGTTGTTGGCAGCGGTTCCGTGCAAATAAGTCAGTCCTCAATCTGGCTTCGGGTCCTCACAGTAGTTCGAGGAAGTTGAGCGGGCTGGTTTGGTATTATTACTGTAGCTTTTAGTTTTTGTAGCTTTTAGTTTTTTCTTGCTTTGGTTCTTGAATGGGAAAATGCCTTCCCTTGTGCGTGTGCATCGCACGACTGCTTTTCCTGGTTTATTGCTTAATTAGAAAAAGGCATGTAATCCCTAATCCCTATCCCGTAGGCTGAATACATTGTAATAGTTTATTAGTTAAAATTATTTGAATCATTATTCGGCTATGGCGTACGGGCTCGACAGCGGGGTCGATACCTAACAATTCGGATAACGGTTAACCGAAAAAAAATTGGTTAATTGAACACCCCTAGTTAGGGGAGCAGCAGTCAAAGCGCGTCTGACATATGCACTTACGTTTTCTGCATGTTGCAGGTGTAAGCGCATGAAGTGCATGCGTTTCATTTTAATTTTTTTTTTAAAAATATAAATTCTGCAACTTGTCTAGGTTATGTCAAAAAACGCATGGGTCTATTGTGCCTTTGCAAAAGGCGCAAATAAGCTTAATTATACAACACAATCAAATTTCGCAATATTTTGTCAATTTATTCTTATAGATGCAATACTTTGTCAAAAAGCCCTAATATTTTACCATATACATGCAATTATTTGAATTTTTTGACTTTATTTGACATACTTTTAGTTGGTTACTTATTACTTTTTTCCAAGGTTGCAGAAATCGCTAGGCGCGCAAGTCGGCGACAGCGGGCGCTAGGCGCTGGGGCGCTGGCGGGCGCAAAAACGGCGCTAGAAAAGCCAGTTTTTATTATTTTTTTTATTTTTTTGTATTTTGGCGATTTTTCCCGATTTTTGGCGATTTATTCCGCTAGACGCTAGCCGATTTTTCCCGATTTTTTCCGATTTTTTTGCGCTTTAGGCGCTAAAGCGGCGAAGCCGATTTTGCCCCAGGCGATTTTTGGCGATTTTCGGAAAATCGGGTGGCCTAGGGGCGCCTAGCGCCTAGTCGCGCCTGGCGGCCGCCAGGCCGATTTTACAACATTGCTTTTTCACATTTGAGATTCATTATCGTTTTATATTTATAATCAAATAAAAAAATATAAAATTATCTCTATTTGATCGGTGAGGCTGTGGTTAAATAGGTCCATTCATTATTTCATTTGAACCTATAATCAACGACAACACCGGCCAATTTGATCATCAATTTCAATTATCAAAACACTATTTTTCACTAATTTATTTTAATAATCAACTTAAAGTGATTATAATGCATGTTTATTGTTTTCAATTATAAGTGTTTTTTCTCATGCGATACATTATTTATTTATATCAATAAATGAAAAAAAAAGACAATAAAAAATCTTTTCTAATTTAATGCGGTCCAAATTTAACCATTAGTCCATTACATTATTACATAATTACAAATATAGAGGATACATAGACAACTTAATATTATTATGAATATTAAGTCCAATTCATTTTCTATTTTTTCATTTTCCATTTTTTCAAAAATAGAGATTGATAGATCGTTTTTTAAAATTAAAGTCAAAAAATTATGAAAAGAGAAAAAGACGGTTGTGGTTTGGAGTTGGAACCTTGAAGCTCCACTTCTGGTTCCGATTCTTATTTTGGAAGAATCAGAACCATGATCAACCTAGGTCATGAAGCAATAATTTCCAGGTAGGGTTGGTCACTGTTCTAGAACTGTCGATCCCGATTCCAAAACTGTCGGTTCCATTCCTCATTTTGGAGGAACCAAAATCGGAACTGTTGTCTCACAGTTCCGATTCCAAAACCGAAACCAACGATTTTGGTTCAGGTTTGGAACTCGGTTCCTCCACGACTCAGGTTCCTATTTTAACTGGAACTGTTGTTTACTTTAGATAAATTTTTTATTTTTTAAAAATGAGTTATGAATTTCAGTTACAAAAGAAAAGTAGAAGGAAGAAAATGACTTGGACTTAATATTCAATTATGTTTTGTATTTAATATTATAATAATATTAAATTGTCTATATATACTATTAGAGTATAGACGAATCAAAGTTCACATAGTTCGCTTACAACATTTGGTTTAAAATGTATCTCATGTAGTTACTAATATAAAATATTATAACAAATATTTAATATTTCTTTTAGCAAATTTTAACCAAAAAACATTAAAAACGTTGGTTTTAACCTTGAAACCAGCTGTTTTAATTCTTCAGTTCCACATATGGTTCTAGCAGGCGGTTAAAACCGCCGATTTCACGGTTTTGAGACGATGAACCGAAACCGGAAGTGATGTACATGGTTTCTATTCCAATTTTAAAACCGTTGACCATGGTTCCAATTTCGGTTTGAAACCCGATTTCTATTCCATTTGACCATTCCTACTAGGGTGTGACAATGAGTGACACGACACGATAACACGACACGAACACGACACGATTACAAACACAATTACAGAGACAAAAATCACGATAAAACACGACACGATATGAACACGAAATTGAAAATTAATTTAAAATCATAATTATTGTTATATTAAAGATTAAATAAAATAAATAACACAAAAATACGATAATGCGACACCAACACGTCTGATAACACACACACCCCTAATTCCTACTTCTAGGTCCATCTTCTCAAGGGAAAAAGCATAAAAAAAAAATAATAATTCTGGTTCTATATTGAAAAATAGTCGCTGACAGGTGTATCTGAAACTGGAACACACTTTTTTGGCGCATTTTAAGACTCTGTTTCACGAGACTCCAAACTCCATTTCTCCACCTTTTCCTCTTCAAACTTCAAAAATCTCATTTCACCACCTTATTTCTCTCGTTTTCACCTTCACCTTCTTGCTCTCTGAACTTGCAAAATCCAAGTGAAGAGAAAAAAGAATTGAAAAATATTTCTTCAACTTTTTTTTTCTGGCTTTTTTTCTTCATCAATTTGATGGGTTTATGTATAATATACCCTACCATGTCCTAAAAGTCCAAAACTCATTACACCCACCTCCTTTAGCTCACCAAATCTCAAATAAACTGAGTTTTTTTTTTTTGTTTGTTTTTATGTTTTTAAAGGAAAAGAAAAATTAACTGAGAGAGAGATAGTTTTGAGGGATTTAAGTTCAACTTCTTGAATTCCAAAGTGGAAAAAAGAAGAAATAGCCATATCTCTTCATATACCTCATTAATTAATTAATATTATACTTTTCCCCAGCTCTAAGATCAGTTAATATTAATTTCAAGAAAAAGAATCTTGTCTTCATCAAGTGGGATTATTTGTTTCAGAGTGAAGAAAAATCAGAGAGCCTTTAAAGGGATGGAGGCGATCCGGCGGCCGCTGGCGAGATCTTCGCTGGTGGCGCTCTTCTTCGTCGTCTTAACTCTCGGCGCGTTCATTTGCACGCGCTACCTTGACTCCGCCGCTGTAAGTTTTTTCTGCTATATACTCGCCGACAGTGCTCAACTACTCTGCTTTGATTTTTTTTAATCTTTAAATGGTCATCTTAATGATGTTTTATTAATTATTAGTAGGGTTTGAATGATTTAGTCTTTTTTTTTTTGGTGACTCGTTTGAATTTTTGGATACTCTAGTGATCTACTCCCTGACAGTATTGACTGTTGAGCGCTAAAAAGTTATTCGGTATATTTTTCAGCTATAACTTTTATTATTATTTTTTGAATTTTACTTACATTAAACCCGATTAAGGTCCCATTTATATAGTTCAATTCTTTTTTTTTTCCTTAAAAAATTCGGCTCTCTCACTAGAGACTCGAACCCACATCTTCACTGAAAAGTAATAGCCGTAGCAACTGAACTAGCTGTGATACTTACATAGTCCAATTTTCCTATGTGGGATTCCCCAAATTTATAGTCCAATTTCTATATTCCTAATTTTTTTTACTTGCATTTACTAATATACCCCTAGGTTTATTATCTTGAATACTGAAATATTGGAAAATGAATTTTTATGGAATATAGTAAACAGTAAGCACCACTATTTTGAAAAGGGAGAATTAGCATTAAATATTGTCAAAACCCACTTCCTCTAACTTGAGCTTGGTGAGTTAATTATAAGAGGTGAGTTTCCATATTGTGGTTAATTTATTTATTTGAATTTATGTAATTACCCAATACTCCCTAAATAAGGGTATTACAGGAAATTTGTTGATGTAATTTGTTTTTCCAATATTTTTCTCCATATGTCTGAAAAGCCAAATTGGAGGGCAATTTGTTTAAATATAGTAAAAATGAAATGAATTCGTCAAAATATGGTAAAATCTGAGAGGGTTGTGATTTTGTTCGTTGGCGTCTGCCTTTGTAAATGCGTGGGGAGTTTTTTTCATTTTTTAATAGGTGCGCGCACATTGTATGTGCGCCAACACTATTTACGGGTGGGGGGTGGGGGGTGGGGTGGGGATTTAATGGGTGGCGCACAAAAGAGGTGTGCCACCCATTTCAAATTGGCTGCAAGTGGGGGGTGGGGGTGGTTATTTTAATTATTTTATATAATAATAAATTAATAATTATCCCATGTAATTAGTTCATATATAACTTTTTAGTTTTTTATCTGTTTTTAACGTGCAATATATCAAATTAATTATTTTTTTACGATCTTCAATTTGACATCCATATTTCATAATTTTGCAAGAAAAAAATACATAGTTATAAATTGGTTACATATGAACTAATTAAATGAGATAATTATTAATTTATTATTATATAAAATAAATCGATGTTCTTTATTTTTTAATCCGAAATTTTTTTTCAAATTTATCAAATCGAGGTAAAAATTTATGATTGTGTATTTAGGGTAAAAATTAGGTGTATTGTCGAATTCTAAATACTATATGTGTATCGTGCAAAAATAGCCTTCTCAAATCGAGACCAATTTATAACTATGTATTTGTTTTCTTGTAAAAATATGCAATATGGATGTCAAATTGAAGTTCGTAAAAAAATAATTAATTTGATATATTGCACGTTAAAAACAAATAAAAAAAAATGAAAAAGTTACATATGAACTACATGGGATAATTATTAATTTATTATTATATAAAATAATTAAAATAACCAACTCCACCCCCACTTGCCACCAATTTGAAATGTGTGGTGCACCTCTTTTGTGCGACACCCATTAAATCCCCACCTCACCCCCATCCCACCCCATTCCCCCCCACCCCCACCCCCACCCCCACCCCCACCCCCACCCGTAAATAGTGTTGGCGCACATACAATGTGCGCTAGTCTATTAAAAAAATGAAAAAAAGCTCCTGGCGCATTTACAGTGTGCGCCAACGAACAAAATCACAACCCTCTCAGATTTTATCATATTTTGACGAATTCATTTCATTTTTACCAAATTGGACTATATAATTGGGACGGAAATGAGTACATTGTTTTGATGTCGTTGAGTGAAGTGGTGGCACTTGTTTTTTTACTAGGAAAACGTATTATAGTACTTGTTTTTACAAGTAACGTGTCAATTCTTTTGGTCCTTTTAAGTTAGGTATAGTAGGGACTAGGACATGTGCTTGCACGTTAATTTTGAGTGAACCAAGATAAATTACTACTATACTCTATATGCATTCTTTTTTTTTTTTTAAGGAAATATTCTGTATGCAATCTTGAAATATGTTCAAATATGTATACACCACAATGTGAGAGGAATTTGAAGTATATACATATACACACACACATATATATATATATATATATATGATTTTTTTTTAGAAAAATCAGCTAAAAATGGGAAACAAATAGTACCCGTGTTCTTAGTTCGATTCTCATCACCACTCCCTTTCCAGGATATGCATTAACAAAAACCCCAACTAAAAATGGTTTTAAGTTTAAGGGATTAACACTCATATAAAGTATTGGGGATCCAAAGTACATTTTTTGTTGTTTTAGAAAAAGTTAGGAAAAACTTTCCGTAAAGGGAGTGAGAAGTTCCTTAATTATATAAAGACTTAATAAGTTTTAACTAAGAAAGGAAAACTTATTTAATACAAATCTCAATTATCTTAAAAGTGTTTCCAACATAGCAAAGGACAAATTGCCTTTTAATTTAATGCCATGACTATATTTGTAAAAAAAATAAAGTAATATAGATACTAATAAAGAAAACTTATTGAGTTGAGATTTGATAAATAAAGAAAATAACATGAGTAACATGGATGTGATTTTGCATTAAGGTTTGTCTTTGACAGATACTTCCCTTAATAGTACAGTTTAATGAATTGATTTGATTAATTGAAAGAAGGGTAAAGGTAAAACCGTAAAAGACATGAGAATCTCTAATATTAGTGATATAATTATGTGTTTTTCGAATATACATTTGATACTAATAAAGTTGCAACCATTTCGGGGGTGGGGTGGGGTGATTTTGTTTTAGGAATAATTACAAAACCCCCCCTAAGTTTGGGCTAATTACAAAAAAAAAAGTTCCAGAGGTTTTCGAAAATTAATGAAAATCCTTGAGGTTTGATTGTGCCCTAAGTTTAAGGGGGCAACTGTAACATTTTGATAAATGTAAGGGAGCTTTTAAAATGTTTTTACATATGAAAGGGAAAATGTAAGACGGATCAAACCTAAAAGTTTTTTTTTTTGTAATTTTCAAAAATCTTTGGGTTTTTTTGTAATTAGCACGAACCTCAGGGAGGTTTTTGTATTTATCTCTTTATTTTAATTTCCCTCTTTTTTCATGAGGAAAATTGTTAGAAATATTATAGACAGTTTAGTGAGGTATGTTTTTTATTTAAAAATTTAAAAAGAGGTCTACTAAGAACGAAAAACAGAGAAAATAAAGCTAAACATGTTATCTTTAATGAAACAATTGAAAAACCACGAGCTTATAGCTCAAGTGGTATCGCTCACCCTTTGTAAGGGTATTGACCGGGGTTCGAATCCGATATCTTTCAGTTTCTTTGAAATTTATCCCCTCCCCTCCAACCAGTACTCCCAACTTATTTAAAAAAATGAAACAATTGAAAAGGATAAAAAAAAATGAGAAACTGAACAATATTGTCCATTATCTTTACAAAGCAAATATTGCATCATTATTTTTTAAGTTTTTCCGGTTATCTTTCAAATAATTGAAATTGTAGAGATGAAAAGACAAAGAATGTATTCAATGGAAAAATGCAGAATGTCTTGGTCACTTTTATACATGCACATGATATTGTTTTCACTTTTGAAATTACACAATGTAGTAGATTTCTGCACCCGGTAGCAAAAAATGTTCTCCGAAAATGGCATAATTACATAAACTACCCATGAGGTTTGGGTTAATTACACAAAAACCCAGAGATTTTTGAAAATTACAAAAAACCTTTGGAGATTTGATTCTGTATTACACTTTATCCCATTCGTAAGCAAAAATATTTCAAACAACACCCTTATATTTGTAAAAATATTATAGTTACCCATACATTTAACACAGAATCAAACCTCAATGGGTTTTTTTGTGATGTTCAAACATCTTTGTGTTTATTTGTAATTAACCCAAACCTCAGGGTAGTTTTTGTAATTATCCCTTCGAAAAAAGCCGAAATCTCAACTGATGTTTGTTTGATGTTTCTTGCAGTTGATGGATAGAACTTCCCCACAAAAATCAATAGTAACCACTAACACAGTTAACAATAACCCTTCTGAAGCTACTCAAACTCACCAAAATCCTCCCAAGACCATAAACATCCCATTAAACTGTTCCCTCGGTAACCTATCTCGAGCGTGCCCGCCAATTACTACCCGTCTAAAATTCGGTCGAAAATAAATACCTTTCATCGACACCACCACCCTCTTGTCCTGATTACTTCCGTTGGATTTCTGACGATTTATGGCCGTGGAGGGAGACAGGTATAACTAGAGAAATGGTGATGAGTGCGAGTCGAAGCGGCAAATTTTCGTTTAGTGATACTCGACGGGAAAGCTTATGTGCAGACATATAGAAAATCGTTTCAGAGTCGAGATACGTTTTACGCTATGGGGGATATTGCAGTTGCTGAGGAGGTACCCGGCAAAGTGCCTGATTTGGACTTAATGTTTGATTGTGTCGACTGGCCAGTCATGAAAAAGGATTTTTCGATCATCCGAAGCACCGAGCCCCACCACCGCTGTTCGATACTGCGGTAATGATTCGACCTACGATATTGTGTTTCCCGACTGGTCGTTCTGGGGCTGGTACGTGTTCTAATTTGTATGATCATGGTATTGATTATATAATCTGGTAAATTACAAAAACAACCTCTGAGGTTTAGCCTAATTACAAAAGAATTTAGTTATCTTTCATAAATTACGAATTCAGTTATCTTTCAAAATTACAAATACTCCCTTGACGCATTACAAATACTCCTCTTGAAGTTTGTTTTTGTTTTACAAATATTCCCTCAATAGGTACAATTTGTAAACTAAAAATAAATGTCAATGGAATACATGTATTTTGAAAGATAACTTATTTTCTTTTGTAATTAGGCTAAAATTCAAGGTAACTTTTATAATTAACTCTATATAACATATTGAACAAAACATCTTAGGCAAACATTGAGTAAAATGATTGATTATTGATTAGGCCTGAGATTAATATAAAACCATGGGAGGCATTGTCGAAGGACCTGAAAGAAGGGAATACGCGGAGTAAATGGACGGATAGGGATCCACATGCTTATTGGAAAGGCAATCCAACGGTTGCCGCCACTCGGATGGATTTACTCAAGTGTAATGTTTCGGACAAACAAGATTGGAATGCTCGAGTCTATGCTCAGGTAAAAACTGCAACTCTACTCGTAGGTTTTTAAGTGCTTCGATACTTTCTTGGGAGGAATGCAAGTCTTGAAGATGAATTTGAGGTCGATGAAAATATTTTTGTCCAAAAACTTACAAATAATCTCAATAATTTCTATCTTTTTGACTTCATTGATTTTCATTTAATTAGCTAATGATTGCATCAAAAGCCTTGTACAACAACAACAACAATAACAAACTAAGCCTTAATCCCACTATGTGGGGTCGGCTATATGCATCGTATCACGCCATCGTTTACGGTCCAAAGCCATATTCTCATTTATATCGCATCAAAAGCCAAGTGCTAAAGTGAATTTGAAAAATAAAATAAAATTGCAGGATTGGTTACAAGAACAGAAACAGGGCTACAAGCAATCAGACTTGGCAAGCCAATGCATTCACAGGTAATATAGCCTCGACTAATGGATATTCACACAAAAACTTTTATCTTGGAAATATGACTCTAGCGCGTCGTCTTTATTATATTTATAATTTAACAATCTCATTCTTGTGCAATCTTCACAGATACAAAATATACATTGAAGGATCTGCATGGTCTGTTAGCGAGAAATACATTCTGGCTTGTGATTCTGTTACGTTACTCGTAAAGCCTATCTACTATGATTTTTCACGAGAAGTTTGATGCCTTTGAAACATTATTGGCCAATTAAGGGCGACAACAAGTGCAGATCCATTAAATATGCAGTCGACTGGGAAATACCCATCAACAAGAGGTAATTTCCCTCTTGTTTTTCTCAGATTACCAATTCACCACCCCACAAACAAAAACACAGAGAGTAAAATCACGGGTTGATTACAAAAAGTACCCGAGATTTCTCCTAATTACAAAAAACTCCAATTATCTTTCAAAATTACCAATACACCCTTAAGACATTACAAACACCACTTTAAGGTAGTTTCTATTTGCATATCAAATACCTTCCGGGTGCAATTTGCAAATAGAAACAAATGTCAAGGGATATTTGTAACTTTGAAAAGATAATTGGATTTTTTTTGGTAATTAGACTGTACCTCATGTATTTTTGTAATTAATCTAAATATCACAAAACTCAGGAGGTGTCCGAGGAGGTGTCCGGGTTCATGT
The DNA here is from genome assembly GCA_016081115.2 of Rehmannia glutinosa. Taxonomy (NCBI): domain Eukaryota; kingdom Viridiplantae; phylum Streptophyta; class Magnoliopsida; order Lamiales; family Orobanchaceae; genus Rehmannia; species Rehmannia glutinosa. The sequence continues at coordinate 356,316 of JABTTQ020002838.1, forward strand.
GTCGTGTCGAGACATAAAATTCATGTTATTTGTGTCAGATTTTTCAATCCTAACCCAACCCATTTGATTAGTCGTATCAGATTTCTCAATCCTAACTCAACCCGTTTATTATTCATATTTTTGGATCGACCCAAAATTACCTGTATATATTAAAAATCTATATTATTCCTCTATTTATATGAGTTATATGGGCCGTGTGAGTTAATTTCAATCTAAACTTATATTTACGCCATTTGATAATTTTTTAAATTCAATTCTTTATTCGTCTAACAGGCTCAGGCCATTGGCAAAGCCGCAAGCAGTTTCATTCTAGACGAGTTGAAGATGGATTATGTTTACGACTACATGTTTCATCTCCTGAGCGAATATGCCAAGCTCTTAAAATACAAACCGACTGTTCCTCAGAAAGCCGTTGAACTTTGTTCAGAGTCGATGGCTTGCCTTGCAAAAGGGTTCGAGAAGCAATTCATGACCGATTCATTGGTTAAAGGTCCGGCTATTTCTGAGCCGTGCACGATGCCTCCGCCTTATGACCCTGCATCTCTTCATTCTGTTATTGAAGGAAAAGATAGTGGCATAAAACAAGTAGAGACTTGGGAAAAAGAATATTGGCAGAGTCATAATAAGCAAATGTAGAAACTATGAAAATTGTTCTTCTTTGTTTCTTACATAGATTATACAAATTAAGGAATATATTCTCAGTTTCTGTTGTTATGTTCATTAGTCTTATGTAATTGTCCAAATTGCTTTTCAAATTTGATTCTAAGGTTTAGATGAGGAAGATTTGCTTGTTCTTGGTTTTGGATTTCATGTTTTGAAGATAAAAAATGGGGTTAACTACAAAAACTATCCCAAAAGTTTAGTTTAATTACAAAACTACCTAGCTGTCTTTTAAAATTATAAATACCCCCATAACATTTATTTTTGTTTTACAAAATGCACCCTCAAGACGGAGTTATATGTTTTGCAAAATAAAAAACTTCTGCTTTTAGAAGATTTTGATTTTAAAATAGCAAAAGTAAAAGAAGTTGAGAATTAGAAGTTGGTATTGTTTGTTAATATAATTAGAAGTTTAGAATTGGAAATTGAGATGAATAAGTTACAAAAGTGTTTATTCATTTGTAAAAGTCAAACCAGAAACAAAATGAGAAATTAAATCATCAATGTCACTGCTTTTAAATTTTGATTAAATGAAGCAGAATTAGGATCATAAGTTAACATTTGCAAATACTAAAAAATCACTTTTCAGTCAAGAAGTAAGAAGCACTTTTTTTTAGTAATTGCAAATACTCCCATAAACTTTTAAGGGGTGTTTCTAACACTTTAAGAGGATATGTGTAATTCTGAAAGACAACTGGATTTTTTTTAAATTAGCCTAAACCTCAGGGCAGTTTTGGTAATTATATCTAAAAAAACATTTAAGAACTTACATTCATGGCTTTGAAACAATACAAAGTCAATCCATAAAAGAAAGAAGTACAAATGTCTTAAACCAAGACTAGGAATTGTGCCAGACCCAGACAGGTGAATACACTGTTGAGTTTGATGATCAGGGATTTACTACAACATAATATTACATTAAAACTGAACAACACAGCATAATGGAATGCTACTAAAACATGAAAACAACCCAAGTTTTTTTTCTTTTGGAACATGAACTCAAGATACGAGCGAGCAACGTAACAAAGATGACTGTCGTTGTATTCAGAGTGCGCGTGCTTTTATGATGTCAAAGCTCATTTCGCTGGGATCTGTTGCTTGCAGTTCAACTTGGATCCCATCCAATTCCCTCTTAAATCTATCCTTTGAGCTGGCGTAGACCATCTTCATTCTCACTTTTGATGTATCGGGTGACCTAAAGACCAAGAAAATTAAGTAGTCATAGCACAAGCAAAAAGTAGCTGAGGATTAGAAGTTGATGATGTTTGCAAATAGAAGTGAAAGTTGAATAAAGTTAGAAAGCAGTGTTAGGTGAATAAGTTATAATAGTGGTTTATTTGTGTGCAAAAAGAAAACAGAAGTAAGAAATCTAGAGGTAGTGTTTGCAACTCTAAAAATAAGTGATTCTAAGCTTCTAGCCGGAAAAAAATGAGTATTTTTTTCAACAAGAAGCTGAGAATCATTTCTTTTTAGAGCTTACAAACACTCCCAAAGCACCCATCCCCCACTTTTAGTTTTTGATTAAATTATGTAGAAATAGAAGCAAAAGTTAATATTTGAAAACACTAAAAACTGACAATCACTTTTTTTTTTAAGTATTTGCAAACACTCCCTAAAACTTGGTGGCTTGAGCTCAAAAACAAAGCCAAAAATAATTGTTTCAATACACTACCATAAACATGCCTATATGATATTACATATATGTATCATATATTACAGACCAAATACATCATTTACAACAAACACTTACCCTTGCAACTTAACTAAAAAAATAAACTAGCATAGTCACCACAACTGAAAAACATAAAAATAAGCCTTATTTGCCATTTAAATTCTCATATCAGCACATGCAATCATATAAAACTACCAAACCAAAATTTTCTGATGCTATCAACAAGGTAGAATTAAATTTATTACCATGCGATAAAGAAGATCTTGCTCTTCTGGCAGTTTTCGTTGGTGGTGAAGTCGAAATCAAAGACAGCATAGCGGCACTCATCAGAAGGAAGAGAGTTAGTGAAATCCTCGTAACTCTCCTCAGGGCTGCCGAGTTTCTCCACCACCACCTGTTGACCCTCGATCTTGAAGATGATGAAACGGTAGTTTCTTTTGGCTTTTAATTCCAAGAACTTCAGCTTACATTCATCCTCCACTGCCATTCCAGACGCAGCGTTCGCCTAAACCAAGACGTCATAATACATGGAAACAAACGTTACCAAATAATTTCTGAGCACCACAGGCCAGTGATTGGATCCATATTCATCTCCTTGTAACATAGCTCAATTCAGAATCATATCTATAATTAATTATAAAAACTACCCATTTCAAAATTACAAATACCTCCATAATTAAGGTATTACAAACACTCCCTTCAGATTTGTATTTACTTAGCAAATATCCCCATTGAGGCTACAATTTGTAAAAAATCATTGTGGTATTGGTTATTTTTAAAAATAATTGAATTTTTATGTAATTAGACTGAATCTTAACAATATCTTTTGTAATTAACCCTGTTTACAATGTTTTTTGATGATACAATCTTCAAAGCATAATGCAGAACGCTCTCATAACATATGCCTAATTATCTTTGTCTTTGTGGAAGAAAAGCCTAATTCCGACTAATATCGTTTTCTCAATTCCTTCTTTCAAGCGCTCGGACAATTCCTTCGTCTATTCTTGGAAAAAAAGCTACAAAATTACTCTGAAACAACTCATACAAGCTACAACCGAAACAGAAATATGATCCCGAAGATAATGAATCTGGCATGAAACTTTATCTCAATATTTCTTCTCCAAATCATTGTCATCTTTTGAGATCAGAATAAAATTCCATAAGTCTATTCCATTCTAAGATCATGAACCATAAACATACACATGTTCATGCAAATTTCAGTTATCAATAACAAAAAAACACAAAGATGAAGAAAACACGGCAAAAACAACGATATCTATTCACATTTTCTTCCAAAAAAAAAAAACACTCAACAATCGTATCAAGCATTTCGTCAAACAGATGGTGGGGGATTACCATTTTGCCTTCAAATCAGGATAAAGAAAACCTGCAAAAAAATGATTGAGAACAGCTGAACAGGGAAGTGAAGATTGAAGGAGAGAGGAGGAATCGCATGGATCCTTGAAATTTTGAGGGGAATGAGGAGGTTGGCTGTTTTAAAAACCAGAGAGAAATGCGGGGGAAGAAGAGATAAACAAAGGGTTAAGAATTGTCTATACTCTCTCTTCGGTTCATAATTTCCCCTAAAAATAACCAACTTTTTATTTTTATTTTTATTTTAATTATCTTCCTCCATATTTTCATTCATAATATTAGAACATGCATGTGTATGAAACTCTAGGAAGCATGAACACTTCTCTAAGGTTGTCATACCCGTATTGGATACGTGTCTGATATGATACTTTGTCCGATACTTCATGGATACTTCGTGAATACATCTGCACATGGAAATAAATAAAATTTATTCTAATGTTCATTTTTTCAATAATTTTTTTGTGTATCCACACGAGTTATCACATTTTCAGATTTGAATGTTTGTGAAATTTTAGTTTTTTATGCTCGTAACATTATTCTTTTAATTGTACTTAATGACGTCGTATTTTCAATAATATAAAAATATATAATTTTATTACATATATACTTAGTACGTAAAGTTTTAATATTTGAGGCACCCTTCTTATGAGTTATTTGTAGGTTGGCAATTAGAGTTGCTTGTTTACCAAGCCAAGCTAAAACTCTAGCTAACACATGGACTTAGGTTAATTACTCATTTTTGTCACACACCTCCCAAATTATATTGATCCTATTCAATATGGCAAATCTAGTCCGTATCAAGTATCATATCCATGCCCCTATCTGTATCAATGCTTCATAGATGAAATTTAGTTACGTCTTTATTTGATTGGAAAAAATCATATAATTATATTTTAGAGTTATATGACTCAAGATTTAATGATATAAATATATGATATATTTTAATTTAAAAAAATCTTTAGTGAAACCATTTACGTAAGTATTTTTTTTCAATCTTTCTACAAAAATATCAAGGATAATGGGGCCACCATAATTCCCTTTAATATCCCAAATTATAAATACTTGGCAAACAGTGTTCTAAAAAATATTAGTCGCTAATTAGACGACAAGTTGAGGCCTAACGCCTAACCGGAGCTTGGCCGAGGTTAGGCTCCATGCCCGCTTAGGCGATACATAATCGAAGAAAAATGTAGACGGACAAGGAGAATCTAGCGCCTAGGTGGGGACTAATCGGAGCTAAGTGTAGTGGTGACAAGTAAACTGATAAGAGAGTAGTAATTGGAAATAACAGCACATGTTACACTAAATTGTCAATCTTAATTAAGATTTTTTTGATGCTAACTAAGTTTAAGTCCCATGATGCCGTTATAGATTGCACAAGTTAAAATACAATACAAGAATAATCATTTTTGGACGGTAAAGTTAGTCACTATATGTATGATGAATTTCGTCCCAATTATAACATTTTTTTAGTAAAATTACAAAGTCCTGATAGAAATGGAATAGGTGAAATTTGATCCCAAATTAATAGTCTAGTTTACAAATGCTCAAACCAACTAAGCTACAAACAATATTCTCGTCCCAATTTTAACATGTTAGTGACAACATTAGCAGTCATCACTAGGTCGTGGCTATAAATACCGAGACTAAAAGTGTGAACATATGATTACCATAATTATCACTACAACAATCTTTGTAACTCGTGATTGGAAACAAATGTTATCATCTTAAATATCTTTGTATCTTCAGTAGAATTGATCAATGATTGTCGTTCTAAATCCCTGAAATGGTTAAATTTTGATTGAGTTAGAACATGATCAATATTTATCACTCACACATGATCTGTACTGAGTCCGTTGTACTTGGTGTTGAGTATGAGTCCGTTGTAGTTAATCTTACTACTCGTGCAGATCCTTTAAATCTTTTGAAACTCATTGCATCCTTCAGCACATGAAATACGGATTGTTCGACAATTTGCTTCAAGTGATGATATGAATATAAATCCAAATGTGAATCTGACAACCAAAAAGCCTCAATACTCTCGTGACAGACAAGTTATTTCTCAGTTTTAAGGTGACAGAGGTGGTGGTTTTCGTGATAGAGGTAGATTTGATCGTGGCTCCAGATTCACTTGTCAACTTTGTGGCAAGCCAAATCATTTAGCTACAAAATGCTATAAGCGTTTTGATATAAATTTTGCTGGATATGATAACATTCCTGTTATTCCTCAAGCACATCAAGTTGTTGCTTCTATTCCAGACCTTAATTGTGATGTTGGCAGTCAATTTTTCTGGTGGCTCAAATTGGTTTATGGATAGTAGTGCTACTCACCATGTCACTTCACATCATCAAAATATTGATATCCGAGCTGACTACAAAGACAAGGACAAACTTGTTGTTGGTAATGGCTCAAACCTCTCTATCTCTCATGTTGGTTCTACTTTAATTCCTATATCCTCGAAATCTCCTCTTTTACATAATATCTTGTGTGTTCCTAAAATACAAAGAATCTTGTCATTATTTCTAAATTCACTAAAGATAACTCTGTATTCATTGAGTTCCATGATTCCCTTTGTCTTGTTAAGGACAAGACTTCCGCAAGTGCTGCTTAAAGGTGCTTTGTAATAAAGTCTTTGTCAATTGGATCTTTCTCACCTGTCATCATATATCAACACTTCTGTTTCTCATGAAAAGAATCACTCTGCTCTTCAGTGTAATTCCTCTTCAATTGTTTCATGTAAACCAGTTTTTCCAGCTGCTCTAACTTGTAATATAGCAAATTCTGATGTTGTTTTTGTGGCGTAATAAACTTGGACATCCTTGTAATGCTGTACTTACAACTATTCTCAAACAATTAACATTTATGCTGATAATAATAAGCACTTTTTTAGTGATGCATGCAAATTAGGAAAACAACACAACATGTCTTTCCTTTTGTTCCCACAAAAACTTTTACACCCTTTCAATTGCTTCACACTGATGTTTGGGGCCCTGCTATAATTGTATCCAGTCAAGGTTACAAATATTATGTCCATTTTGTAGATGACTTCACTAGATACACCTGGATTTTTCCTTTATAAACCAAATCAGAAGTTCTTCATTCTTTTCTTAAGTTTCAAGCCATGATTGAAAGATAATTTCCCTTTAAAATTCAAGCTATTCAATCAGATTGGGGGAGGGGGGTTGAATACAAGTCATTAGTTTCTCATCTTCAAAGATTTGGCATTCATTTTAGGCATCATTGCCCTCACACTCATCCTCAAAATGGAAAAGTTGAAAGAAAGCACGAGCACATAGTTGAAATGGGCTTGGCTTTTCTTGCTCAAGCTTCTATTCCTTCTCTGTATTAGTGGGATACATTTCACAAGGCTGCATACACCATTAACAGAATCCCTTCTCCCATTCTTTCCAATCTTTCACCTTTTCAGCTTCTTTTTGGTAGTCCTCCAGATTATACATTTCTTAAAACTTTTAGGTGTACCTGTTTTCCATACCTCAGGCCTTACTATTCTCACAAACTACAATTCAAGTCTACTAAGTGCATTGGTTACTCTCTAGATCACAAAGGTTATAAATGCCTAAGTCCTACATGTCGATTATACATAACTAGGACAGTTAGCTTCAATGAGGCTGGATTTCCTTTTCCACTGCTATGTGCTAACAAATCCTCTGGTTTCATCCTCCTATGTTTCTTCATCTCTTCCAATACTTCCAACTCCTCCAACTTGTCCTGCTCCTGCTCCAAATTTCCCACCTACAGCTTCCAAATCCCCTGTTGCACACTCTAATACACCCTCAATCAATCCATCTTCGGTTCCAGATAGTCCTCTTCCTTATCCTGAGCATACATCTGTTATGCCTCATGTACCATATTCCTCCCTCTCAAATGCCCATCCCATGACCACTAGATCTAAAAGTGGCATTCATAAGCCTAAAGTTTTCACTCTTGTTGTTCAACAAGAGCCATCTACTGCACAACTTACTTTGTCTGACCCTAAGTGGAAAAATGCTGTGGATATTGAGATGCAGACTTTATATAAAAATAACCCTTGGAGCTTGTTCCTTTTGATGATACTTTGAATTTGATTGAGCATAAATGGGTGTTCAGAATAAAATATAATCCTGATGGCTCCATAAAGAAGTACAAGGCGAAGATAGTTGCCAAGGGATTTCAACAAACTCCTGGAATTGATTATTTTGAAACATTTTCTCCAGTTGTGAAGGCAGTCACTATCAGGTTGATGTTTCCAATGCTTTTCTAAATGGTGACCTAACTCACAATGTCTATATGACTCAACAAGTTGGCTATATTGACAGTTCTAAGCCTACTCATGTGTGCAAGCTTATCAAAGCTTTATACGGTCTCAAGCAAGCCCCCCAAGCATGGTATGCAAAGTTGAAAATTTTCTTGATTAGTTGGGGTTTTAAGTCTTCTGCTTCATATCACTCATTGCTCTTTATGAAAAGTGCAAAGGGTCTCTTATTGGTATTTGTCTATGTTGATGATATTTTGATAACTGGTGATGATTCTACTCTAATAACTCAGTTTATTGGTGATCTTGACAACAAGTTTTCCCTACATATTCTAGAAGAAGTGAATTATTCTTTTGGAATTGAAGCTCACAATTTGTCTAATGGGGGAGGGGGGTTCCTTCTAAATCAAACAAAGTACATACATGATCTTATTAAGAAGACATCTATGCTTGACTACGAATTGTGCCCCTACTCTTTGTGATGCACCAACTCTTTATAGGAGTACAGTTTGTGCCCTGCAATATCTTACTCTCACTCGACCAGATATCTCATTCTCAATTAACAAACTCAGCCAGTTTATACATTCTCCCACTCAACATCATTGGCAAGCTTGTAAGAGAGTTCTTTGTTATTTGAAAGGTACATAATAACTATTGGAATTTTATTCAAACATGTTGTCAATTTGTTCATGGAAGGATACGTTGATGCTGATTGGGCTAGTTGTCCGGATGATCGACGTTCTACAAGTGGTTTTTGTATATTCCTTGGTCCTAATCTTGTTGTTTGGAGTTCTAAGAAACAATCCGTGGTAACTTGAAGTTCTGCTGAATCTGAATACATAAGTCTTGCCACAACAACTGTGGATTTAGTTTGGATTCGTTCTCTCTTTTCTGAGTTAGGAATCCAAATACCTCAACCCTCTGTTCTATGGTGCGATAATATGAGCGCAATATCCCTTACTTCTAATCCGGTTTTTCATGCCAAAGCAAAGCATATCAAAATAGATATTCACTATGTTCGAGAGAAAGTTCAACAGAAGGAATTAGATGTTCAATTTGTACCATCAGAAGATCAAATTGCCGATTCTTTCACTGAGCCTCTGTCTGTCGCCAGGTTCAAGCAGTTGTGTTGCAAACTTAACTTAGCCCAACCAAGTTCGGTTTCAGGGGGAATTATTGAATATACTATAGATACATCAGCATAACAAGATTAACTAAGTCTGTTTAGAAGTTAGTTAGACTTAACAGTAGTTATTATTCTGTTAGTTAGTGTTAACAGAGTTTGTTAGGTTAGCTCTAACTGATTGGTTTCTCAGCTTGTATAAATAAATTTCTCTTGAGTCTGATTCAATACAATTGAAATAATACAAATCATTTCTCTTAACTCTGTTATCTAACAATATATACATCTAAACAATAAATCACCCATGTTCATCATGTTAACACATGCCACTGATCTAAACAAGTGGAATAGGAAGTTAGATAGAAATTATATATGGAATATGAAATCTAAATCAGTTAGAACACTTGATAATATGCATGTCCTAATCACGTCTGATCCTTTACATCGTTTGATCCATGTAAAGGATTTTGAGGATACAGTTGGAAAGAAAGGATAACACCCCCTATCAAATTGAATTTCATTGAAAATGACGGGCAATACTTATTTCTATTTTGTTTAGGGTAGATCAAGGGAGGGACACACAATCATACAAATATATTACATTTTTAAAAATAGACGGCAATATCTAAAGCAATTATCAAACAAAAAGACGTGTAAATCGATCATAAAAAAAGAGTAAAAACTAAAAAAAAAAAATTATTATTGGCCATTAATTATATATATATATATATATATTTGTATCAGGTCTGAAAACTGGACCATTTATTGGACATTATTTTCAAAATTCTGAAAACATATTTTGGAAGAATTCATTTTTCTTAGTGAAGTTGGAGAATTTACGGATAACAAAAGTGTGCTTGGATGTTTTAGGGGTATTTAACTGATTATGGCATTTGCCAAATTTTATTGCAAATGTGGGGTGAATTTGATGGGTGTTAGGAAAGTAGGCGCTAATGACATTAGCGCCTACTGTTAAGATCATTTTTTTTTGGGGGGGTGGGGGTGGGCTGACACTTCATGCGCTAGTCAAACTATCGCATGCTGCAAAAATCTGCATTTCTTCTCAACCCGCTTTTCTCCCTTAATGAGCTTTGTACAACTGTCATCCCCAACCAACCACAACCAACTAGGGTATAAATGAATCAAATCGAGCAGTATATAAATATATTTTATTCGTATTGGCCTCGTTTATAGAATATTTTTATACGATTTTTGTATATTCAAATACAAAAACTGATTCTTATTCTTATTTGAAATATATAAGAATTAATTTGAATATTTATATTTAAAATTCTAACCTATTTTTAATTATACTAAGGCAATTTTTAACCAATTGATATATTTATTTAATCTAATAGATATATTTCATTTACTGGAGTAGTCTAACAAAATATATAAGACCAACTCAATATATAATACTAAAAAATTCTCTACAATTTTTCTTCTCCGAAGAATCTATATTTTCTCAATGTGTATATTTTCATATCATTTTATCGTGCGATCAGTTTATTTGGAGAAAAATTCTTTTGGAGAAAAATTCTTTTGGAGAATTCTAAAAAACATTGTAGAGAATTTTAGAGTATTATATATTGAGGTGGTCTTATATATTTTGTTAGACTATTCGATTATGAAGCGTCAATTTGTGACACGACACGATAGCCTAATCTGAACCTAACACGAATTTAACGGTACATGTACAACCCCGCGAGGTTCGAGTCAAAATCGGTCGGACCGCGGTTAACACGGAAAATAAATAAGTAAGGTCGACGCGTATCGATATGATTGACCTATTTAACCCATTTAATTGTATGTTAGAATATATCACGGAAGGTTTTTGTTTGGAAGAAAATGGCTAAGTGTTTAGGATTAGTCGATGCTTGATTTAGAATCGAGTCTCGCAAGACGAAAACACCCCGTATACAAGTCTTAACGGATTCCCGCGCCCTAAGATACAACGACTATTTACGTCTCGAGTTTACAACACTTGCAAACTCGAAACACATGAACAAGCGAAGTGTTTTGACTTTCAAGCTATTGAAGTAATGGGATAATCAATATGCTTTGTAATGCAAATGACCGATTTTAATCGATAATTAGTATCCAAAATTATTTGTAGGGGCTTCAATAATATAGGCAATGAAGTGCCCGTCTGAGGAAAATCGTGTCTGCAGGCTCGAGCAGGCACCTTTGCCTTTGAGCAGAGGCCTGCGCGCGGGAAGCACGACCACGCACGGGCCGTGCGCTGCGCCGTCTTGTTGGCGTGAAAAGTTAAACACCGAAGATGACCGGGGACGCACAGTACTCCGGCCGTGCCACTGGATCGAAACGGCCCGGTAGCACGACCCTACCGCATGGGTCGTGCTCTGCCTGCGTCTTGTGGCCGATCCTCCTCCCGAGGTTGAACTTTGTTAATTAATTACAAAATTAATTAAAACTATTTAATTAATTACAAAAATTAATTAAACATTTAATTTTAAAGGTTTTTGGTCCAAAAAGAATAAGGGCCTTGACGCCCAAGCCCACGACCCGACCCGAGTCGAGTCGGCGGGCGGGCGGCGGCGCACGCGTGTTTGCTTTGAACCAAACCCACAAATATTTAGGTCTTCACCCCTTTAAAAACGTGGGTGCCCCCGAGGCCCAAACCCGTATGTCCAACTTAGGATAAATAAAGTGTGCAACTTTGCCTCCTTTTTCCTATGTGGGATGGAGCATCTCTCCCCCACATTTTCCATTTTTCATACCATTTATTTGTATTAAGTGGCTAACTTCTAGCATTAATTTCTCATTCACCGGAATCGGTTTGAGAAATTCAAATTCTATTCTCATCTATTCTCTTAGTAGAATTTTTACAAATAATTTAATTCCATTTATCACAAATGGAAACCACTTAATTATTTGGTCAAAATCGGGTCAACACCCAATTTATCAAGAACCAAATTCCAACAATCCCCACATGAATGAAATTAATGCATGCGTGTATGATTGAAAGTCTCGCGAATCGTTATTGCATTAGGATAGGTAGCTTGTGGCTTTGAACTTTCCTTAGTAAAATACTATCGGTTTACTAGCATTTGCTTAGTGACTCGATGTTTTGAACTACTCGGCCGTTTGTGTAAACCAAGACAACGAGATTTACACTGATAACAACTCTAACACTTGTTATTCTCATGTTGTGCCCATTTCTACTGGACAATATCTTAGGTTCATAAGTGTTTCTTTTGAAGCAACCATTACTTCTCACTTATATAGGTGATCTCCTATTGAAGAGTATCCATAATACTCCACCTTTCGGTATATGAATCATTAAAAGTCTTAAACTTAACCTCACCACATTCGGCGGGTTTACATTCACTTGGATGTATCGAGAATGAGCTAACACATTTTCAAGTGTTCGGATTGAACATTCATAACTTAGTTTTCCCATTAAACCAAGGTCTTGGGATCTCCAATTCTCAAGATTGGGTTACCGCTATGAACATTCTTTAAGTTGTGGATTTCAAACCCATTCCCCTTAATAGTTTATACGAGTTGATCTCGATTTATGCCTTTCGTAGCGGATCGCAAGGTTTTCCTTTGATTTTACGTAGTCAACCGAAATAACCCCATTCGAAATCAAATGTCTAATGGTATTGTGTCTTCGACGTATATGTATACAGACTTACCATTATACATACATCTTGCTTTGTGCCCTTCAGATTCTTTGATTGACTATCACAGTGTATCATAACAGCAGACACATGCTTATTCCAACACGGAATATCCTCTAGGAAGTTTCTAAGTTGTTCTGCTTCTTCTCCAGCTTTATCTAAAGCAATGAACTCGGATTCCATAGTGGATCGAGCTATGCACGTCTGCTTAGAAGACTTCCACGACACCGCTCATCCACCTATTGTGAAAACAAATCCACTTGTGGATTTGGAGTCTTTATTGTGCGAAATCAATTGGCATCACAAAGTATCCTTCTAATCTTGCTTTGGATATCTCGTATAAAGTATTCCATAGTTCATGGTATACTTTAAATATCTAAGTACCCTTGTCACGACTTTCCAGTGATCCGTACTCGGGTTACTTGTGAACCTACTCAGTTTACTCACTGAATATGCAATGTCTGGAGGTGTACAATTCGTTAAGTACATCAGACTACCAATCACCCTTGCATATTCCAGTTTAGAAACTGGTTCGCCTCTATTCTTGGCCAAGTGTAGACTTAGATCTACATGTGTCTTAGCCGGAGGATTATCAAAAACATTAAACCTTCTAAGTATGCTTTCGACATAATGGAATTGTGACAAGACAATTCCATCTGAAGTCCTAGAGATTTTAGTTCCTAATATAACATCAGATAATCCCATATCCTTCATGTCAAAGTTCTTCTTCAACATGTTCTTAGTATTCACGATTAAATCATGACTACTACCCATGATCAACATATCATCCACATAAAGGCATACTATGACGTAATCATTTGTAGTACCTTTAATGTAGACACACTTGTCACATTCGTTGATCTTGAAACCGTTTGACTTCATAGTCGAGTCAAACTTTTCATGCCATTGCTTAGGTGCTTGTTTTAGTCCATAAAGTGATTTAACAAGTTTACACACCTTTCGCTCTTGACCGGGTTCAACGTACCCCTCGGGTTGTTCCATATAAATCTCCTCTTCAAGTTCCCCATTCAAGAAGGCAGTCTTAACGTCCATTTGATGTATCTCAAGGTTATGCAAAGTCTGCAATATTAATGAGAACACGAATGGACGTAATCCTCGTGATAGGAGAATATGTATCAAAGAAGTCATATCTCTCCTTTTGTCTAAACCCTTTAGCTACCAATCGGGCTTTATACTTGTCACTTAGATCCATCTGCTTTATACTTCCTTTTAAGGATCCACTTGCATCCCAAAGCTTTGCAACCCGGTGGGAGATCAACCAACTCCCAAGTGTGATTTTGCATGATGGAATCTATCTCATTATTGATAGCTTCTTCCCAGAGAGGAGCTTCTGGACTAGATAATGCTTCTTGAATAGTTCGGGGTTCGTTTTCTAACATATAAGTTAGAAAATCGGGACCAAAAAAGACTTAGCTACTTTTGTCCTTTTTTTGCGTCTTGGTTCCTCTTCATCATCACTTTGAGGTAACCTTGCGGTTTCATAAGTCCATTTACTCAAAATTTCTTTCTTTCCGTTCTTTGTTCAGAAAGATATTCTCGAAGAATACAACATTTCTTGATTTAATGATCACACCTTCATTTATATCAGGAATAGCCGACTTGTGCACTAAAAAGCGATATGCACTACTATTGTTAGCATATCCAATGAAAGCACAACTGATTGTCTTTGGACCGATTCTAACTTGTTTCGGCTTAGGTACTTCAACTTTAGCCAAACACCCCCACACTTTGAGGTATTTATATGACGGTTTCGTCCTTCCATAACTCATATGGAGTTTCGTTTTTACCTTTGTGTGGGATCTTATTAAGAATGTAGTTTGCAGAAAGTATGGTTTTCCCCCACAAGTTTTGGGGTAAGCCAGAACTTAACAACATCGCATTCATCATCTCCTTAAGAGTACGATTTTTGCGTTCTACGATACCATTTGATTGAGGTGAGTAAGGTGCAGTCGTTTGATGAATTATACCCGCTTCCGAGCAAAATTCTTCAAACGGAGCAACATACTCTCCGCCTCTATCACTTCGAATCATCTTAATTTTCAAATTAAGCTGATTTTCAACTTCATTCTTATAAATTTTAAAAGCTACTAAAGCTTCATCTTTGCTTTTCAAAAGATATACATAACAATATCATGTGCAATCGTCTATAAATGTTATGAAGTACTTTTTCCCACCTCGAGTTTGCACAAGTTTTAAATCACACACATCTGTATGAATTAATTCGAGTGGTTTGGTACTTCTCGTTACCGAATGAAATGGTACTTTGGCCAATTTTGCTTCAACACAAATTTCGCATTTGTCTTGTGAATCGGTTTTAAACGTAGGTATTAATTCCATATTCACTAACCTTTTAATTGTGTTGAAGTTTACGTGTCCTAATCTATCATACCATAAATTAGAACAATCCAACAAGTAAACAGAAGTAACGTTTTTATTCTTCACCTATTGGCGGAAAACAGACATTACAGACATTTTGAACATGCCCTTATCAAGGTAACCTATACATAAAAACTGATCATTCTTGGTCATTACAAACTTGTCGGACTCAAACACTAGTCTAAACCCGGCCTTGCTAAGCAAAGGACCGGAAACCAAATTCTTACGGATGTCCGAGACATGCAGCACATCCACAAGCGTAAGCTCCTTCCCAGAAGTCATCTTGAGCACCACTTTTCCAAGCCCAACTATGTTGGAAGTCGAAGAGTTCCCCATGAACAACTTCCTTCCATTAATCGGAGTGTAGGAGGAGAACATCTCCTTGTCGGCATAAATGTGACGAGTAGCCCCGGTATCTATCCACCACTCCCTTGGGTTATCCACCATATTGGCTTCAAACACAACGGCGGATAGATCGAGCTCAGGCAAGTCTATTGAACCGACTTGTCCTCCGTCACATGGCTTGTTGGTTGCCACCTTGATTGCCCTTCTTCGGTGTCGACAATCTTTCGCCATGTGGTTCGATTTGCCACGATTTGTAGCAATTACCCTTGAACTTTTTGGCCTTTTTTTTTCTTCGGAGTGCTTGCATTTCTTGCTAGTGCTCGATTCTACAAGATTAGTCTTAGCCTCCATTCGGACTTCTTGGATTTCACATCCGATTTAGGTTGTCTTCTTCGATCGGCCGAATACTCAGATCCTCAAGTCCCATCTCTTTGCGCTTGTGCTTGAGGTAGTTTTGAAATCCTTCCACAATGGCGGCAACTTTTCGATAATTGTAGCCACTTGAAAGGATTCATTCAAAATTATCCTTCGGGACACTAAGTCGTGAAGGATGATTTGAATCTCTCGAACTTGGCGATCACCGTCTTGGTGTCAACCATTTTGTACTCTAGGAATTTGCCGACAACAAATTTCTTTGTGTAAGCATCTTTCGTCTTGTAGTTCTTCTCCAAGGACTCCCCGATTCTTGGGCGTCTTGAACGTCTTATAGGCGTTGTATAGAGTGTCGTCGCCAGCCCGCGTTCAAGACGTAGTTGCGACATAGAAAATTGTTGTTATGCCAAGCATCCACAACGATTCTCCGGTTGTTGTCAACTTTGTCATCTCCAACGCCAGTAGGGGGGTCGTCTTTCAGAAAACGAGCCAACCCCAAGGTGGTGAGGTAGAACATCATCTTCTGTTGCCAACGTTTGAAGTCGGCACTGGAGAACTTGGGCGACTTTTCGCCGTGAGCGGGAGCAGCAGCCATTGGTGTGAAAGAGATTGAACTGGATGCCATCGTCTTCAACAGAAACAAAATTTTCGTCTTGCGATTGTATGTTAGAATATATCTGGAAGGTTTCTGTTTGGAAGAAAATGGCTAAGTGTTTAGGATTAGTCGAGGCCTGATTTATAATCAGTCTCCGCAAGACGAAAACGCCCCGTATACAAGTGCTAACGGTTCTGGCGCACGTCCCTAAGATACAACGACTATTTACGTCTCGAGTTTACAACACTTGCAAACTCGAAACACAGTGAACAAACGAAGTGTTTTGGCTTTCAAGCTATTGAAGGAATGGGAGAATCAATATGCTTTGTAATGCAAATGACCGATTTTAATCTGATAATTTCGTTTCCAAAATCATTTGCAGGGGATTCAATAATATAGACAATGAAGTGCCCGTACGAAAAATTGCGTCTATAGGCTCGAACATGCACCTTTGCCTTTGAACAAACACACTGCGAGGGAGCCGCGACCAGACACGCACGACGGCCGTCTTATTTGGGCGCTTGAAAAAGTTCGGCACCCAGCACGACCCG
The DNA here is from genome assembly GCA_016081115.2 of Rehmannia glutinosa. NCBI lineage: Eukaryota > Viridiplantae > Streptophyta > Magnoliopsida > Lamiales > Orobanchaceae > Rehmannia > Rehmannia glutinosa. The sequence goes on from JABTTQ020002838.1 coordinate 373,305, forward strand.
GACGCACGGTCATGCTCCAGCCCGTGAACTGGCTCGAAACTTCGGCAGGTAGCACGACCCGACCGCACGGGCCGTGCTCCTGCCCATGTGCGGGCCGATCCTCCTCTCGAGTTGAACTTTGTTAATTAATTACAAAATTAATTAAAACTATTTAATTAATTACAAAAATTAATTAAACATTTAATTTTAAAGGTTTTTGGTCCAAAAAGAATAAGGGCCTTGAAGCCCAAGCCCAAGCCAGCCCACGACCGGACCGAGTCAGTCGGCCGGTGGGCGGCGGCGGCTGTAGTGTGTCTTTGAACCAAACCCACAAGCATGTAGGTTCTCACCCCTTTAAAAACTTGGGTGCCCCCAGGGCCAAACTCATATGTCCAACTTGGGATAAATAAAATGTGCAACTTTGCCTCCTTTTTCCTATGTGGGATGGAGCATCTCTCCTCCCCACATTTTCCATTTTCCATACCATTTATTTATATTAAGTGGCTAACTTCAGCATTAATTTCTCATTCACCGGAATCGGTTTGAGAAATTCCAAATGCTATTCTCATCTATTCTCTTAGTAGAACTTTTACAAATAATTTAATTTCATTTATCACAAATGGAAACCACTTAATTATTTGGTCAAAATCGGTCAACACCCAATTTATCAAGAACCAAATTCCAACATTAATTTTATAGTGATATATTTATTTTAATATTTTGTGATATTTTAGTTGGTTATTTGATGATGGAAAAATTATTAAATACATTTTTAATAATTTGTTAATAACTTAATGCATTTTTATTTGTAATTTTAGTCTTTTTTCTATTTTTTTATTTTTTTCATGTTGACTTTAAATTATATAGGTTTTTAGGTAATCGTGTGGGGTTACCGATTATCATAACGGTCGTGTTCGTGTGGTATATTTATATTTCGCTTTCGGTTTGATTCGTTGGCACAAAGCTCATTAAGGAGAAAAGCGGGTTGAGGAAGAAATGCGATTTTTGTAGAGATGCTAGTGTCGGCCAAAAAAAAAAAATGATCTTAACAGTAGGCGCTATTGGCATTGGCGCCTAAGGGTGGCAAATCGTGTTATCGTGTCGTGTTTGTGTCACAGTATCGTGTTTTCGTGTTATCTATTTTATTTGATCTTTAATATAACAATAATTGTAAATTTAAATTAATTTTTAATTTCGTGTTATCGTGTCGTGCTTTATCGTGTTTTTTGTCTCTGTAATCGTGTCGTGTTCGTGTCGTGCTATCGTGTCATGTCACTCATTGTCACCCCTATAATGACGCCTACACCTAAAATCCTAATAGTAATCAAACTCACCACACACTTGCAATAAAATTTTGGCGAATGCCATAATCAATTAAATACCCTAATATTTTGTTGCCGAAAAAATAAATAAAAGGTGACGTGGTATATTTTCGGAGAAATACATAGTAAGATATAAATTAATTATCTAACTGAATTAATAATTTATAAATATATTATGTTCAAAAGAAATATAATTTCACAAAACAACATCATCAAACATTGTGTTGGGGAAAATGAAATTCGTGTATTTCTTGTTCCTTGCTTTATGTCCAAGGTATCATGATCATGGCATCTCTCCTTACTCAATGACTCCATTGCTTCAATTTGTGGCAAAAAAACTCAACAAAAATTCTTCTGGTTTTAAATGGGGTCACCCCACCCAGCTCTTTTGCCTTTTGTCAGCTTAGAGTGTGAAGCAAGTATAGAGAGTAGAGACCATTTTGAGGTGTGCGTGAAAAATATACTAAGTTTGTATACCTTATAAGTTGAAAGTAAATTGACATTTTGGCTATTTATTTACCACCTTATAATTATTAGACATATATGTAGATAATGTTTGGATTATGATGACATAAAGATGTCTGATGTCTAACAATAATTAATTAGTTTTTATTTATCATTGCTCACCTGATTAGGGTATAATCAAATTCAATCGAATCCCAGTACATATAACTAGGGGTAGCCAAAACCCGGTTCCAAAACCGGAACCAGGACTGTGTAAGCCGGTTCCAGTTCTTTGGTCTTAAAAACCAGAATCGAAAGCGGTTTCAACCGCTTGATTCAATTGTTTGGGAACTAGCGGTTAAAACTGTTGGTTTCAAGTTTAATACCAATGATTCTTATTTTTTTGGGATAAAAATATGTTACGAAGAAATGTTAAATGTTTATTATGATATTTTATATTCGTAACTACATGAGACACTTTTTAAACCAAATATTGCAAGCGAACTACGTGAACTTTGATTCCTCTATACCCTAATAGAATATATAGACATTTTAATATTATCTATTAATATTAAGTATAAATCTTAACTGAATATTAAGTCCAAATCTTTTTCTTCATTTTCCCTTTTGTTTGTACCTAAAATTGATAAACCATTTAAAAAAAATATCAAAAGATTAACAAACTTGGAACCGGAACTATGGAGGAACCTGGTTCCAAACAGGGGATCGAAACCGCTCGGTTCGATTTTGGAACCGAAATCGTGAGGCAACGAGTTAAGTTCCTCCAAAATGAGGAATATGAACCGATATTTTAGAAGAACTGGGCATTGTTTCAAATCGTGACCAACCCTACATATAACTAAAGTACTAATATTCAAAATTGTTTTAATTTTTATCAAATTTCAAAAGCTGTGTTTAAACTTGATATGTTTGTTAGTCCAATTGAAATTGGCGAGTTTCAATAGAGTCTAATACGAATTAAGTGATTTTTATTTTTATTTTTTATTAATCGAATCAAGTTCCAAACCTATTGAACCAAAAAGTATATCCAAATCCTATTAAAACTTTTAACGTGCCGGGCTAAAACAAACTTAGAGCTATTTATATTGAGTTAAGGGTGGCCAAATGAAACCAAAACTGGATTCTAAACTGAAACCGGAACCATGACCAACAGTTCCGAGAACCATTGACTGGAACCCGGTTCCAAAACTGGAACTAAAACCCCAGTTCCGGTTCCTTGGCGTGTCAAAAATCGTGGAACAAATATTTTTAACCACCGGTTCGAACTGACGGTTATAAAACCGATTGTTCCAAGGTTAAAACCGTCAATTTTTATTATTTTTTTGGTAAAAAATATCTACAAGAAATGTTAGATATTTATTATGATGTTTTATATTCCCAATTGCATATGACATGTTTTAGACCAAATATTGCAAATGTACTATGTGACTTCGATAGTTTGTTACTCTAAACCCTAAGAGAATATATAAACAACTTAATATTAAGTCCAAAACTTAATATGATTATGAATACTAAGTCAAAGTCTATTTTTCCCCTTTTTGTTTTCCCTTTTTTTGTAACTAATTAAAATTAATAAATTCAAAAAATTCAAAAAATCAACAAAAGAAAAATAAATGGCCCTAATTAAATCGGAACCAAAATTGCGAGATAACGATTCATGTTTCGCTTTCTTATTTTGGAGGAATCGGAACTGCATGGCCCTCCATATTGAGTAACCTATGCTTACCACATTTTTTTTTTTTTTTTGACAAATTTTAAAAATCTTAGGTAAAAGTGAAATCATCAAAAAATAAAAAAGGACTTATCTAAATTATGAAATTCTAATATTTTAACAAATGAAAAGTCAAATAATCATAATAACATACAAAGAAATAAGAATAGATACAATTTAACCTATTAAAACTGAAAAAATCCCCATCTTTTTTCTTTATTTCTTCTTCTTTTTTACAATTTCCAGCTTATTTACAATTCAGTAGACACTCACATGCCACTCCACTAACTAATCTGATTAACTTTGGCCAAACATCCCACGTGCCCATGAAACTCCACCACGTGACCCAGCGCGTATAATACACCCACACTAAGGTCGCGTAAATCACCATCCTCGTCACCTTCACCCCTTTTTCAGAAAATTTCAAAATTCAAATTCCCAACTTATTTACCCCTGCAACTTATTTAAACCCTATAATCTTCAAGCTCCACCACCAACCCTAACTTGTCTCTCTGCATTTCTCTCTCTATCTATACACACATATTCAATCTCCATATCCGAAGGTACAACTCCAAAATGCGTGAGATCTTGCACATTCAAGGTGGCCAATGCGGCAACCAAATTGGGGCCAAATTCTGGGAGGTTGTGTGCGCGGAGCACGGCATTGATTCGACCGGACGTTACAGCGGCGACAATGATCTGCAATTGGAGCGCGTGAACGTCTACTACAATGAAGCGAGCTGCGGGAGGTTCGTTCCTCGCGCCGTGCTCATGGATTTGGAGCCCGGTACGATGGATAGCGTCAGATCTGGGCCGTACGGGCAGATTTTTCGGCCAGATAACTTTGTTTTCGGCCAGTCTGGGGCTGGAAACAATTGGGCGAAGGGACATTATACCGAGGGGGCGGAGTTGATAGATTCAGTTCTAGATGTCGTGAGGAAAGAAGCGGAGAATTGTGATTGTTTGCAAGGTAAGTTGGTATACTTAATTCGTGCTTGGAATTGGTTTTGTTTTGTTTGGATCTATGGCGTTGCTTGAAGTTTTTCGAATTTTCAGTGGAATGACTCTGATTCGAATAACTTATTACTTATTTTTTAGTGTGTTTTTAGTAGATCTCCGAGATTTGATTGCGTTTTACTTCGATTTCTCTGATTTGGAATGCATTTTGATTTTAAGTTATACTGAATGTGCTGAAGGAGTAAGATGAATGTTTAGCTATTGTTTAACCTTGGATTTTTAATAGATCTCGTGAATTTTAGTGCGACTTTCCTTGCAGCCTTCACTTTGAAGGCATATATCATGTGACTATTTTCCTTTGAATTAATGATTGTGTTTGTGTGAGTTATTTGAGTGTTCGAGCTAGTTTCAGTCGTTTTAGAGATTTTCAAGGAGTTATGATTTTTTGGGAGTTAGTTTTGGTTCTGTGTTTTTGTTACTAATTGTGTTATTGCATCTGAGAAAATTTCAAAAGGATTTTGCTAACTACCTTACTCATTTGGTAGTTGGAGGTAGGGTATAAAATTGCAGTTAAGAAATCGTCCCATGAGATTGCTGCATTCAAATGGTGTATATATATATATATATATATATATATATATATTTATTTATCATATTATAATGGTCGTCTGTTGATCTGTGAGACTTATTAAAAACCTTATGATTTTGGATATAACATACATTGTTTCACATCTAAAACAAAGGGAAAGAGGAAAAAAAACAGAAGAACTTGATATTGATAAAGTTGAAAGTTACACACAGGTATGCTACACTGTGAGTTTAATTACGCACAAATGTTATAGTTAAAAGAACTTTTGTAAATTGATTCTCTGATTGAATGAAATGGTGCTAATTTTACATGCTTATCTTATCCTTATGCTATTTTTCTAGACTAAATCATTTATTGTCTTTGTTATTACTTTGCAGGATTTCAAGTCTGCCATTCATTGGGAGGTGGAACTGGATCCGGAATGGGAACTCTTCTAATCTCTAAGATCAGGGAAGAGTACCCAGACCGTATGATGCTTACTTTCTCTGTCTTCCCATCTCCTAAGGTGTCGGACACCGTTGTTGAGCCCTATAATGCTACTCTGTCTGTTCACCAGCTCGTTGAGAACGCCGATGAGTGTATGGTGTTGGATAATGAAGCTCTCTATGACATTTGCTTCGAACCCTAAAACTCACCACCCCAAGCTGTAAGTTACTATGTTTTATCGTTTCTAACAAGGCCTCTTAATTATTGGTTTGCAAATTGTGCAATTTCATCTTTGTGACATCTTTCAACAATGTGGGTGGCTAATTTAATTTATTATGGCAAGTGAAGTGTTCCTTAGCTTGATTTCCTTCTGAATGTTGGTATTGTGTTTTAGTAATTCTCTACTGAGCTGGCAGATTAAGCAGATTAACATGCTAATTTCCAGTGTATTCCTTCTGTCAATATATAACTTTTTAACTTAAACAGTATGCTACATGATCTGTCACATGCCCGTATAGTGTAGCTCTAACATTCTTGTTAATTCTGCTAGCTGTTTTGTTGCTGGAAATTTTTAGCTGCCATGTGTTCAGATTCTTAGGATCTTGAGGTCATGTGTCCTGTAGAATATTCAATTTGATTAAATATATTATTTGGATAATTATGAAAACTACCCTTGAGGTTTAGTTTAATTATAAAAAAATAGTTGTCTTGTAAAATTATAAATACCTTTTTTATTGAACTCGATGATTTTTGTTGCCCAGTCGGAGATCTCAACCATCTGATCTCTGCAACCATGAGTGGTGTGACTTGCTGCCTGCGTTTCCCCGGTCAGCTCAATTCAGATCTCCAAGCTCGCCGTCAACCTTATCCCCTTCCCCGACTCCACTTCTTCATGGTCGGATTCGCTCCACTCACTTCTCGTGGGTCCCAGCAGTACAGAGCCCTCACTGTCCCTGAACTCACACAGCAAATGTGGGACGCAAAGAACATGATGTGCGCCGCCGATCCTCGCCATGGCCGTTATTTGACAGCCTCGGCCATGTTCCGTGGGAAAATGAGCACAAAGGAAGTGGACGAGCAGATGATCAACGTTCAAAACAAGAACTCGTCCTACTTTGTCGAATGGATCCCCAACAATGTCAAATCCACCGTCTGTGATATTCCTCCAACCGGTCTGAAAATGGCGTCGACCTTCATTGGTAACTCGACTTCGATCCAGGAAATGTTCCGGAGGGTGAGCGAGCAGTTTATGGCTATGTTTAGGAGAAAGGCTTTCTTGCATTGGTACACCGGAGAGGGCATGGATGAGATGGAGTTTACCGAGGCGGAGAGTAATATGAATGATTTGGTTTCTGAGTATCAGCAGTATCAAGATGCAACTGCTGATGAGGAAGGGTATGATTATGAAGATGAAGAGGAACTTCAGGAGGAAGAAGCTTAAATTTGGTTATTGTTTTGTGTTGGGGTGTTTTTTTAGTTTTTTGTTGCGTTTAAGGTTTTGTGGTGTTTAGTTTTTTTTTGGGTATTGGGTATGCCTGCTTGGCATGTCTGATATTTTTATCTACTAGTGGTGTCTTGAATGTTAATGAATTCTATTAGGCTACATATCAATCTCTTTGATTTTCAGATGCTTACGAAATTGTAGGTTTTAATCTGTTTTGTGGTTTTATATGCTTGGTAAATTGATGGTTACATTATTTCACATTTTTTTTTTTTTTTTTTGAAAAGAAGTTTTATTACGGAATGTGAAGATTACAAATATCAGCAAGATAGGCGACCACAAAGGACGGTGGCTCTATCCAAGTAAACGGACTAGCATAAGAACTCGCAGCTCTAGCTATAGCATGAGCTACCGTGTTCGCTTGTCTTCTAACATGTCGAACCGCATAAAGAGGTTCTGAAGAGATAATCTTGTCACAACTACGAATGATCTTACCAAACTCCGAGAATTCAGATTCATTTCTGTTTAGCGCATCAACAACTCCCTTAGCATCCGTTTCGAAGATCACATTTTGGAAGCCCAAGTCTTTGATCCATTTCAGTCCTTCAAGGAGACACAAACCTTCTCCTTCCAACACACTGATGCTTCCAGGAAAACAGAGAGATTTTCCTGTAATAAAACAGCCCACCTCATCCCTCAAAACCATACCCATACCAAACTTATTCTGCTCTTTAAAGAAGGAAACATCCACATTGCATTTAAATTTGCCCCCAGGTGGAACGTGCCAGCAGTTACAATCACCCCTCTCAGTTTCGATCTGATCAGAGCCCATGTTCTTCGCAACCAACCAATCTTGCAAGTAAGATAAAGCAAAACGTACCGTGTCTATGGCCAGCTTCTGTGAATTACTCCAAATTTTGGCATTGCGTTCTTTCCAAATGCTCCAAAGAACCATCCCCACTCTACCTGCATATGTTGGTTGTAATTTATTCAACATGGAAAAAAACCAATCAACAAAAGATTCAGTTTCATTTGCAGTTAAGTTGACCAGAGCAAGTAATTTACACTCCCTCCAACATTCAGCTGCAAATTCACAAGTAACAAACGTGTGCCAATTATTTTCCAGCTGAGAATTACACAAGGCACATATCTGGGGAACATCCACACCTTTCTGTCTTAAATTGGTCTTTGTTGGGAGACAATTTCGACACGCTCGCCATAAGAAGAATTTCACCTTGGGAGGAATTTTTAACTTCCAAATTTTATCCCATTCTCTATCACACCCAAGTTGATCATCAATAACGGATTTAGCCAAACACTTGTAACCTGTTTTGACTGTATACAACCCGGTTCTTGAGTAATGCCATATAAACCTGTCAGCCTCATCAGAAGCACACAGAGGAATGCTAAGAATCTGTTGAATATCACGTTCACAAAAGAATTCCTCTAAACTGCCCTGATCCCATTCAAATAAACCAGGTATGATTAAGTCATTAACTTTAAGATCTTCCAGCCCTTCAATCTGAGGAGTGTGTACAAAAAAATCTTCAGAATCCCGTAGCCATGGTGATCTCCAAACGCTGATAGAACTACCATCTCCAATATTCCATCTCGTTCCCACATTTAGCACTTGTCTCGAGCTCCAGACGCTACGCCATGTGAAACTAGGATTAGATCCTAATTCTGAATTAAGAAAATCCCCTCTAGGGAAATATTTAACTTTGAAAATTCGGCTAATAAGAGCATCTGGGTCGGAAATAATTTTCCAACCAAGCTTTGCCAACAATGCTAAATTGAAGAAATGAAATTCTCGGAAACCCAATCCACCAGCCTTTTTAGAAACACACAATTTATTCCAATTAAGCCAGTTAATTCCCTTACCCCCGTCTTTCCGCGAACTCCACCAGAAAGAGTTAATCATCTTTTGGAGTTCTTCCCCCAATGAAACCGGAAGTAAAAAAACACTCATGCAATAAGAAGGGAGAGATTGGGCAACTGATTTTATTAAAACATTTTTGCCCGCTTTTGATAGTGGTTTATTCCTCCATTTTTGTAAATGTGACCACAGATTATTACGAATATACCCAAAGATCTCTCGTTTACGTCTGCCAATAAGGGAGGGAAGCCCGAGATACTTACCAGGTCGTGATTGATGTTGAACTCCAAGGGTATTGATCACTTCAAGCTGTACGTTCTGATGAACATTCGAACTGAAGCTAACATTAGACTTTTGAAGATTAATTGACTGTCCTGAAGCAATCTCGTACTGGTACAAGATGTGTTTGATGTGTTGAGCTTCCTCCTTTTCTGCCGAAAAAAATAAGTAACTATCATCAGCAAACAGAAGGTGAGATATGGATGGTGCTCCCCGACAAATTCTAACACCATGGATTTTCCCTTCCAACTCTGCTTTACGTATCATAGCAGTTAAACCTTCGGCACACAAAATAAATAGATATGGGGATAATGGATCTCCTTGTCGAAGTCCACGACGAGGAGTAATCGGTCCAACCAATCTATCATTAACAATCACAGAATATGTAACTGATCTCACACACATCATAATCAGCTGCACCCATCTCCTGTCAAAGCCCAACTTAATCATAATTTGCTCCAGAAAATTCCAGTCAATTCTATCATAAGCTTTGCTTATATCGATCTTCAACGCAGCTGTCCCTTTTTTGCCTTTGGTTTTCCTTTTCATATGATGCATGATCTCAAACGCCACTAATACATTGTCAAAGATTGATCTCCCTTTGACGAAAGCGGACTGTGTGTCAGAAATAATTGCGGGGAGTATAGTCTTTAACCTGTTGGCGAGAACTTTGGATATAATCTTATACAACACATTACAAAGGGAGATTGGCCTTAGATCCTTCATATTCTGTGGACTTTGACATTTAGGTATCAACACTATATTTGTGTCCATAAGACCCTCTGGAAATTGAAGATTCGCAAACCAAGTTGTTCCCGCCTGAAATATATCATCTCCAAGAAGCTCCCAAAATCTTTGATAGAAAGCCGGATTGAAACCATCCGGACCCGGAGATTTATCCGGATGCATGGCAAAAGTGGCTTTCTTGAACTCATCAACTGTGAAAGGTTGAAGAAGGTAATTATTCTGTTCATGGGTCACCTTTGATGTAACACACTCTATCCCAACCGTTCTTCTGTCATTATTCTGTAATTATTTCACATTTTTGGAAATCACATGTCACATCTATTTGTCTATATATATATAAAAATTATTGTTCATAAGTTTATTTAATCATATTACTCTAAATTATTAAGAATAACAGAATGACTGATAAATAAAATCAAAATCTCTATCAAATATCAGAACCACAATCATTGGGCCCATGTTCAGCCATTCTCCTGACCCAATCCAACCGATCCGGCCTCATTTGGGCCGTGCTTAGGCAAGAGATTTGAAGAGCGAAATGCGATGTTATCAAGTGTGTCGCTTGTGTCATAGGCATAGGCTTCCAAAACCGGCGCCAAAGGACCCAGACCCAATACATTTTCTTTCCATAAAGTTCATCACAATTTTGTCATGTTCTATTTAATGGCAAGGTTCAAAAAGACATACACAAAAATATAAGCCATTTTAGCTAATTAAAACCAATTTTAAGCTTATCATTTTGTGATAATATTATTCACATAGAGTTGAAATTCGTGGTATGCACATGGCCACATGTAATAATCTAAGTTTTTTTGCTGGAGGCTTTCTTATAAATGTGGTTGAAGTTATTTTTTTTGACGTCAAAACTGAAAAAATTTATTAAACAGAAATATCATTCAACAAAAGTTTCACAATACATGGAGGTGGGCAAGTCCACACTGACGGACTAATAAAAGAAAACGATCTTTTAGCTAGTTCATGAGCAACCCTATTCCCTTCACGCCCGACAAACGTCACTGAGATTTCGGATTCCCCAGCAAGCAATTTACGACATTCATTTAGAATAGTATCAAATTCTGAATCACCTTTATCAGCCGAATAAATACCATCTACCACAATTTTTGCGTCTGTTTCAACGGATATTTGCTTCATCCCCAAATTGATAATCCATGATAGAGCCTCTCTCGCTCCTATAGCTTCCACCTCCTTCACTTGATAATTCCCCTGAAAGAATATGGTACGAGCTACCAAAAATGCACCCATATCATCTCGAATAACCAAACATATCCCAGTTTTATTCGATGTGTTGCAGCATGCCGCATCCACATTACATTTGAGGAAAAACTGAGTCGGTCTTTGCCAAGAAACCAACTTCTTCTGCTGTAGATATCCCTGCTCTGCATAATCCTTGCATTTCCTTGCTGCTAGCCATTCGATCAAGAATTTGACAGCAACATACACTGTTTTTGCTGATGTATTGTGTGATTTCTCCCACAATTCATTGTTTCTTTGTCTCCATATGCTCCACATAATCACACAAATTCTATTAACATGATCTTTATTAGACAACTGCAATATGTTTCTCACAAAATCTGAGATGGACTCAGCATTTAGCATACAACTCTCAACCACCGACCTCAATGATGCATTCTCCCAGCAATTGACAGCAAATTCGCACGATACAAAAATATGCCAGCACGTCTCCAACTCCCTATTACATATCACACAACAATTTTCCACTTCAATCTTCTTCTTTGCCAAGTTACACCGGGTAGGAAGACAATCTCTACTTACTCTCCACATAAAATGTTTAACCTTTGGAGGAACCGTGATACTCCACAACTTTCTCCAATACGCCTCTCCACCCCTTTGATCTGCTGAAGACATATTACAAGCAATTCTATATCCACTTTTGACAGAGTATCTCCCCCCTTTTTTTTTTTATCATAATGCCACACCATTGAGTCATCTTCCAAAGTTTCAGTTAGAGGAATATTTGTAATTCTCTCCACATCCTTTTGACAGAAGAACTCTTCCAACATCTCAACATCCCATTCTCTACTACCTGGTATAAACAATTCATTCACCACTATACTCTCCATCCCTAGTACCATAGGCGTTTCAACACAAAAATTTTCAGCATCTCTCAACCATGGATCACCCCACACCTTTATTTTGTCACCTTTCCCAATCCTCCATCTCACACCTTTTTGAAGCACAATTTGAGAATTCCAAATACTTCTCCATGTGAAACTAGGATTACTACCTAGTTTAGCACTCAAAAAATCCCCCCTAGGGAAATATTTAGCTTTGAAAATTCTTGAAACTAATGCATTTGGATTTTTAAGGAATTTCCATCCTTACTTTCCCAAAAGTGCTACATTAAAGCATGCCAAACTCCTAAACCCCAGCCCTCCATCATCCTTACTTGTGCATAAACGATCCCAACTCATCCAATTAATACCTCTAAGCTTATCCTTACTAGAACCCCACCAAAATGAGTTCATCATTTTCTCTATTTCATCCAGCAAGGTGGCAGGTAGCATAAATGTACTCATACAATATGAATGAATGGCTTGTGCAATAGATTTCAACATAATCTCCTTCCCCGCTCTAGATATGCCATGACTCTTCCATCTTTGGATACACTTCCACACTCTATCCTTAATATGCTGAAAAATGATTTTTTTCTTCCTACCAATAAGCGAAGGTAACCCAAGGAATTTCCCAGTATTTAGTTGCTGCCAAACTCCCAATTCACTGCATATATTATCTTTTCGATCCCATGACAGATTATTACTAATTAGAATCCCGAACTTCCCAAAATTGACACTTTGCCCTGATGCTTTATTATATAAATCAAGGATCTCTTTAACTTGCTTGCATTCATCACTTTTTGCACGAAAGAACAGCAAGCTATCATCAGCGAATAGAAGATGCGAAATTGTCAGAGCACCTCTACATATTTTATTTCCATGGATCAGTCCCCTTAATTCAGCTTCTCTGAAAAGATATGACAATCCTTCAGCACAAATAATGAACAATTAAGGAGACAACGGATCTCCTTGCCGCAATCCTCTACAAGGCTGAATTGGCCCCACCATTTCATTATTAACACCAATCGAATATCTCACTGTTGAAACGCACATCATAATCCACTTGATCCATTCGTTACTGAACCCCATTTTTCGCATAATTGCTTCCAGAAAATCCTATTAATATTATCATAAGCCTTATTGATATCGATTTTAAGTGCCACATCCCTTTCCTTCCTTCTATTATTCTTCTTCATCCCATGGATAACCTCGAAAGCAATAAGCACATTATCCATAATCGATCTCCCCGACACAAACGCAGATTGACTATTCGAAATAATGAGTGGAAGTATTCCTTTCAATCGATTAGCTAAAACCTTGGCCAGGATTTTATATACCACATTGCTTAGTGAAATAGGGATCCAATCCTTCAAGGTTTCTGGATTCTCCTTCTTCGGAATAAGAACAATATTAGTGTCATTCATTCCCTCAAGAAATATGCCAATTTCGAGCCACCTGATACATGCTCTAAATACATCGTTCCCCAACAAAGGCCAAAAATTCTGGAAAAATGCCGGATTAAAGCCATCCGGTCCCAGAGATTTATCCGGATGCATTTGTTTTATGGCCTTAGTAAATTCTGCTAACGTAAATTGACAAGTAAGCACATTATTTTGATTTTCTGTTACGCACGGCCGGACCACATTAATCAGCGGCTCCAAAATACTTCCCTTTGCCTCAAACAATTTCGAATAATACTCGAAGACCATCCTACAAATATTACTTTGATCATCATACCACACGCCATTTTATTCCAGAAGCTTTTCAATTCTATTATTTCTATGTCTACTCGAGGCTGACTTATGGAAGAATCGAGTATTTCTATCCCCCTATTCTAGCCAATGCATCTTAGCTCTTTGCTTCCAATAAATTTCCTCTTGAAGTAGTGAACCCAATTTCCTGCACATTTCCTCGTACAAGACCTGATTGTGTGTCCCTCCATCCTCTCGAAGTCTGTTTAAAGTCTTATTGCACAAATTGATATCAACCCGAAAGACTTTAGCCTGATTTTTACCCCAGGCTTCCAGTTTATTAGCACACACCGCCAGTCTATGTGCTATATCTGTTCCTAATGTACTACCCCAAATACCTTTGACTGTACTTTTTAATCCTTCTAACTCCAACCATTTATTCTCAAAACGAAACTTTCTTCGACTCGACTGAATTTTTCTGACACAAGTCTCAAGAATAATAGGCGAATGATCGGATATCGGGGCAATACCATTCCTTAAGATAGATTCTGGAAATAACTGAGACCAACTGGTATATACTAGAGCTCGATCAATACGTTCCTCAACCGCATTCGGCTTACCTTTGCTTCTACTCCACTACTCCACGTAAACGGATATCCAAATAACTGCAGATAATGTAAATTACAGTCAGAAACCGCATCTATAAAACCTTGAAACAACCAGTTTGGATGCTCCACTGTACCCTTCTTATCGTCCGGATGGAGCATATCGTTGAAATCCCCAATGCAACACCACGGGAGACTAGAAAGGCCATGAAGATTTCTCAATAAATTCCAAGAGGCTTTCCGGCTTGCTCTATCTGGAATCCCGTAAAAAACCCATTATTCTCCAATCACCCACAGACTTATCCTTAACTACAACATCAATATGATTATTAGAATTTTTCTTAATAATAACCTCATCTGCAGCTTTCCATACACAAATTCCTCCACTTCTCCCAACTTTATCGACTACAAAACAACCCTCAAATTAATACTTCTTTTCTCTTCTTCCTCTATTCCTGTGAGCCAAAGTTTCGAAAAGAAATATTATATCCGGCCTATGAGCTCTAATGAGCTCACGTAACACTGGAATTGCCTGGGGATGGCCTAATCCCCGGCAATTCCAGCTCAAAGCAATCATTGGGCTCGGCGGGTCTGGAGCCCAGAACCCGCCGCTAAAAAATTGGTAATATCCATAAGAACCCCTCATTTACCCGCATCTCATTTATCTTAGGACATATTTTCCTCTTGACATATTATGTGGGTTTTGCTTCCTTCAAGCCCACGCCTTCTTTTTCTGTCTCCTTTTAGGTCCACGCCCAAATCATCTCCCTCTAATTCAACTTGTTGGCATGGATTCTCCTTATCCCAAGAGTTAATAATTCTTCCGTTACGATTTATAACGGTCCTTGCACTGGTATTCTTAATGACCCCGTGATTTCTGCTACTACCTTGCTTTTTTGTAACCGTTATATCTGCCATCGGATTTGTCCTGACCACAAAATCTCCCACCGGAGTTTTTTCCGACGAGCATTCATCCGCCGAAATCACTTCTTCTGATTCATCTCGCAACCATTTTTCACCCTATCGATTTCCAAATTTTCGATTTGGTGCCTTTAACCAAATCCCCCAATCTTTTTGTAATTCACCATCCACGCCTAATAATCTTTTTTCGCAAAATCGTTCACCATGTCCCATCAATCCACAAATGTAACAAAAAACACCAAGGTGTTCGTACTTAAAGCTTACAATTGTCCAGTCTCATTCTTGTCGTCTAATCTTCTTGAATCGTTTTAGAGGGACACGAACATCAATCTCCACTCTAACCCGCATATATGCTCTCCATATCGCTGAATTGTTATTACTGTCATACTCCAAATATCGCCCGACGAAATTTCCGAGTTGTTTTCCGACACTTTCATTCATATAACCAATCGGAATGTCGTATATCTGGACCCAAAAAGGCACATAAAACAATGGCACTGCCGCTGGAACGTCACCTGTGGTAATTTTATGAAGAATTAAGAGATAATTATCGAAGAACCATGGCCCTCCTTCCCATACTCGTGTAAGATCAGCCATATGGGAAAATCGGAAGAGATATCTCTCATTCCCCATCTATCTGATATTTATCCCCCGTGTGGGACGCCATACGCTCGCGCTCGCCAAACGATTCTTCATAATATCGATGTTTATGTTTCTTTCTGTTAAAAATCGTCCCAGAAGACAAAATTCAAAGTCCAAATTTTGTACATTATTATCTCCTTCATCAGTCTTATGTGGTTTCGATTTTTCTACCTTTTCTATGCAAGTTTCGGTCATCAAAGCGCGGGCGCTTATTCTCTTATTCCGTCAGCCTTCGCCTCGTTCATTTCGGGCGTCTCATGTTTATCGGGAGGCTAATCGAGCCGGCCGACACCCTTTCTACAGCGGCGATGCGGTTGGTAATACTTGGTGGAATGCGGTAGGATTTTCTTCGAGGAGGTTATTCTTTGCGGATCGCACTCTACTTTATGACCTCGGACATTAGTGGGGAGGGTTCCTTTTTGTTGGTTTCGCGTCGCTTTGGGCTATTCATCGATAGTGTTTGCGATTTGTTTTCCTTTTCTTTTTTTTTCCTCTAAGGGTTTTTCACGGGTGGGTTTTACTTTGGTAGGTTTTAATGGCCCATTTTTACTTCTGCGTCGTGTGACTTGATTTCATCTTTTTGTCGATTTCCTCTTGTTTTTCGTTATTCTTTAGTTGTTTGGGCTTTGTAAACAACATTTTTCTTTATTTTTATATATTCCGAATTTATTCAAAAAAAAAATCTCCTTTATCAAGAACAAATCCTTCAATCTCTTCATCATGAAGAGAAAGTTCTGCGAATTTCGGTTCCATCGTCCACAATATTCAAATTTTCGAAAATTTTGATCATAAGACAACTCAACTGATTGAAAAATACTGATTGAAAAATACTCAGACACCAAGACTCCCGTTAAAAGTTTAAAAACTGAAACTCTCGACTAGTGAGAGAAATTTTATTAAAAAATATTAGTTTTTATGCGCATGTGGTTGAAGTTATTAACTACTGAAAAAACTAACTAATAATTAACTCAAAAAGATATGAGATTAAACGCGAGATGTAAATTAATTATAATGATTTTAGCTGGTTAAGTTGAACAATTTTTTTATTTAAAAAAGTACTAATTATATAAAAAAATTGAAGACGGATTATCCAAGAATACTTTCTAAGACCATCTCCAACCCATTACACCAAATGTGGTGTAAAACTACACCAAATTTGGTGTTTTAGTGTATTTTGTCAAAACTATCTCATACACATTACACCAAATCTCACGCCAAATGAACATTTTAATTCTTTCTTCTTCATTTTATAGTAACAAAATTTATTTATTTATACAATTAATTTATTTACTTATATGTTATTATTATTAATGTAATTAAATAGTTATATTACTAAAATAAATATTAAAATAAATATTAGTATTTCGTTTAGTTTACATTATAATTATTTGTTATTTATTAAATTTTATAGAAAATATTAATTAAATATTAAAATCATGTTATATAAATTAATTATATATGAAATGAGGATACAATTGGAATTTAATTTTTAGGTAGAAGGGAATTGGAGGGCAAATGTGGGATATTTGCATTACACCAAATTTGGTGTAAATGAATAGTGTTACAAATTTGGTGTAATACTATTCACTACACCAAATTTGGTATGAGGTTTAGAGTTGGGTTGGAGAGAAATTTTTGCATATTTAGTGTAATAACTAATAAGTTGGGATTTGAAGTTGGGTTGGAGATGCCCTAATTAATCCACACAAATTTTTCATTTAACAAGATTAACTACTTCTGTAATTTAGAAACCTGATAACCTTTTTTTTTTGTTTGTTTAGTATTCCCAGATATCATTTCCACTGCACCAAAAATATCCCCTTCCTCCTTAAAAAAAAAAAAAAAAACAAAACAAAACAGAAAAAACCAAACCAAAATACCAGAATAAGTTCATCAGCAGCAACGAGAAGCAGATACTGAAATATTTTCCCCATTTTTTTTTTCTCCTTCATCGACTACTACCAATATTCATTTACAAAATTGACAGATTTAAATCATATCATCGTCACCATACTAAATAATAATAAATAATGATGATGATAAACTGACCTGAAATTGAAGTCCTGGTTAAATTAGTGTTGTACGATGGAGAATTCCGAAAGGATCGCATGATCCGAAAAACAAAAGAAAGAAAAAAAACTTGGTTTGGATAATCAGATCAATGCGATCCCTTTGGAATCCTCCACCTCTCACCAACAACAAAAGCCTCCAATACACACACACACTGACACACACATATTCATATTCTGTAAATTTGCAGTGTTTTGTTTGCAGATTTTATACTCACATATTTAGTGTGAGAAAAGTGAGTCAAGTTAATTAGGAGCATTTGGAGGGTTAATATATATACATTCCCCTCTTCATAAAAATTGGGTCAACTATCTAAAACTAATGATACATATAACAAGTCAAAATTGTTTTTTTCGTCTCTAAGTAGACCTATTTGGAGTTTCAGTCCTTTTTATTTTTTGAGTTTGGATTCAATCCTCTAAATGAAAAAAAAAAAAAATCAGACTTTTGATCCTTTGACCTGCTATAACGGGTGAAATTTACTAACTAGGTGATGTGGAATTTAATTTCTTAAAAAATTAATTTTGAAGATTAGTTGGCAACATACATGGAGCTTAAGAGAAGAAAAAAGGAAATCCACAATATATTTAGGACACATGTGGCACATTAAGTATTTTAATTTTTTTACATAATGCATTTAAATTATAAAAATATAAATAAATTAGAAAATTTACTGCGAAAATATTATATAATAATAAAACTTTAAATATTATAATTAGATAAGAACATTTAAAATTCAATATAAATGGATTCTAGTTTAAATTACCTCTTACATTTAAATATACAATAATTATAAAAGTCATGTTAAATATTGGAAATAATGTTTAATTCCGCTATAAATACATAAAATAGTTTACAATATTAAATAATTTCATAATTTCAAAATATTGAAATTATTTTAAAGATTATAAAAAATATTTTATAATGAATTACCTACTTTGAGTCTACACATAAAATATCCATCTTTTTAAAGAGCATAAATTGTTAATTTAATTCGCAAAGTGATTAAATAAAAACATATTTTTATTTTCATATCTTGATTTGTACTTTTCTTTTGTTTTATCTTATTCAAATTTTATATTTTATATACACAAAATTATACCTTTATAAACATTATATATATATATATATATATTGATTGGAAAAAACGAGCAGTAAGCCAAAGAATCTGGCGTCGATGGCCTATTGGTGGCGGTGGAGGAGACCCAACAGCGACCGGAGAAGAAGAAAGATTAAGGAAAGAAACGAAGGAGAGGAGAGAGAAACACTGGAAAGAAAGAAGAAGGAGATCGAAGAAGGTTCGACGGATCTGGGTTTGCGGTGGCTGGGGGCGGCGACGCTAGTTGGGTTCGAGAAAATGGGTTGTTGTGTGATGGGTTCATGAAAAATGGGTTCGCGATGACGAGGGGAGTGGGGCAGTACACGACATTGCTGAATTGAAAGAAAATTATGTTGTGCTAAAGCTGAAAGAAGGAAGAAGAAGACGAAAGAAAAAAGAAAATAGGAAAAAAAGGGTAAAGGGAAAAATAAAATTATTATACATGTCAAATCTATTTTTATCCAACTCAATATTTTTCTCTTAAAAAATATATATTTTTAAAATAAAATTCCACATCAGCTGCCAGGTGAATTTTACCCGCTATAGTAGGTCACAAGACCAAAAGTCTTAATTTTTTTATTTAGAGGATTTGAATCCAAAGTTAAAAATAAAAGGACCAAACTCCAAGTAGGTCTACTTAAAGAACGAAAAATAATTTTGCCCATATAACAACATAATTGAAAGATTTGAATAATCTTCAAAAATAAAA
Source organism: Rehmannia glutinosa (assembly GCA_016081115.2). Classification (NCBI taxonomy): domain Eukaryota; kingdom Viridiplantae; phylum Streptophyta; class Magnoliopsida; order Lamiales; family Orobanchaceae; genus Rehmannia; species Rehmannia glutinosa. The sequence goes on from JABTTQ020002838.1 coordinate 392,930, forward strand.
GAAATATTTATTTTTAAAGCAAAATTACGATTCAACAACTCAAATAATTAATGACCTAAAAAGTATGTTTTTTTTTTCTTTTCTACTTTTTAAAACACGAAATTTCATTAAAGATACTTTGGAATTAACCTTCATTGATTGAGAACGAAGAGCCAACTAAAAACAATCAATTTATCGACATTAATCTGGACTTACAAAGATAAAACTAGCATAGTTTAAAACCATGATCGAATAAAAACTATAATTATTGGACAAAACTGCAAATACCGATGAATTTAACCTCATATTGGTCACAAATTTCCTTGAAAGCCAATTAAAACAGATTGTATCTAATCAAAGAATCGGATCTTCTAAACAAGCACCATATAAGACAAAACATTGAAGCTAACAACCCTAAACAAAAATTGAAATTGAAAAGGAAATAGAATCCATTTAAACAAGAAAATTTAAATGGGTAACCATGTCTAAACAGATAAACTTTGGGCCCGCATAATAATCTCTTCCTTTCCTTTGTGAAATGGGTTCTTAATAGAAATTTTGACATCGTTTGAAAAGTTACGCTCTTTTGCGATTTTATTGTTTTACATTTCTTATGTTGATTACAATGTAGTTACAATGGGAAACTTTCAACAATGGCTTTTACAAATCGGAAAGAAAATCACAAGGAAAAAGAATTCGATTGTTATAACTTGAAAAGAAAAAGCCAAGTCGAGTGGAATTATTTTCGCAATACAAATACGTCCCGACTAGTGCTCACGGTATGATGTAATGTCCCCAAAGATAAAACGGTTAAACCTCATTTGTTTACAAAGAGCACCATGGACACAAAAACACATTTCGAACTTAAAGGAGCGAGAATGGTTCTTTGGACTCGAATGCGAATAAAGTGTTCTTAAACGTGTTACGAAAATAGTACGACACTTTTAACGACACTGCGAAATATGCAAAAAGAGTATGAGATTTTCCCGTGTTCAAATTCTTCAATGAAACCAACTATATATAGACAACAAAAATCCACCGAGGAACTAAACATGGTAAGTTAATGGACATTAACATTCCTTGTAAATAACAATCAGGTGTTACAACTTACAACCACAATGATGACCACATTCTGGGGGTTACAACCCCATCAATGCCATTATCCGAGGATTTACAAACTCCAATGTCAATTACGAACGGACACCTACAATGTCTCAGGTTCGTGGCGACCCAACAATCACTTGAATTTGGGCCAAGCCCATTTTCGAGTGATAAAGTGTAGTGGCCCTAGACCCAAAGGGACGAGCCTGGCCCAAGGCACAAGCCAAGCCCACGCCCTCGCCCACGCCCGCAGGCCGAGCACACGGCGCGCGGGCGCCAGTGGCCCACTTATGATCATCTACTTATCTTATAGTATATCCAACTAATAACATCTTCAGTTTATAAACTAAGATAAACTTTGATTTATAAGCTATATGAGATGAAGAAAATCCTTTCAACTTCCTTTCCATAATGCTCATTCGTGTGGCCAACTTCGCGGTATTAATTTCTCACTCACCAAATTCGATTTTGAGAAATAAAAATACTACGAATATCTGCTTGGAATATTCTCAAAAATATAGCATTCCTTGACTCAATTATGGTACCAACTATCATTTTCGAATTTTCTGACTTATGTACCATAAAATGATATGCACTATTGTTAAGTGCATAACAATAAATACACAATCGACCATTTTATGATCGATCTTAACTTGCTTTGGTTCGTATTGTAACCTTAGCCAAACACCCCCATACTTTAATGTATTTATAATAAGGTGTACGATTTTTTCATAATTCGTAAGGAGTTTTATCTTTCCCTTTAAGTGAGATTTTATTTGTTCAACTCCGGATTACCTCAGAACTTACACATCTCATGGTCTTTTCATAAGCATTAGAATGTTTACATTGTTCTATTACTATTAGAACCTTATTCCAACAATACCATTAGAACCTTGTTCAAACAAATTTCATAACCTTGTTCCATCAATTCTATTCGAACTTTTTTACATCTAGTGTAACCTTAGATGTTGTCACATCTACAACAGCACTTCAAACCTCACTTGGTTCTAAGGCTGGTGTTTCAACACTTTTGGCAACACCTTCTGCAAGTATCGTTCAGTGCATGCTTACGGTGTTAGAACACTCGCATAACACCTATATGTAATCCAGATTTGGTACGAAATCGCTTACGGTTTTATAAGACCTCGACAACACTTTCAGAACACTTAAAAATTTGTAACTCAAGCTCGAAAGCCAAAAATGAGACAGAAAGTGTGGTTATACCCCCATAGTCGCTGGATCCGTTAGAATTCTTATAAAGTATTCCAACACAGTTTTCTTGGATCTCTACTAAGACTTTCATGAATTTAGCTTCAGACTTCGATTGCTTTCTTCGATTTCCAATCGAACAATGGACCACTAATCCAATTTTCTTCCAATTATGCATTTAGGAATTTATGAAAACAATTCAACTCTGGTAACAACATCTCAACGATGAAAACCGTTTGAAATTTTTCATTTAAACATCATTCCTTCAACACGGATATCATGCAGGATTAGTTGAAACTTTTAGACTAGTTTCAACATATTTTTGGATTCTTGGAATCATTCATTTTTCAATCCAAAAATTAGAAATAACGAACCTTTTGGAGAACGCATCCTCATTCGTATTTCTTATCAAAACATGAACCTTTTGGAAAAAAAATCATCAATTCATATCAAACTACACAATACATACAATAAAGTGTACCACTCGACCGTTAAAGACAAAGTTACGACATAGGAAACTATTATCCTAGCCCCACGCTTTAAACGCAACGCGTTTTTAGCAACAACTACAATTCAAGAACCACCGGGAAGGTCTTCTGGCCGATTAATATCCAAGCTAAGGCTCTGTTTCTCCTTGCTATCGTGAAGGTACGATATTTGTCTTGCGATTGTTGATTACAATGGGAAGCCTTCAACAATGACTTTACAGACAAGAAAGAAAACTACAAGGAAAAAGAATCGACTATTACAACTGAAAAAACAAAAGCCGAGTCGAGTGGAACTCTTTTATGCAAGACAAATACATCTCGACTAGTGCTTTGTACGACGTAATGTCCCAAAGATAAAATGGCTTAACCTCTTTTTTGTGTACAGAGCACCACCGACACAAAAACACCTTTCGAACTTGAAGGAGCGAGAATTGGTTCTTTGGACTCAAATGCAGAATGAAGTCTTCTTGAAAGTATCGAAATGTTCGACGACACTTTAACGACACCTTCGAAATATGCAGAGAGTATGCGATTGTTCGTGTTCAAAATCGCAATGAAATCCCTATATATAGACAACAAAAATCCACCTCCAGGGAATTAAAAATGACAAGTTAATAGATATTAAACTTCCTTGTAATAGTCAAATGTTACAACCGCAATAATGACCTTATTCTTATCTCGAGGAGTTACAGACTCCAACAAATCAATTACTTAATCTGACACCGCAATGTTCAGTTCATCGGGCGGCCGACCCAAGGCCCAGGCTCAGACCCAAGCCCACGTCATGCGGGCGGGCGCACGCGTGTGTAGCCAACTTATGATCATCAACTTGTGTTATACTATATCAAACTAATAACACCTTATAATTTATAAACTACAATAAACTTTACTTTATAAGCTATGTGGGATGAAAAATCATTTCAAATCCCTTTACATAATCCTCATTCGCGTGACCAACTTCGTTATTAATTTTTCACTCACCAAATTCCATTTTAAGAAATAAAAGAATATCGCGAACATCTACTCGGAAAGTAGATTAATAATATACAATTTAATTCCTTCTAAATTAAAATTTTAACCACTGAAAATTTGGTTAAAGTCGGGTAGACCCCTACTTTATCAAAACCTAAGGCCTTGTTTGTTTATGTTTCCATGGCTCTCTTTCCAGTTTCCAACTATACATAAAAGTGGAATCATGTTTGTTCATAAAATTTCCAATGGAAATCATCATTTTCATTTTCTATTTTTCACATAAAACAACATCTCAAACCTATAATTTCTATTCTCAAACCTATACACTACCCTACATCACTCATCATTACTTATCAATCACTATTTTCATATTTTAACCCAATTATATATGTGGGACTCACCATTATCAACTTTATCTATTTAAAATATTACTATTTTTAAATTATAACTATCTAATGGGACCCACCAACTATAATCTTACAAATATAATATTATATATTCAAATTAAAATATTGAAGTGGACCCCACCACTACCAACTTTTCAATTATTATATACATAAAATAATATTTCAAAATTACTCAGACCAAACACAATCTCATTTCCAACCCTACATAAAACACATTTCAATTCATTCATCCAAACACAATCCCAATTTCCACACGAAAACGGTCAAATTTTGTGGAATATGTACAAATTTTGACGTTTTATTAATTCGTCATGGTAATTATTTCCAATTTCAATTAGATATTCTACATACAGTGATTTTAGTATTTTATTTTTACAATATTATTATCTTGTACACATGGATGATATCACAATTTATTTTATAGTTTTATCGCATCAACCCATTAATGATAATAATTAAATAGTTTAAGATTTAGTTTCACTATTTTTGTTGCAAACTTGTACGAGAATTCTACTAATGGTATGCAATTTGTTTCGTTTCATTAAAAATTATTACTTTGAGACAAAATGTTTCGACAAGTATGAATGAGATAATTAAACTATATCACATTTACTTTCAACGTAACGTTTCATAAATCTATTTTAATTTGAGTATAAATGGCAGGCACGAAATTTCCACAATTTGGACATTATGCTAAATGAAATATTTATTCCTATTCACAATAAGTATTTTTTTATGAAGAAAAAAAACACACATATAAGTATACCCTTAATTAATCATATATGTTACTTTGAAAGAGAGAAAATTAATTTTTATTGTTAATAAGTATAAGGGTTATTTGGGAAAAATCTTTTCTTGTTAATTAGAGGATGTTTGGCTAAGCTTATTTAGATCATCTTATAAGATCCTACATCTGAATAAGCTGTTTTAGCCCTTTTAGGAGCTTATATGATATTAGATCTTATTTTAAAAATAAGTTGTCAGAGTATTTGGATAAAATAAGATAGTTGAGCTTATAAGCTGTTTTTATATTTTATAAAATTATTAAGTATATTTTTGTCTTTTGAATGTTTAAAATAAGGAGTTTATAAGCTATTTTAAAAAAATTTGGGGTAGAGGTACTTTTTTTTAGGAGCTTATAAGCTCTCTAACAACTTTTTTAGAGCTTATAAGCTCTTTTGGGAAAAAAAATTACCAAACACATTTTAAGAGCTTATAAGCTCTTAAACATCTTATAAGTTATTTTTAAGAGCTTATAAGCTCAGCCAAAAACCCTTCTCTTGAAAACATCAAAAGGATATTCTTTTTGAATAGCTTTTATGTGTCAAAAAGATGCTAATATGAGTAGGATGGAGTATTAATTAGAAGTCGTCTTTGAAGAGTTGTTATTATTGTAGGTTGAAGTCTCAAAATTAGTTAGTTTCAAGGTTATATGTACAACAAATGAGATATTATATTCCATAAGGTGTTTCATTTCTTATTCCATCGCATGACTGATTTGCCACGTGCATAGAAGTTACCAGGGACGGAGTCAAAAAAGAAAACTAGGGGGCAAGATTTATTTTTCTCGACACTAATAGATAAATGGATGGTTTTATATTTTTAGAGGGCAAAATTATAAAATTTAGTAATTTTATATGTAAAAATTATGCTAATTATGAAATTTTTGAAGTTAGCCGCACTTGACTCCCTAGCTCCTTGAAGTTACCACATTAAAATCCCACAATTTAGGCTTCATCGATGCTTCAAATTTAATATAGTGACTTGTAATCTCGTGACAATCATCCTTGATGTGAAATAGGAGATGAAACATTATTATGAAATAGAGGATCCGATCTATGCTCGGTGTTGGGATTTGGTCCAAAGATTCTCACTCGCAATGGGCTTTAAAAGGCGGCGCGGCGTGGTCCCGTGATTCGAACTTTGGATTGCATAGTTAAATGATAGCTTAAAGGATATGATTTGGACTACCTATACCACAATGATGCATCTTCTTTTCTGCACCCATTACATAGAAACTACGAGGTTAAGCGTCTTGACCGGAGTAGACATGGGATGGGTGACCCGGGAAGTTTTCGAGTGCGCGCGTGAGTGAGGACAAAGCGCTAGAAAAAGACTAATGTTGGTTTGTGGGGACAATCGCCAATCCGAGTAGCGCTAGAGGTCCAACAACGCTATCGTGAGCGGTCGCGAGTTCGAATTCCTTTGGAAGACGCTTGTAGTGGAGGTTGCTGTGGAGCGGTGGGCGAGATCGGGCGCAATGTGTAAACGGACCGTAAGGAGGGTAGGTTGCCAGGTGGCTTGAATCGAGGTAAAAACGTTTTGGAGTTGAAGGTGTAGGTTGCTAGGTGGACTAATCAAGCGGTAGGTTGCGATATTCTAACCGAGGTAAAATATCGAATCAAGGTGTAGGTTAGGTTCTTTGGGTGGACCATAATCGGAAGCGGTAAGTTTCAGTGGGCGGAATCGATGTAACACTCGAACCAAGGTGTAGGTTCTTTGGGTGACCGGAATCGAGAGGTTTGCGTGACGCGACGCTGAATGAAGAAGTTGGCGTTAGAACCGAGGAAGTTTGGCGAGCAATGCGGAGGTTGCAAGCACTAGCCGAGATCTTGGCAGTCTTTGGGAGGGGATTGTTGGGATTTGGTCCAAGATCCTCGCCCGCAATGGGCTTTAAAAGCGGGCGCGAGGCGCGACTCCGCGATTCGAACTCGTGAGCTGGATTGCATAGTTAAAGGATAGCTTAAAGGATATGATTTGGACTACCTATACCAAGATGCATCTTCTTTTCTCGTGCCCATTACATAGAAACTCTGAGGTTAATCGTGCTTGGCCTGGAGTAGACATGGGATGGGTGACCCCCTGAAAAGTTTTCCAGGGTGCGCGTGAGTGAGGACAAAACGCGCTAGAAAAGACTAATGTTGGTTTGTGGGGACAGTCGTCAATCCGAGTAGCGCTAGAGGTCCAACACTCAGTAATTAGTATATTAGGGCAACTCCAATGGTAAGGTTTTTGGAGGGGTTTTTCATGAAAAATCGTGTCAACCAAAAACCTCAGCATTTCTCACCATTGGGAGAGAATATTTGAGGTTTTAGGGATGATACGGTTTGTAAGTACAAATCGGTTAACGTGATAAATATTTGTGAACTTTTTATTTATTTTATAAATTAGATGGTGGGACCATTAAAAAGTGGTAAATAAGTTTAACCATTGTGGAAAAAGATTTATAAAATAGTGGGGTTTTTACTTTTAATGTGGTAAGTGACATTACACACAGAAAACTGTAGAAAAACATTTGAAAATGTCCTTAATTGTCCAATAAAAAGATTAGCGTGCAAAAAAGCACTATCTTAAGTTCAAAAAGAATAAGCTTCATCGAGATATATATGGTGTCTGTAATTATTGCTTCTTGAAGAAATGCATAAAATACGTAAGAAAGTGTAAAGCATGAAGAAAGGAAGGCGGGAAGATGATTTTATTGTGTAATCAATTGATTGTGAAAATGTACGAACACTGTGCTATTTATAGAGACACCACAAAGCAAACATAAAACGTAACTAAGAAAGAGCAACTTTAGCATAAAGAACTTTATCCACCGCAACTAATACTCCAACTAATACTTCAACTATCATAACAGCCCCCTTCCTCAAGTTGGGCCATGATGAGCATCCTTCATGCCCAACTTGGAAACTAAGTAATCAAACCGAGCGGCTCCCAAAGCCTTAGTAAACAAATCGCAACCTGGTGAGAAGATGCAACTTTCTCGAGGAGTAATGAAGCCTTCCTTGTATTTATTTCTAACAAGTGACACATCTATCTCAAGATGTTTTGTACGTTCATGGAACACGTAGATTTTCCACAATGTAGATAGCGGCTTGATTATCACGTAACGGCGAAGGGATAGGAAAGAGGAATGGAGAGGGATAGATCGCCAGCCAAATAAGCTACCCACCAAGTTTCACATGCTACCAACTCAATTTGCTCTATACTCTATTCAGTTCAGAGAGGATTTGAGAGAAGGTGCTCGCTTTCTTGGTCTTCCAAGAAATCAATGCATCACCAAAAAAGACACAAAACCGGTGATAGATCTTCTAGTATCAACACAAGAATTTCCGCATCACTATAAGCACGAAACTTCATCGAAAATGAAAGAGGTAGAATAGGCCTTTGGAGGACATTTCTTAAGGTATCTCAAAAGATGGATGGTCGATTCCCAATGTGAGGAATAAGGATTATTAAGAAATTGACCGAGTGTTGGACACAATAAGTAATGTCCGCCTGGTAAAAATTTAGTATAACACCGCCCTTTATCAATCTTCTATATTGATCGCTCCTTCAAAGGTGTACCGCGATTCCCAACCAATTTCACACCAGAGGAAAAGGTGTATGAATGGCTTTACACAAAGAACAATCCAAAGATCCTTCGTAATATCTAACACATACTTCCTCCTGGTTAAGATAAATGCCGAAGCACTTGAGCAATCTCAACACCCAAAAAATATTTGGCCTCTCCCAGGTCCTTAATAGTGAAGACCATCCAAATATTGCTTGAGGGAGTTTATATCATCCATATTGGAGCCGTTGATCGAACATCATCAACATAGATCAAAAGGGCAAGGAAAGAACTATGATTTGCCTTCACAAACAAACAACAATCATGAGGAGATTGAACAAAACCAAAAGCCACAAGTTTCCCAAAGTCAGATTCCATCGTCACGCTTGCTTAAGGCCATACGGACTTATTTTAAGATGGCATACTTGCCCTGGTGCGGCTTTTAGTATACCCTTCGAGAGGAAGCATATAGATATCCTCATCCAAATAGCCATGTAGAAATGCATTATTAATGTCTACATGGGACAAAAACCAACCTCTCCGATGCTAGAGCAATCAAAAATCTCACGTAAAACTAACTTAGCAACTGGAGAAAAACTATCCATATAGTCAATGCCATAGACTTGATCATAGCCCTTGCAACCAATCTAAATTTTTTATGTCTTTCAACGAGCCATTGCCTTTCTTTTTAATCTTGAACACCCACTTACTACCAATTGGTTTCTTGCCTTGAGGAAGATAAAGTAATCACCCAAGTATGATTTTTTCAAGAGCATCTAGTTCATGTTGCATAGCAAAGAACTCCAGAGGATCATGATCGGCTTCGAGTGTAATTATGAGGTTCATGACTTGCATCAATTTTAGTCAAGAAAGCAAGATAAGCGGTAGTAAAAGGAGAAGAAGAATAAGGAAAAAGAACAGGATGGGATACATTCTTTGAGCAAAGAATTGACCCTTCGAGAGAAGTGGCAGCGCAGTGTATGGATCGTATTGACAACAAAGTCGACATCCAGCAGGTTTGGTGACATGCCAGGCTTCTCCCGGGAAGGAAAGAAGGAGAAGCGAGAAGGTACATGAGGAGAAGCTAAAGGAGCAGGGGATGTATCTCAAGAATCAAAGAGAGAAATACGGGAGCCAATGAAAGGAGTGTTGGATGATGACCGAAGGAGGAGTAGATTGGGTGGAATAGGAAAGGTATCTTCAACAAAAACAACATCCCCTGGAGACTAGCGATTTGTTTATTCTCCAGATCATACAACCTATAACCCTTCTTTCCTTGTTCATAACCCAAAAAACACATTTATTGCCCTCGAATCAAATTTATGCTTTTGAGGATGGACATTTGTAGCATAAACCAAGCAACCAAATGGTTTGAGAAGAGTGTAATCGGAGGATGACCATAAAGAAGCTCATAAGGTGTTTTCCATTTAATGACAGAATGAGGAAGCATGTTTATGATGTAAGTGGCTGTTAACAAGGCAAAAGGCCAAAACTGAGAAGAAAGATGAGAATGAAACATAAGAGCTCTCCCCATGTCAAGCAAAGACCTATGTTTCCTCTCCACCACTCCATTTTGTTGTGGAGTGTAAACACAGGTTCTATGATGCAAAATTCCATGGGCATGGAACAATTGAGTGCAATCATTATTAACAAATTCCAGCCCATTGTCACTACGGATTGTTTTAACAACACCAGCAAACTGAGTTTTGACTAACAGAATGAATCTTTCAAGCATTTTAGGGACATCTGTTTTTGTGTTGAAGTAAGAAAATCCAAGTGGCTCGACTATGATCATCTACTATAGTCAAGATATAAGGAGTATTCAAGGCTTAAGGAATAAAGATATGGTCCCATGCAGGATCAATGTGAATTAAATCAAAATTAGTGACAAAGATAGGAATCACTTAAAGGAAAAGATAATCGGATTGCTTTGATTTATGACAAATGTCACATCTCAATGAGAGTTGTTGCTTATCGGTTTACAAACATCGAGAAAGAAAGGTAAGTGACTCAAGACAGTGGGAGAAGCATGTCCCAATCTATGATGCCACAATGTAAGAGTATCGCCAGATAGAATGTAATTACAACCGCATTTGAGTATTGGAAATGAAAGGAGAGGAAGAAAGAACATAAAGTTTGCCATACACTTACTTGCCTAGCACTACTTCCCACTACGGTCTGTTGGTCCCGCAGAACACACAATGATCGAGAAAAAAACACATTTCTGCAGTTGGTTTGAGTTAATTGAGAGACTGATAGAAGATTGTGTTTGAAGGAAGGAATATATAGAACATCTGCGGAAGTGAGTGTGGCACTCAAAGGTACATGACCAATGTGTGTGGCTGATTGAAAAGAACCATCGAGCAAATGAACAAATGATGTTTGTGTTAACCGGATGCAAATTAGTCATCCAACTAGCATTGACACATGTGTCTACTAGCTCCTCATCAATAATCCAAGCTTCTCAATAACCTCTCCAATGACATGGCAGCACCGATCATGATTAAGGTAATTCATACCGCATAATCCATGAAATGTGCAAGTGGAGATGTAACTAGTGTAGATGAACCGATCCATTTTGTGATGCCATGAATTTTGCAATCTCCTATTGTATGAGGCTAGTAATTTGTGACACCGGTTGATCTTTAGCACACTCCTCCTTTGGTTGAGCAACAACACAATTACTAATGACTCTTTGCCTCATTCTTTTGGTAGTTTATACCACTCAGGATAACCAATAAGTTTGAAACACTCAGCCTTTTCATGACCAGCAATATGACAATGCTCACAAGTGAGTTTGCCCTTTCCTCCTTACTTCTTCCCGAGATTACCTCTTCCTCTACCTCCATTCCAATTGTTAGCATTAGGAGAACCACTTAAATGGTACACCCCGCCGGATCCACCATTAGCTCTACCATACATAGCCATATTCTCTGCGGTATCCGGAAATGTAATATGTATGTCTGTCGCTTTTCAACACTCAAAACCATAGCAGTAAGCCTTGTTCACAAAGCAGGCAATGGATCAATGAGTAATATCCGATTTCGACGTGTTCATAACTATCGTTAACCCCATCAAAACTGCATAAGTTTAGTATTGATCTAAACTCCGAGAGGCTTTGTTTGCACCACATGTACATTCAGGAACCATCACAATGCGGCATACTCGCCCCATAGCTTCTTAAGTTTCAGAAATATGCAAAGAAAGGAAAAATTACCTTGCCTACAAAGTAGCAATCTCCTTTTGTAGTTGAAACAAAGAACGGACCATTACTATCTCCAAATCGTTGAGCTATATCATCCCATAGCTCCTTCACCAGGAATTAGCATAAATGAAGGTCAGAAAGATCCTTGAAATGGAATTAAGGATCCAGCTCGTCACCATCCAATCGATCTTCTTCCATTTCGCATAATTGGTGAGGTTTCAAGTGTATTTTGGTTTCAGACTAATGAAACTCAACTCTCGTCTTAGCTCTAGAGCATTAACATAGATCTTCTCCAGGAGGAATGGTAATTATTTCCAGTTAGTACGTTCAAAACAAGCAGCATGCCAGGATGATCGGATCCTTGAAGCCAGCGTGAAGGATCTTCGACGGCAAACCGTTTGATTCGCAAACAAATGTTGCATCGTGTCTCTCCAGCAAGGACGCCGCTCCAACTCCGAGAAGGATCCATGGCGGAAGAAAATTGATTGCTTAAGACCTAAGCTCGGATACCATGAAGAAATGCAGAAAATACGTGCAGAAAGCATGAAGAAAGGAAGGCGGGAAGATGATTTTATTGTGTAACTGAATTGATTGTGAAAATGTACAGTACCAGGCTATTTATAGAGACACCACAAAGCAAACATAAAACGTAACTAAGAAACAGCAACTTTAGCATAGCAACTTTAATACTGCAACTAATACTCCAACTAATACTTCAACTATCATAACACTTCTTCCATCAAAGTCAAAAGTTAAATATTGTCTTGGTTGAGAAAGAATAGAATAAGGATCTATCTCTTTATTTTTTTCCCATTATTATTATATTTTAGTGAAAACGAGGACCATTAATTTGTGACAAGTGATTTTTAATTTGTCCAACGATTATGCCATATTGGATATCAATTGTATTTAAACTTTTGAGATATTTTACAGTCTTAATCAATAGACATATATCGTCACGTACAAATGTGCTCGTGTACATATGTATGTTTAACAATTTTAATATTTTATGGATGGGATAAGAACAGCTGAACAGGGTCAAAATATTGCATTGTCAATGGAGTGATAAAACCATTAAAAGAAGAGCAAGTCTCTTGTTAGAGACGGTCTCACCGGATCTAATCGTGAGACTGACCTCCTAAAGCGCCCCGTCTTGAGAAATACGAACCATAAAAATAAATTTAAAAATAATAATGAACCATGAAGAAAACAAAAATAAACCCTAAGAACATGAACCATGAAGAATAAACCCGAAAAACTAAAATAAACCTAAAAATAAAAAATAAACCCTAAAAAAATAAAAACCTAAAACCCAAATCAATTAAAAATAAACCCAAGAAACAAAAAAATATAAACCCTAAGAAAAATAAAATCTGAAAAAAAAACCTTTAAAACTTTTTGTGTAAAAGTCTCTCAAGGATCTAAATCCAGTGAGACCGTCTCACGCAATTTTTGACTTAAAAGAATAGAGTATATGAGTCGAACTCACTTCAAGAGCCTTTATTGTAGTTACATAAATAATGCACCTAACATGGATCAAGTAAAGATGTGTGTAAGAACCAAAATTATAAACACCGCCCATGTATAAATCATTTCTTTTTGTAAATAAGTTATTTTTTTAATACATATCTTTGGAAGGAGGTAGAGTCGTGAGAATCTAATCCCAAACCTATACAGTCCAGGGGCGGATCCGAGAAATTCGAAAATGGGGGTACAATAAATTTTAGGCTAATGTGATTAGATTTTATAATTATTTTTTAGAACAAAGTGTTTGTAGGGGAAGAAATTGTGGGAAATTGTGTAAAAATATGCAAGATATTTTGATTTTTTTGGATTTTAATTGTTAAATATACCATTTTATATAAAAATTGGGGTACAAAATATTATTAATATTATTTTTTAAACTAAAATTTTTATTTTTTTTCAAATTGGGGGAATGCAGTTGTACTGCAATCCTTAATGTGGCTCCACAAGCCTTCTCCTGGCTCCCACACAGAGTCTTAACCAACAAACTATTGTCCATTGCCCAAATTTAATTAATTAAATTAATTTACCCGAGATTGAAAAGAAGTTCCAAAATAAAATTTATATTATGTAATAATACCACGTAGACGTATATACAAGAGATGATTCTTCTATTTTAATGGTATCATTATATATCTCATGTGACGATGTCATATTTATAGTTTTATACACAATTCACTTAAATATATAATGAGACATTAAATGAAATAGAATATCTCGGTTACATGTATACTTAGATTCTCTCTCCCATGCCAACGGTTGCAACTCGTGAGGTTATGGTGTTGATTAAATCTTGAGACATCACACTGAATAAGTACAGCAACCTTGAAGCATCTAATCGAATCCCACTTATGCACAATCTCATTTGTTGCTATGACCATTAACATTGTCATTCATATGCCTCCCTTATTGGCTTCATATGGGGTCTTTATGTCCTCTCTTTACTAGAGCTCCCAATTTTTAGTCCGGCCGAGGATAGGACATGATTGAAATATGTGCAATGTCGAAATGAGTTGATCCTACTTTTGTCCTGTCCAAACGGCCTAGACTTAGTTGACCTGAACAAAGGACTGGAAATCCTTGTGTCAGTGGTTCAATCCACTTTTAAGCGGGCGAAGGGTCCAAAGGACGCGTAGCCAGTAAAAAAAAAAAAAAAAGAGTTCATGTTCATCAATCGGAAATCAAGACAAACCGGGCACTACGGTGAGATGTGAAAAACACCCTATCCCATTCCGACCTCGATATGTGGAATCGTCTTGAGTCATATGTTCTGAGGTTGTTCGGAAGACATGGCCAAAGCCCGAATTGAATGTGACTCTCTCAGTTGGGCATAAAATCAAATCCAACCACATAGATTCCTATGTGATTGGCTGGAAGAATCTAGAGTGCCAGTAAAAGGTGGGGCATAAAATCAAATCCAACCCAGTTGAATACTAAAAGTAATAAAAAAATCAAGATTTATCGCTTATTTAACAAATTGACCAAAAAGTTAGTGACCTTACTGAACTTTGGACCGACCAACCCCAACTCAATTGTCTGTATTGGCCCGATAGCCGACAGGCTTGGGCCGGTTGAGCCCAGGTAAAGTCAAGTTTGTTCTATTTGGGTTAATATAGAATAAAAATTAATAAAATATCGCGTACATAACAAAATCCATCTTCAATACTAATATGTTTTATAAAAACAATATGTTTTATCGTGAAAATTATCAATAAAAATTCTATTGTCTAATAAAATTATATATATGTATTGAGAAAATAAAAAGATAATATGATGTTTTAAAGTTTAAAGTTAAATCATTTTATTATAGACAGAATTAAGATATTCTATTACGCAATTTTAAACAAAATATACACGGAATTTAATTTCTAGCTATCCTACTTTATTCAAAACAATCAGAGAAGTTTATTTTATTACTCTAATCATCATTCCAGTTTAGCGAATAATTTTAAAAAAGAGAAAGGAAAAGGGCCCAACCGGGTTCGAACCGGTGACCTCTTGATCTGCAGTCAAATGCTCTACCACTGAGCTATGGACCCCTTGTGTGTTCGTTTTGGAATTCTATTAACATTTTAGTATTTTTACCTCCGATAAAAAATGAAATTCTCTCTCTTCAGTTCATTTTATTTAATGTTTCACTCCTACACACTCTGAAGTTAATTTATCTATCTATAATATATCGATATCTATACTTTATTATAAAAGTGTGAATGAGTTTGAATCTATATCATTATCATTACTACTTATTATTTATTATAAAAGCGTGAATGAGTTTGAAGGTTTCTTGAAATTCTGATTTGCAAAAATATCCTTATATTAATGTTAGTTTTAAGGGCAATTAAGTAGTTTTTTAATGATTTTTCTTATAATATGATTAGAGTCGCTTTGTATTCCAAACTCTTCTTATATGCTTTCATTTCAATGTAATTTCTTAGAATATTTTGAATTTTTAAATAATATTCATTTCATATTAAAATCGAGATATTTCCAACCATATGTCATAAGCATATATAAAAGACTTCATATGAGATAATTTTAGCCATTTAAAGTTGAGTGTTATGTAAAAACTGTATGTTTATAATATTTTTCTTTAATTTTCTTAATAATTAAATACATCTTCAAAAAGAAACAAGAGTATGAATTTACAACTAAATGAAGATAAAAAACAAATAAATAAGATTAATTCATTTAGTTTTATTCACATAAATAAATTTAGTTCTTGAAACATTTTCTTTTTAATTACTCTTTAGTTTTCTTAATATTCATTGTATTTTGTTCAATGATAATATCATGTAAATATCGTTTTGGTAAAATGTTCTAACCATATTTCACCTACTAAGAAATTTAATTTTAATTTTTCAAATTTTATTTTAGAATTAAATTACACGAGTGACATTTATTATATAAAAAAATAATTTAATAAAAAATTATTCCAATTATAAGATTTAGTTTTAATTAAATAAAAAGAAATTTTTGGATTACGTACAACGCGAGTACACCTAACTAGTTTAGAGGAAATGTGCAGGAATTGATATAATATTTGGTACTTGTCTATAACGCATAAGTTCAATATTTCTTTTTATCTTTTGAGAAAAGTAAGTTCAATATTTCTTGATCCTTTGTTATTCACATTCCTTATTTTCCCTCAAAAGAATAGAGCTTTTGGGCCTTTGGCTATCAATTTCAAATCATAATTCATAATTACATTAGGGAAAAGGACATGAATACCACATTTTTCATACTCAATCCCCTCGCACAATGCCCATTTTATTGATTTTGGACAAAAATATCATTTTGTGATTTTTGACAAAAATACCCATTTTCCACGATTTTTACGTTGGTATCTTTGTTGTTTCAAACATGTTATTGTTTCACTACTTTCGATTTTTTTTTTATATGTTTCACTTAGCCAACTTTTCATTAAATTAAAGATTGCATGAGAAAATCTGGTTGTGGTATGCCACAATGGACAATAGGAAAAACAGTATACCAACTTTGAAATAACAAGAATATTGATTCCAATGGACCGCATATATTCAAGACCCTAAATCGAAACTTGAACAATTTCAATTGGAAAATTTGAGCTTACTTGTCCATCATCACATGCAGAAATGGACACGACTCCTTTGTTAGACCAAAAATATTTTGTATTGACTTCCAACATCATAGAATTATTGAATGCATCAACTGTGAGCGGGAAAGACCTCACAGTAACAACTTTGCTAAGTCGTGAGATCTTTAGTTCAAGATTAGCATGCGGAACATCGAAAATGAAGCAAGATCAACATTTACAAGGATGACACAAAAAAACGTTGAAGAGTATATGGGGAAAAACTACACTTATTTCCTAAATTTAAAAGCAATTTACTACAAACTTTTATCACATGATCCCCTGTTTCACAATTGTTTCTTGCATGTTTCAACTGATTTACACCATCATTAAGATTTGCATAACAACAATCTAAAATCATTAAGGAAGTGGAGGTAGAAACTCAATGTCGTTGTCATCGTCATCACCATTTTGCAGCCTTCAACTTAGCATGATTGTACGGGATGTGTGATGTATATGCCATTCCAAAGTGATCTATAAATCTACTAATAAGTCGTTTCATGGCGTTCCATCTATCACTTTATTGTGAAATACCGCATTGGCCCGTTCTGCTTTTCATAAATACCTCCATATTCACGATGCGATTTACTTAAAAACATTTTATGAATTGATTTACCAAAAGAAGTTTTAAATCTATTTTTTTTTTTTTTTAATTAAGATAAAAATAGGTTTTGAATCATTGAACACAATTCATATATTCGAAATTTCTTCAATTTTATTGAATAGATGTATGCAGGAAATTTCGCTTTGAAGCAACTATTCTAGATACACACATCGTATTATTTCACAATGGGAAATTTATGGAAAGTTGCAATCCCCACCACGAATAGTGCACCTACACGCCTTCATCGCGTTGTTTTTCGATCGAAGACAGAGAGCTAACTATCGAGAGACGACCTTGCTTGTTCATTCTCTATCTCAAACGCCGACGCTCCATGCCTTCCCACCAATAAAGTGCTCGACATAACAAGCAACAAAAATCCCACATTCACTACAAAAGAAATAAAAAGATACACGGTCGATAGATAATTCAACAAATCAAAATAATAAAAAAAGAACAAATAAATAGAAAATACGTAAAACATAAAAGAAAACAACTATGAAACAACATCGAAACAAATGAAAAACTTCAAATCACAAAATAATCAAAAAACACATAAAATTGAGTTTAACCTTCGCCGACATTTTCATCAAATGGGGCCAGAAACTCACCAATGGATGAACCAAATCAACCACAAAATCTTCACCACAATCCTCGTCCGCTCGTCAAACATTCATCATCTTTTCGACACTACGTGATTCCCAATCCGTGATCGATAAACGCTTGATATTACGCCCTAATTAAAACCCAAAAAGAAACACATCAAAGTTCGCTAATGTAGTTGCTAAATATGAATCTCAAGCTACCCAATCTCACATTTTCACCTCAATTCGACCAACACAAACACCAAGGAAATCAAATCCCAAATGTTCTGGAACTCGAAATCACTTAATCATTAAAAATGTAACGCATGCAAATTTCTTTAATAAAATAAACGAGCATACTCCTAATTTTAAGTATGAAAAAGGACATGGATAATTTTAAATAAAAATTTAACTAAGACAATTGTAGCCGGAGCAAAATATTTCATAAATAAATTCTAACTATCGCCTCGATTCTATCAATTTCAAATAAACTCGAAAACAAACTAACAATTTAAAAAGTAAGAAATAGTTCAATTTATTTTTTTTAAACTAAACATTCGTGAACAAATCTTTAGGCCATACATCCACCGCCTAGCTCTTAACGCCATCTCCTTCACCACTCCTAAAAAGTTTGTTATATGTCGGGGTGAGCGACACACAACTAACGAGTATAAATTGTCCAAGCTAAATACATGATATCTCACATACATTTAAATACAATCCAATGGACATAGCATAGATCATTTGAAAACCGTAGACATGTAGACAATAGTTGCCTGGCAGGGGTTCCACCTCAGGGATACATCACCCAGGACCTCTTGAGTCCCCTGACTCAATGCAAATAATGCAAGAATTGTACTATATCTGGCGCAAAATAATCTAAAGATTTAACAAGCGACAATAAAGTTCAAAAACCCCCACCTCGAAACGTGGGCAGGAAATAAAGAGTTTAACTTAAATGCTTTGATGCAAGACGTCTAATCCTAAATAGAATGGTAGCTCAATCATAGTAAGTAGGGAAACACTAATCAAAACTGAGATATTCTAAACTTAAAAGTAATAATCTAAAATCCTAATTTAGGGGCTTAATAGAATATAAAATAAGATTAAACTAAATTGGATTTGGTGATCAAAAATTTGAATTTGTTTGGTCAAAATATGAGTTGGTCGATTTTAAAGTAAAGAAATGGACTGATTTTGAAATATTAGAAATCTAGTTGGGGCAATTTGTGATTTTTGGAAAAATTAGTTACGAACCTGAATATAGCACCATCAATTGAGAAAAGTTAAATCCCAAAAAGGCAAATCCTCCTAAATTACTCAATTCTTAATTTCAACTTGCAGCAAAATCTCCCATTCCTCTAAATCTGTCTTCTCAATATCAGTAAACTCCCTTCTTCCTCTTTCACACGCATCTACCATCGGCGACGCACGATTGAAAGTTCCGGCATCGGCGGAGTTCAGTGCGGTAATTAGTTCGATATTTTCGATGGGTTTTGGGTTTTGATTGTGCAGCTGGAATCAGGTTTTGGGGCATTTGAATTTCTCGGCGAGTTCGCGGGTTTGTGATTTTGGTGGCTACGGTTTTGGTTTTTCGAGGGGTTCTCGGTTTTGGTTTACTCGACAGGCTGTGGATGGTGGTTTTGGGTTTGGGTTTCGGGCTTCAGGTTTATGATTCGATTTCGATTTCCGACGAATCGTGGGTTGTGAGTTTCTTGCTAGGTTGGTGTCTTTGCGACAGTGATTCGGTTTAGCTGGATTTCTCGGGTTTTCCGGCGGACTCATGGGTTGCTTTGTGGTTTGCTTGAGGGGCTAAATTGACATGTTTTTTTTGGTTGAATTTGGTGATTAAGATGATAATTTGCAGGGGATTTGAGAAGGTGAGAATTAAGATAAATAATGCTATGCTGGAAGGAGAACTTTTGTTGCTAAGCATTCATTCACGTAAAACAACTTTTAAGGAATAATAAATAAAAGGTTTTGTTTAAAAAGTCTTATACCTAGAATCACATATTAGAGTCTAATAGAGTCCGATTAATCCTACCAATAGATGAAAGTGAATTTGTTAATTTTTAAAATTTTGGTAAGTCTATAGGAAAGATAGATTTTTAACGGGATTTTCACAGTAAATCTTTATCCCAAAATTCTTAGCTTTCACCAGAAAATGAATGGTCAATCGCTAAAATAAATAATGGGCTTACACTGGCTAATGAGAATTTTGGGAATAAGAAAATTGGACTTGAATTTAAATAAAAGTTAAGAACATTAAGCCCCTATATAACTAAAATTCTCATCTTAAAATAAATATACCGTTACAAAAAGTGTCCAATCAAAGGAAAAAGAAAAATTCAAAACCTTTAACAAGCTTAATTATGCTAGCTTTTGTAGGATCTTGAATTGTATTTCTTCCGAGACAAATTGGTATTACTTCTCCTGATGCTGCAACAGGTTTGCGCTACATGACGCAGACTTCCCTAAATTTGATGAAAGACATCTACTTAAATTAAACTATTGTCAAAAGATTATACACTTTAATAAAAGCCAAGCTTCCAACACACCTAACTTGGAAACACACCCACATCATCTATTCTCAATTAAATCCATTAAAACACACCCACTCCACATCCTTCAAACCCACATTCTTCTTTCTCTTCTATTCTTCTTTCTCGAGAAACGAATCTCGTTTCATAAACCCTAGCTTCTTTTCGGAGCACCAACATAACAACTTAAATGACAACAGACGATTCTCCAACATTAAAGGATTTCGGGTTATCACCGTAAATTATGTAATTTATCCACTTTTGCCGTCGATATCACGTACCCATCGCTTTCTCCGCCGATTATATCGATTTAACCCACGGCATTTATCGAATACATCGCGAATGTGCCACGTGGCAATACATGGCATTTATCATATGTTCAATGATCGTACATATTGGGTTATGTGGACATTTATCAGTATGGAAACGTATCGCGGTCGGGATCGCGCATTTCGGCGCTTATTTTTGGTCCTATTTATTTGTTTCATTGTGTAATGCCTGCCCACTGGAAAATAGTATAATTATTCCTCCTAAGAATGATGCGAATGTTGCGCTTAGTGTTGTTACCATTACACATATGTATTCACGATGTGAATGAAGAGCCGTGGGAGCTTTTGGATAATTATTTGATCGCGCGTGAGAGATATGAGCACAACATGGTAATTGTAAGGTGAGTTTTATGTCGTCAAGGAGTTAGTAAGACTTTGATATTTTTCGCCCTCGCGAATGAGTGATACGCGATTCAAAAAAGACTAGAGATGCTGTAATGATGCTAAGAAATTTGAAAAAAAGTCTCTGTAAGAGAGAATCGAATTCAAGAAATGTGGTCAGCTTACTGGCTTCAGGCCTATATAACAATTAAAGGAGGAATGTCAATAAATGTTGGAATGTGCTGATAATCAATTCAACTGTACAATATTTGGCGGTCACTCTACGCCACGATTATCAAAAGTGAGGGGTTAATATGCTGATATGTCACATGGCAATACTGGCCGTTGACATTTTTGTTTGGTCTATGCATAAGTTTCTGGTGATATTGTTCCACCATAACGACTATCTACAATGTCGTGATGAAGAATAGAGTCACGAGCGACGGTCGATCTCAAACGCAATAAATTTATGAAGCAAATTAAATGAGTATGGAGGCTTTTACTACTGGTAGACGTTATAGACGAGTAATTGTAAGGATATTTTGCTCACTCCTTATGTGTTACCAGTTGTTGCATGCTTAGTAACATGTACTGAAACGAAGTAATAATTGAGG